>JAKJMR010018185.1:97388-159616 GCA_024449315.1 Daboia siamensis | reverse complement strand
GACTCCCTCTCTCCATAATTCACAGTTTTTCTCTTCAAAGTGTTTCTTAACTAGACTCCCTCTCTCCATAATTCACAGTTTTTCTCTTCAAAGTGTTTCTTAACTAGAGCCTGATAATTTATTGTAGTTTAAGCTTTTTTTTAAAAAAATGAAAACAATAACAATTTTGGCACTGCATGGCCGTCATACCACATAAGATAAGCATATGTTTTAGTTTTGGGAAATTATTTCTGAATATAGAATTTATAAACTATGTGTGTCCTTGGGCTCTTTCTCATGAAGAAGATATTCCTCAATCCTTGAGCTGCCAAAACTATACTAACATAACATTTGTTCCCAACTAGTGATCTCTATCTGGCTGTAGGAATGTTGCTAGCATACATATGGTATATGTGACCAGTATCATGAATTCTTTCCTTCTGGCTAAGTGTTGGTCAGCCAGCCAGAAAACTGCACCTTGTCCACCTCTTCATGTGGATTAGAGCTAGGGAAGAGGTGATATTTGACAGGAGAAGTGACTGATGGTATTATCTATAGGTCAAAATTTGCTCTAGTTTAACAGAAGTATTTTGCTCAGTTGTATTTGAAGGGAGCCCGAGTATCAATTGATATTTTAATAGCCCAAAACCTATCATCCAAAAGAGCATTATTATTCCAGAATAATGTTAAGCCCACATGACAAAGCAGCCTAAACAATAGCTGAGATCTGAGCTGACGTCCAGAGAGAATTGGACCACAAGGCAGTAGTTCTTCAACATGCAAATCCACCCCCCTCCCCAATTACTTCCCCTGGATAGTTGTAGTCAGGTTTATCTAGATCTTCAAACTGGAGAATGGCTCAGAGGCTTGGTGGTCCAGGTAGAGTTGCTTGTTTGAAAGAATAGACTTGGAAAGTAATGTTTCATAGCTGGAGAAAAAAGGACATGGCACTGCTAGCATAATCTGACATAGGGATTTAGCTAATCCCATCTCTTAGAGTCACGTGACACTTGGATTGTTTGATGAAATACGTACATTGCATCCATAGTGAAACTGCCATATGGTAAACACTATTTTAACACTGGAACATCTAAGAAGGACCTTGGTAGAAAATTACAAAAAAACATTGCTAGGGCATGTTTGTCAGGGAAGGGCCCATTAATTGGATCTATTTAAAGATTTTGCCACTGCTTTTTGTGAAAAAGAATTAGCCCTACAAGAAACACATGACAATATCATGCATACTTCAGTACAGTGAGCTTGATGCTCTATCTACATGCCTGATAAAGTTAAATTGGTTACTTCTTATAGTTTCCCCCTACAGCTGACTTGATCCTAAATAAAAGATTTTTTACTTGAGGGAAACCTCCATTAATGCCTAAAAATTTTAAATAAACTCTTCATACATTTCTATAAGCATGGGCATTTAAGTAATTTTATTACAGATAGTCCTTACTTAGGGTCCATAATTGCGACAGGCAACTTAATCATTAAGTGGTCGGTAAGTGAAAAAGCAACTGTTCTTATGATCTTACTTCAGCTTTCCTTTGCTTTACAGTAATAAATGCAAGGATTGGTCATAAAATCAGTGTCGTAACTGCAAATGGTTGCTAAGCAAGGCAGTTGCTAAATAAGAAATACCATTGCTAACTTTTAGTCTTGATCTGTTTTTGCTTGATTCTATCAATTTATTTCCATTAATTAATTCTATCAATGTTAGCATGATTATATATAGTATATAGCTATTACCTCATGTCTTCAATCACAAGATTAACGTATCAAAGATGCATTGCAACTGATCAATATATATAGGCCAGCGGGAAATTGAGCTTTTTCTCCAAATGTTTAGGACTTTAGTTCTCATCAACGGCAGCTAGTATTATTAAAACAGGAAAGTACTGAGTTGTAATCCAAAACATCTGGAGGATCAGTGGAATATATTCTCATAAAATGTATAGTGGCTAACGAACTGGAAAGCATCAAAAGAGCATTATACAAATTTTGGGAGATTGCGTGCATTAATGGTCAGTAGTCCTGATCATTAGATGCTAGTTTTAGATGCAGAAGCATTAAGCTTGAGAGGATGCTATTGTGCTTCTGTCGTGTGATTGATCCTTCTGATGAATCTTGTGTTCTGCCTGCAGTTGTGTTGAACAATATGTCTTGTTCTCAAAGCCATCCAGACATACTGGCTAAAGATAATATAAATTGTGGTCCAACATGTCTGGAGAAATTCAGATTGGGGAAGAATCTTCCAAATCTGTGCAACAGCAGTGGAATGTTCCAGTTGCAGATTAATGTGTTAGGTGGAAGACCCCATGGGGAAAGCATAGTATTGTGATGGCTGGCTGGCTGGCTGGATAGACAGACAGATAGATAGATAGATAGGATTACTGTAACTATGCATTTTTGATCAAACATTTAATTCAATTTCCAAAGTACTTTGCAAATCCGGTAAACACAAACACATATTAAGAAATGTAAGTGTATTTTCCTGTGCTATTTCCCTGAATGATGGCATTTTTTTGTTTGCACCTCTCCATAATGAACATATTTTTTGTTGGCAGTTTTGAAGGTGGGAACAATATTGTAAAATCTGAAGAACTGCGTTCTTGGAAGTATAGTACTTCTGGTTTTCAAACAGTCTGTTTTTCTGAAATATGGGTATTAGTACAATTCGTTATAAAATATGGACCCAAAATGGTTTCCTGTCCTTAGTGGAACTATGGTATATGACATTTTCATCCTGCTAAAAGCCTAAAACAAACACCACCACCCCAACATATACTGTTTAATGGAAGATTATTTTAAAATCAGTCTCTAGGATCGCTTGGTTAAGCTGTGTTTATTCTTAAGGAAAAAAAAGAGCTCTGACCAGTCTCACATTTCTCTTCTCAATATTTATGTTTGCTGCCCCCACAACTTCTCTTTGTTATTTGTGGAGGCTCTCTAAATTTGCTTTATGAAACTCATTGAGGCAGAAATTAATTTCTTTTGTCTTGCATTTGATCCAGGTATTTCAGACCCAAGATTGTAGGAGAAGACAGAACAGAACATTTAATTACTTCTCCCCCCTGTATATTTTAAAGGGAGAGAAGAAAAAAACAATGGCTTGGAATGGAGATGTTTTGTACTACTTCAATAGGAGTTCAGCTGTCTTGGGAAGTATTCAGTTCTTCCAGTTTAACACATAGTCCAATATCAATGGAAACATTAAATTACAACCTTTCTAACATAAACTGCACAGTTTCTTCATGAACTTGTAGTATTCTTTTTTCCATATATTTAAAAAAGCGATAAAGTGAAAGTCAATATATTAGAAACAAGAGAAGTCCCATGTAATGTTTTAAACATTAGCTTTTGCAAATGATAATACATTAAAGCAAAGACCTTACCATTTTTTCCCCCTCATAGAATAAAAATAGAATAGAATTAATGTCAGTTTTCTCCATATTCTTTCTTCCTATGGTATCCTGTCTTCCTTTTTTCCTACCCTACTTTGTTATTTCAATAGTTTTGTTATGTGTAACTCATAGATGAAGCCATATTGCTTTTCAGGCTATAGCTAGTCTTCATGTCTTTGACAGAAATCCTTGGAGAAGAAACTAGACTTTTTTTTCACAAGATGACAATTTCAAAAATTATCCCAGAAGAAAGAAGCTGAGTTTTAAATTTTTAACTAAAATATCTTGAAAAATGCACCACTTGCAGATAACTGACCCTCAAAATTTTCCTATCTTTTAATTTTCATAATTGACCTATCAATGGGTGGCACTTTATTCATGGTATTTGGGCTGCAAATCTTAAGGTCTCCTCATCCAGGCTAATGTGCAGGTAGTTATAAAAAGTGAATACTTTTTAAAATATAAGCCCATCGTCAGATAAAACTGAACCCAATTTTTGGGGTCTATTTTGGCATCTAAAATTCAACAAGAATATATGTATATGTCTTTATTTCTTTGTTATATTTATATCCCGCTTTTAATTCAGAAGTTTAAAGTGGCCTACATAAAATTCCTTTTTCCGTTTTGTTTCCTACACCAGTCATTTGGTAAGATAGGTTGGCAGAGAAAATAAGCTTTTGTATCTTACAGTAATCTTGAACCTGTGTCTCTCCAAATTCAACCAAATTCAACCACTAGACAATGCTGTCTTTTAGACTGAGAAAGAGTGACTGGCTCAGAGTCACTCAAAGAGTTTCAGGTGCCATTCTGACACCTTAATCATGACACCCACTTTGTCTGGAGCTCTACAACAACTTGCCTGGAGTCTCTTGGGTTTTGTAACAATAATCAAGCAGGAGTTAAAAGCTAGCTACACAATTTGCCATTCCCTTCTTTAACTCCTTTGAAATTTACTTTCCCTTCTGTTCTTTTTGCCATGATTCTGTATTATCATAAACTTCATAAAGAGCATTGTATTTGCTTGGTATGATTTCTGTGCTTACAAGTGTTGCTATATTCAAGTCATTCCAAATGAGGTAACTTCCTCCCTCTTCTATGTAGAAACTACTAATTTCTATGTAGAAACTACTATTCTGTCTCTGTTTGGAAAGACAGAATATGGAAGTATCTCTTGAAGAATCCACTGGATCATGAATGACAATAATATTTAGGAATCTGCTAGGATCTATTTTTTGGGCTCAAAATATTATACACACACACACACACACACACACATATATATATACACATACACATACACACACACACACACAGACACACACATATATGTAGCCAAGCAGTGATTAAAAAGACAAGTACCTAGTAAGACCTCCCCCCCCCCCATAATTATCTGAATAGATGCAAGATGTACATTTCATTGAGAATAATAAAATAAAATATAGTATTTGGAAAAAATAAATAACCAGAGATGTAGGTATTGTTGCTAAATAGCATAGATACCTTGAAGGTTAGTCACTGTTTAGAGTGGACTTTTTCCCTGGTGTGTTTTACATTTTTGTAACAGGTATTCTCTCTCTCTCTCTCTCTCTCTCTCTCTCTCTCTCTCTCTCTCTCTCTCTCTCTCTCTCTCTCTCTCGTATGGAGTCAATTGGTTTTATAAACCGGGTGTTAAATATTCGGTTCTTGCAGGCATTGAAGTGTTCAAACAGCAACAAGTTTATTCAGATTGAGAACATAACAGAAGCAAGCTAATAGCTGCTGCACAGGTATTTATACGGTTGGCCTCTAGGCGGCGACCAATACATTTAAAGTAGCAGTTTCCCACCCAAAACCTACTTAACAGACTAGAGACAGCAACTTTAGCTCAGCCCACCAACCGTTACATAACATACAAAGTAGGTCAGCCATTAAGCAAACAATTAAACACAAAGCAAGTGATTTAAGCATATAAGGCCAATACATTACACCCCTTCTCCCTGGATAGCACAAACTCTCATTTGCTTACATAATCTTGCAGATACTTAGGTGGCCTTCATGCTCATTCAGATCGTTGAGGGGTTACAGGGATCCCCTGGTCTACCTGCTTGCATGTCATGCTGGGTAGACCAGGGCTCTGCAGTTCAGTGGAGTCAAAGTGACTTGAGTCCCTTTGGCTGGCCTGTCCTGATCAGCCCAAACCAAAGTCCAATTGCAGGTTGACTGTCCAGATCCTGAGAAACAGTCTTGAGTATCAGTAGGAGGCTCTTTTACGGCCATTTCCCGGTCCTGCTGTGCAGGAGTTCTCTCAGAGCTTGCAAACTGCTTTGTTGGCCCACTGACTTGTAGACCCAGTGTCTGTCCCTCTTTGAAGTCCTGAGCCAATGACTGGTCTGCTAGCCACCAACGCAGCTGATCAATGTGTTGGCCACCTTGTAGGAAAGTGGTCCTGACACCATAACAAACTTTGCTGCCACCCACGAAACCCCTTGCCCGTAATTTTGGGTCCAAACCCGGTCACCCACTTGTAAGTTCCTTGGTGTCTTTGGAAGTGCGGTGTCAGAGGCTACTCTGTCAGGGTGCAACATGTCCAGTTTACCCCAGCGTAGCTTGGCTGGGCTCTTGCCTGTTGAAGCGCAAGGCATTGTGTGCTGGCAGAGTAAGAAATCAGCCAGCCTGTGGTGCCAATTCCCTGTGACAATGTATTTCAGGAATTCCTTGGTTATGCGAACCATGCGTTCTGCTTGTCCATTCGACGACGGGTGAAAGGGAACTGACGTGGCATGCCTTATGAGGTTGGCCCTAAGGAAGGCCTGGAATTCTGTCATGGTGAACTGGGCCCCGTTGTCGGAGACTAAGACATCTGGAAGCCCATGTGTTGCAAATAGTTTCTGAAGCACCTGGATGGTCCTAGCAGTAGTCATAGTGGCAATTGGAACCACCTCCAACCATTTAGAGTGGCTATTGACCACTATTAAAAACAGCTGTCCTGAAAGGGCCCAGCAAAATCTACGTGGATTCTTGACAACAGTGTGTGTGTTTCATCCCATCAGTGGACAGGGGCTTGCGGCATCTCCGATCTGGATTGTTGACATGTGTAATACCCGTGTACTTGGGCCTTGTTAGCTTTATCTAGCCCTGGCCACCAGAGGTAGCACCTCGCCAGTGCCTTCATCTGCACTATTCCTGGATGGCCTTCATGCAGAGACTGAAGAACCCTGGTCCAAAGTGAGCTGGGGACTATAACTCTACTGCCCCAAAGGATACACCCCTTATGAGTGGACAGCTCATTTTTTCACATAAAAAACCTTTGGAATTCTGGTCCCGGGCTATTGTCAAGCCATCCTGTGTGAATCCACGTCAGTACATGGCTAAGGGTTTTGTCAGCTGCTGTCTCCACAGCTACGTCTCCTGCATGGAGAGGGAACTCTGGCAAATCCTGTATGGCTAAAATGCGTGCAGCCGGAGCCGGATCTGGCTCCATGTGTGGCAAGGGCAATCTGCTCAGGCCGTCTGCATGGCCCATTTCTTTCCCCAGTTTGTGAATCAGCCTGTAGCTGTAGGCTGAAAGGAATATAGACCACCTCAACATTCATGGGGACAGAATTTGAGGTGTCTGCTTGTTCGTTGTGAAGAACCCAAGCAAAGAATTGTGGTCAGTGAAGACCGTAAAATGGCGTCCATACAAATAGTCATAGAACCTTTTAACCCTGGCCACAATGGCCAAGGCCTCTTTGTCATTTTGCGCATAATTGCTCTCAGCAGAAGATAGGGTCCTTGAATAATAAGTGATGGGAGACTGTTTCCCATCAGCCGAGAAATGGCTCAACACAGCCCCAAACCCATAAGGGGATGCATCATATGCGATGCAAACTGGCAGCTTTTTGTTAAAGTGTGTGAGCACCGACTTCAAGGACAGCAGTGATTTGACTGCCTGGCAGCTTCTTTCATGGACATTGGTCCACTGCCACTGAGTGTTTTTGTCTAAGAGCCAGTGTAATGGCTCTGTCACTGCGGCCTTATTTGGGAGGAATGCATGACAAATTTAGAAGGCCCAAGAAGGCTTGAAGCTCCCCTTTTGATCTAGGGCTTTGTGCCAGCTGAATCACTTTCAGCTTTGACTCTGCAGGATGGATGCCATCAGCATCGATGTGAAATCCCAGGAACTCAGTACATTGGACCCCTATCTTGCATTTCTCCTTTTTTAATTTGAGTCCCATTGTGCGGAGCTGCTGAAGGACGGCTCTAAGCCATTCAGCCAGGACCTCTGTGGACTCCCTGCCAATGAGCACATCATCAAAGTAGGGGCAGACCCCCAGAATTCTCTTGAGCATACACTCCATGACTCCCTGAAAAATCCCTGTGGCTACACTCACCCTGAACTGTAGGCGCTTGACCTTGAAGGCCCCCCTATGTGTAACAATGGTTTGGGCGGCTGCTGTGGCCTCGTCCACTGGCAGCTGTTGATAGACCTGTGCTAAATCTAATTTAGTGAACATGCAGCCTCCTTGCAACAATGCCAGAATATAGCTGACAACTGGGACTGAGTAGGTGTGCTGTTGTAGTGCCCGGTTAATGGTGCACTTATAGTCAGCACATATGTGTACCTCTCTGTTGGCCTTGAGTGTCATTACATTGGGGATCTCCCACTACCCACTGTCTATGGGCTGCAGTACCTCCTGACTGACCAGTTTGTCCAGCTCTGCATCGATTTTGTGCTTTAATGCAAAAGGCACTCGACGGGGCTTCACCCAGTTCGGTGCTACCAGGGGATCAAATTAAAAGCTATAGGAGGGCCCTTGTACTCTCCCAAACTTGGACTGAAAACATCTGCGAACTCTTTGCATACTGAAGACAAGTCTGTCATCTGTGTCCAGTGAATGCCGGTTATTTGGATGCCCAGTGCATCAAACAAATTGAGCCCTACGAGACTTGTACGTTGGCCTTCCACCACAATAACATCTAGTGGGCCTGAAAACCCCTTGAATTTCACTGCAAGTGTGGCTTCACCTTTGACTGCCACTCGGGAGTTCTGGAAGTCTGTTAATAGAATGTTAGATGGTCAAAGTTTGACCTGTCTGTTGCTGTGGCTGCAAATGTGTGGAAAGTTCCAATGGAGATGATGGACACATGGAACTCCCTGAAGCTCGACTTGCAGTTTTAGCTTCTGCTTAAGGGGTTGGTGGGCACCCGTGTATAACACGCTCCTGCGACTGCAGCAAAACCCTACTCGGTGTTGCCCCAGGGCCCTGGTACCTCTCCTGAATGATTCGTCTGGCTGGTGGTCCCGCTGGTAACCTCAGCAGACGGCGGCGATGTGGCCTGGTTTTCCACATACCCGGCACATGGCTGTTCTGAAACAGCATTCCACATGTTGATGGCGGCCTCTGCAGCCCATGCACATAGGAAATGGAACTTCCTTGTCAGATGGCCTCAGTCCCTTCTCCTGGTGCCTTTGTAGCTTGTCGTCTTTGTAGTCGGAGATGGTGTCTTCCAACCACTCAGCATCCTTGTGGTGGACTGTTTCTGTGCTTGGCGCACTTTTGGGGGCCCACAGTGCCTTAATGGCCCCTCCGGCGGCTTTGTCCGCCATGATCTCCTTCAAGGCGAGAGAGTCTCCTTAACAAAAAGTTTTTGTTGGAGCTCTCAGTTCCTTAGTCCACAGACTAAGACTCTCTTCTAAATTGGCGAAATTGCATAGTTGCAGTGCCTACTGAAGCGCTGTGATGAATTCCATTGCCAACTCACCCGGTTGTTGCTCGCCTTGCTTGAAGGCGTGCCTCCACGCTATCACAGATAACTTCAGCTTGAAGTGTTCTCAAAGCTTTTTCTTCAAGTCTGCGTAGGTGACGGACTCAAGCAGCGCTGGGGCGACCAAGTTCTTGGCAATATTGAAGGTGGCTGGGCCGCACACACAGAGGGTCGCGGCCTTCAGCCCATCTTTGCTGACTTGGTTGATGCGGAGGTAGTTTTATATGCGGGAAATGTAAGACACCCATCTCTCTGGGTGCGTCATGTCGAACTCTTTGAGCTTTCCGACTTTCACCATGGTGAGTAGTCTTTGTGGTTTGCGTCTCACATTGCCTTGTGCTACTGGCTTCTGCGTAGGCCCTAGAATGGATCCTTAGGGCGGGGTGGTCTCCAGCGTGGCTTGCTAGGCAGACCGAGGAGGGGAACATAGTTCCTGCCAGGCTCTGTGCTGACCTCACCCCCTAGTGACTTCAGGCTCTTACGAGGAAGCAGCACATCCCACCTTTGTCACCAGTTTTAAGTATTCGGTTCTTGAAACATTGAGCGAGATGAAGTGTTCAAACAGCAACAAATTTATTCAGATTGAGAACATAACAGAAGCAAGCTAATAGCTGCTACACAGCTATTTATACGGTTGGCCTCTAGGCGGCGACCAATACATTTAAAGTAGCAGTTTCCCACCCAAAACCTACTTAACAGACTGGAGACAGCAAGTTTAGCTCAGCCCACCAATCATTATATAACATACAAAGTAGGTCAGCCATGAAGCAAACAGTTAAACACAAAGCAAGTGATTTAAGCACATAAGGCAAATACATTACACAGGGCACTTTATTTTTTGTGAAATTTTAATTAATTACTTTAGCTAATATTAATTCATATTTTTGTTGGTGCTGTCTGTAGCTTCTGGCAGATATCAATATACACACATACAAATATATGAACACATATATGCAAGTAAGTGTATACCTTTAGTGAGGGAAATGTCCAAGACTGGTTTCAGTTGGAATTGACACTCCTGAGTTATAGATTGACAAAATTGGGAAAATAAGGATTGCCCAAAATGTTTATAATACTTTTTGGTTTAATCTTCCTTTTGTGGGAGTGGAAATTATCTTAAATTTGGGGCTTTCCTTCACCTAAATTCAGTAACTCTCAACATTTGAGTACTGCCTTTTGTCAGTGGTAGCTATAGGTTTCTGTCCTTTGGCAGCTTTGCTGCAATTCTAATAGGGAAAGAAGACAGGGAACACCATTTGTTGCCATTTTGGGAACAATAAAGATAATTACACTTTTAAAATTTGATTGTAGGCCTCCTGTGTTTTTTTGTGATCCTAAAATTCAGGTCCTCCAGGGTGAAGCAGCACAGAGATCATGTTTCTCCAATTATTTTTTTTTGTTGTTGTTAATTGTGAAGTTGTGTCCAGCCCATCATGACCCCATGGTTCCTCCAGGCCTTCATGTCCTCTACCATCTTCTGGAGTCCATTTAAGCTCAGGCCTACTGCTTCAGTGCAGATGATACCACTCTAATGGCAGAAAGTGAAGAAGAACTAAAGAGCCTCTTGTTGCGGGTGAAGAAGGAGAGTGCAAAACTTGGGTTGAAACTTAACATTAAAAAAACCAAGATCATGGCATCCGGCCCTCTCAATTCCTGGCAAATAGATGGGGAAGAAATGGAGATAGTGACAGATTTTATTTTCCTGGGCTCCAAGATCACTGCAGATGGGGACTGTAGCCAAGAAATTAAAAGACACTTGCTCCTCTGGAGGAAAGCCATGGCAAATCTAGACAGCACACTAAAAAGCAGAGACATCACCCTGTCAACAAAAGTGCGTATAGTCAAGGCTATGGTCTTCCCAGTTGCAATGTATGGCAGTGAAAGTTGGACCATAAAAAAGGCTGAGTGCCAAAGAATTGAGGCCTTTGAACTATGGTGCTGGAGAAGACTCCTGCGAGTCCCTTGGACTGCAAGGTGATCAAACCAGTCAGTCCTAGAGGATATCAACCTTGACTGCTCTTTCTGAGGTGGCTGGATGGAGTCAGTGAAGCAGTTGTTGTTGTTAGCTGCGAAGTCCAGCCACCTCATTCTCTGTTGTCCCCTTCTTCTCTTGCCCTCAATCTTTCCCAGCATTAGGCTCTTCTCCAGTGAGTCCTTCCTTCTCATTAGGTGGCCAAAGTATTTGAGTTTTAGCTTCAGGATCTGGCCTTCTAAAGAGCAGTCAGGGTTGATCTTCTCTAGGACTGACTGGTTTGATTGCCTTGCTGTCCAAGGGACTCTTTGGTGCCCAGCCTTTCTTATGGTCCAACTTTCACAGCCATACATTGCAACTGGGAAGACCATAGCCTTGGCTATATGCACTTTTATTGGCAAGGTGATGTCTCTGCTTTTTAGTGTGCTGTCTAGATTTGCCATGTCTTTCATCCCCAGGAGCAAGCGTCTTTTAATTTCTTGGCTGCAGTCCCCATATGCGGTGATTTTGGAGCCCAGGAAAATAAAATCTGTCACTACCTCCATTTCTTCCCATCTATTTGCCAGGAATTGAGAGGACCGGATGCCATGATCTTGGTTTTCTTAATGTTAAGTTTCAAGCCAACTTTTGCACTCTCCTTCTTCACCCGCAACAAGAGGCTCTTTAGTTCCTCTTCACTTTCTGCCATTATCCAATTAATTACTATGATGTAAAATATAGTACATTTTAAATAGTGTCTATATAGTAAAAAACAAGCAGAGGTTCATACTATTATTGGCACCATCTTGACTTTTTTTTAAACTATACTATGCTATACTACACTACACTACACTACACTGCACTACACTACACTACACTACACTACACTACACCACACCCTAAGGGCAACATTGCTTTTGTGTGTGTATACAAACACACATACACATTTATACTGCAATGGCACTTAGCAACAGGGCTTAAGCAAAGAAATGTATCCTTGGAAAAATACCAGATGAGTTTTCATAATAGAATATGATGCATAATTGCAAGTCAATTTTGTGGTGAATTAAGGGTGGCATTAAAAAAGAAAGTTAACTTTATATTGTGCATTTAGCTCAGGAATTTATTGCAACAAGATGACTAATAGTTGTTAGTTTCTTTTTTTAAAAAAGCCAAGAAATCAAAATGGGAATTAAAAAATAGTGGTAGCCAAAACAAAAAGAACATCTTTTGAGAAAGAAAAGGAATTTCTGTTGTCTAATTAAGAAATTAAACTTTCCTAATTATATCTGGTTCTTGACCTCTGTAGTATATGGGTCATAAGCAAATTATTCCAAGATCCTCTTGTGTTACTGAGGTTGAGTTTTTTTTCTACAAGCAAGCCAGATTGTGCCGAGTGTCCATTACAAGACATGCTATACTTAGAATGCTATTAGATAACATAATTCATATCAAGCATTTAATGACACCACAAAGCTCATGACATTACAACCCACTTCATTTCTATTGTTGCCTGTGTAGTGAGGGTAATTGTAAATGTAATACATTGGCAACCCAATATCAGAAAGAGAATCTAAATAACAGCTGTCAGGGTGGCTTTTGGCCAGATTATAATACTCATTTTAAGTCAATGGGAAGAAATATGGCTCACCTGCTTTCCTCTTGTCCTATCCATCCACTAACCTGTTTTTTTGTTCTTCCTTACACCTTCCATAATTAATCTGGAATAATTGATTAGCTTGATTAATTGGCTTATTGTTAGTGATATGTTTCAGAGTTGGCCAATTCTTGGATTCTAAGGCAGAGGGCATTAATTCAAAACCGAGATTCTTGTACCTGAAATGAAAGAAGTGGGGTTAAATCTATTGTATTCCAGTTCTGGTCTTCCATAAAGCTTTTGCTCCAGCACTGTTTCATTTCACTGGCATCCCAGCAATGATTGTTAACCTTGGCAATTTTAAGACATGTGGAATTCAATTCCCAGAATTCCCTAGTCATGTCTTTGTATACCAAAGGCTAAATTCCTTTCCCAAAATGAACACTAAGGGTTAATAATTATATAAGAAGTTTAAATATTTATTAAAGTAAAAGATAAAGGTTTCCTCTGTCAAATAATATCTGAATCTAGGAGGCAATGCTCATCTCTGTTTCTTAGCCAAGGAAGCCAGAGTTGTCCAAAGATATTTCTGTGCACACGCAGCCAATATGACTATGTGCCTAGGCTCACGGAATGCTGTTACCTTCCCACCGAAGTGGTACCTATTTATCTACTCCCATTTGCCTGATTTCAAATTGCTAGGTGGGCAGGAGCTGGGGCAGATAAGGGGAGCTCACCCTGTCACATGGTGCTCAGGTCTTGAACTTGGGCTGCTAGCTTTCCAGCTGAGAAGCTCAGCGTCTTTTACCAGTGAATCATTGTACCACCAAATATTTATTACCTATAGCAATAATTAGAAGAAAGTTAGAAGAAAACAATGGTGAGGGTTGATTTCTGAAGAATTATGATACCAGCTGCTCTTTCCAACCCAAAATCTCATATCAGAATTTATTCTCACAGTCCAGATCCCATTCCATAAAGTAAAACTCCAGTATATAAGAGGCACTGGCCTTACCGACCCTAGCTTGCTGTTCAAATTACCAGCTCCAGTTCTTGAAGGCTGGAACTTTGTTCTTACTTGGTTTCCAACCAAATCTGCTGAAGACTGCCCACCCATCTCCTGACTAGCTTCTGAGATTCTAATTTGCCCTGCCCGTTACCTGGAGAGATAGGTCAGCTGGTTTTATTTCCATCTTTATAATGTTTGGGCTTCTTAATCTGGAATTTCCATAAATTCTCTACAGCAGCTCTTTTCAACTTGGTGCCCTCCATCTACCTGGAGTCAGTTTCTACTGTATATAATTTCCAGTCAACATATTCTTACATTTAAAATAAGTGCAGAAATAACACTTGTATGGGAGACCCAAGGAAGTCTGCAGGCTAACCTGGAATGTTTCCCTCCCCTTCCCTCCCCCCCACAAAAAAAGAAAAAAAAACAGAGATCAGTGACAAATCATACCCATATTCTTGCCAAGAATGTAATCAGCAGGAGTCAAGCTCAACTTCAGGGAGATTTTTTAAAATAAGAAAATTCTCCCATTATAGACAGTTACAAATTTTGTGGACAGATTTTACCTTTATTGATAATGTGGGTATAGGTCAGTTTATAGAACCTGATAGTTAAAATATAACATTTTTTTGGATTATGGTATACATTTGAAGGCAAATGTCTGTGGAGATTCTCAATCATTCATGTCATAATTGTCTCAAAGTTGCTTTTTCAAAAGGCAACTGAACTGTTTTTTTTCTTTCTTCGAGGAAAAAAACCAGTCCAGTTGTCTTATGAAAAAGTACTTTTGGGACATATCTGAAGGCATTTTTATGTTGAACACTACATATTATTTCCCCATAGTGTTCTGTATTTTTAAATTTCTCATTGTTTTAGATCAGTCCCATACAATACGTGGCCCAGGCCATATGTAGCCTACCAAGTAGCCTTGGATGGCCCACCAGCTTTTTTCTTTAAATAACCGATCTACTGCTACTAAAACATATCACTGCTAAGAAGGATCTGCTTTTCACAGATGCTTCTGTCTTCAAGGATACTGCCAAGTGTCTTCAATGCCTCCAGGTCTCAAAGACACTGGCAACATAATCACCAATGCTGCACCACTAGCTGCAAACAGGTAACAGGCATATAAACTGTTCCTTTGTGACTCCCCCCCAATTATTTTTAATGTATTAATTAGTCCATTTTCCCTCTATGAATTGTTCAGGCCTATTCTAGATTTCCCTTCTGGTGGACAGGAAGCAAGACCAGGGCTAATACTCTTCAACTCCATCCATAAAAGAACTTATATGAACATATAGTCCTTTTTTCACAACACACTTCACAGTTCTTTCCTGGTACATTAATGGTGTTTCCTTGTGCACAATTTGTGGATGAAATTATGAGTTTACGTTTTCCAATTCAGTTGAAATGTTTTCAGTTTCGCCAAAGGCTGAAATTGCACTTGGCATATGTACAAAGAAAAATCTTCATCAGGCTCCAGTCCAAGCTGGGAATAATCAAAATGGAGACTGCTTTAGAAAGAAGATTGTAGTTTATTGAAGAGGAGAGGCAGACAGAAAGATGGCTCTGGAAAAACTGATCACATGTAGCAGGGAGTCATGGGTTTTTATACCTTCTGGGCCTCTTGAGGTTGTTTCGTGTTCCTGTTTGAGGCTTTGTATTTCCTGTGTCATGTACTTTGACCAGAGTCTGAGTGTGCCCTTTTGGTATTGGTGGGTTAATCCTATTATGTTTCCTGTCCTTAGAATTTGGGTGGAGTATGTAGATTTTAGGTTTCTTTGTCTCCCTAATCTCTTCTGTTTCTAGCTGGAAGGCTCCTACCTTCCTGAATGGATTATTGAATTTGCATTTCTAAAACCTCGCCTCTGCCTAGGGGCTGGGACTGATTTCTGATTTCTTTGTGGCATAAGAGTGTGAGTGACACACTTTTACTGGCACAAGATTAAATTGATCTGGTTAGGGAGACTTGAAAAACAAGCTTTTAAACTTTTAATGCAAAAAGGGGAAGCCACTAATAGAGGCAGCAAAAAAACATCCCTGCAGTGGCTCCCAAAAGGGGAACTTCCAACCCATGTAGATCTAAAAGTTGGGGCAAAAGTTTTGTTAGGTGGAAAAGAAATATATAGTGTCCAATATTCTGTGCCAATTCTTTTTAAACGTTGATGCCACTTTGAGCTTTCCAGTCAGGTCTGCACATGCCTCCCAAAATTCTTCACAGCCATGTTTTGCCTCAATATATAACCACTGGTTGCCCATTTTCAAGGGTTGTTTCCTGCCTTAGCTCTTAGTTCAGTGCATCCAGGTTTGTGATGTCCAATTGAGGTTAGCCAGTATTAATTTTTCTTAAATTGTACACAGTGACCCCAGAACTCCCACTCTGAATCTACCAGTGCAACATATTCAGGGCTTAGGTTTGGATATCTATTTCCTGCTACCTCCTCAGTGAGAGCATATGAATTGCAAATTGCCTGAGCGGGACTGGTTCCCTCCCCCTTGGAATTTGCAGGAAGTTGTGCATGCAAAGCTTTAGTGTCACAGAGCAAGAATCAGCCTGGAGTTTTACTGAAGGTAGGCGAAGGGGATAGACTCAGTGAGACTCAGTTTCTGAATGGTGTGTGTTTGTGTGTGTGTGCGCGCATGCAGCTACTTTTACAAAACAGGCAATACCAGCATCCTGGACAAATTTTCCCTCCCACCAGACAGAAGTCTAAGGTGTTCAGTACTTGCTGTGCCAACCATTCCCAAATGCCATCCCTCCATGAATCCATTCAATTGTTTAATTACAATACAAATGAGGTAAGAAAGAAAACTGCCCTCCCCCCATAGTTTTCTTAGTTGTCTTCTGAGGCTTCAATGGGGACCATTTGTTCCAGGACTCCTTCCTTTCTCTGCAGCTTTCAAGGGGATCTGGGTGATGTAGCACTGGGAAGATCTTTCCACTCTGGTTGCATGGTAGCTTTTTAGTGGATGGCTGGATTCAAACCCAATTCTATGGCTCAAATGAATGGAGGCAGCATCTGGGTTGGTGTGCTCTGCTTCCAAAGGTTGCGGTGGTCATCTTTGCAGGGCCAAAAGATGAGTACAAGGTCCCCTCCCCGCTTTCTGGGTGGACTCTCCCAGGAGAGGCTTTGCTGATCAGACAAAGGCATAGAGAAGAGAAGATAAGAAATGGAGAAGTAGATGGGGGGGGGGTACCTTGCAGGAAGAGTTTGAAAAGACATTACTGCAGTTGTTAAAGAAACAGATAAGCAGACAAAACGGGGATGCCATAGATGAGGACAAAAGAGAGGCTGGATTCTGATAAGAGAACAAAAAATGAAAGGTCTCACTTCTGAAATTGAACATTTGCAACATGTTAAAGAGGATTTAAGAACTTCCAACTTGAAAATGCTGGGTAGCTTGAGAATGCTGAAAGCTCCAAGTAATTTTAAATGCCTAATATTTTCAGGTGTCCAATTTGCCAGGGGCAGGAGATTCTACCTTTTATATCTGTTTTCAAAATATTTAAACATCATGCCATTTTGTCCAGCATTTCCAATGCACAATTTAGATAAAAATACCATATTAGAGACTGAAAATGTGGCACCCGCCCCACCAAGTGGCAGGCAGAGGCAGAGGCACGTGATCTGGCCCACTGGATGCACTGGATGGCCAGGCGGCCACCCACCCCAGCCAGGCGTGGTGGGCATGGGCAAGCAAAGATGGATGTGGGCCTGACCGCCGTAGCCACTAGACTGGGCCTCCAAGTGATAGGCTGAGGCAGAGGCATGGGGGAGGCACATGATCCAGTTTACAGGATGCACTGGGCAGCCAGCCACCCAGTAATGGCAGGCATGGGCAAGCAAAGACCGACATAGGGTCCAAGTGCTGCAGCAGCTGGGCCGGCCTTCAAAGTGGCAGGTGGAAGCAGAGGTGCAGGGGGCAACGCACATGATCCAAAATGCCAGAAGACCGGGTAGATGGGCCTGGACACTCCACCCCAGCCATGGCAGGTGTGGGTAAAGATGGACTTCACCACCACGCTGCGGCCCCTGCTGGTTTGGCTCTGCCACATACGCAGCCCCAGCAAACAGGAAGGTTGGGGATATCCCCAAGAGGCATCCAGGACTCTCCTCCCTGCTCCGCCTGAGTTCAGCCCCATAGTTACCCCTTGCATGGTTGGGAAGGCACCTGCCCCCTGCCCCTAGGGTGCCAGGCAGCCACCGTCGCTGTCTGGGGGGACCTCCAGGCAGCCCAAGAGAGATGGCGAGGCTTCTTCAGTGGACCAGGCCCTGGCACCTGCCCCAGTCCTGCCTCCTCTGCCAAAGAGCCCCAGATACCCACCTGGCCCCCCATAGGCACCCTCCAAAGTGTGCAACATTGAGCCAGCCATGCCCCCTGGGTATGCCAACTCAGTCAGCCATGCCCACCCAGCCACACACTCCGCTTCCCCGAGGGCAACCACAATGCTGACGCGGCCCTCAATGAAATCAAGTTTGACACCCTTACGATATGCACATCAGCTTTGGTCTTGAGCATCTCTGCAGCAGAGTATGGTGCCCCATTGTGGAGCTCATTTGCACATGGGAAAAATGTAGATATCTCCGTCAATGAAGCAGTATGCTTAATGATAGGTTGTCTCAAAGCTTCACCAATTGAGAAAATATATCCTCTCTCTGTCATTGCCCCACCTAAGATCAGGAGAGAAGTAGCAGCAAATGCCAAGAGAACTAAGCAAGAGAATGATCCTCAACAACCTCTGAATGGACATGTGTCTCAAACCCGCCAACTCAAATCTAGGAACAGACAAATATTTTTGAGTGTATACAAGAACAAAATTGAATTAAAAGATGGAGGAAGGAGACCATTATGCAACGAATAACATTAAAGGAGGATATGGCTAAAGGATCTGACCTTCCTTATACTACTTGGAGGACTCTGAATAGGTTGAGAGTTGGAGTGCCTAAATGTAAAACCAATTGCCTTAGGTGGAGGTTCTTAGCAGATAACACTGGTAAGTCGTGGACTCTTGGGTGCAGGAATGACGACACGAGACTGAGTACAGGATAACTCATACTTTATTCTTGCTAGAACTGTACTGAAACTTGGGCTGCAACCAGCCACAATATATAGTCTAGCCCCTAGGCGGCAGCCAATAGATTTGAACCCACTCTTGCCACCTGGGGCTAGCTAATTGCAGGACCGGAGACTGCTTGTCTGGGTTGCTGGAGAGCTGTTAGCTGCTCCAGCAGTGCAAGTGGTGTATCACACAAGCCCAGTACATAACACCCCTCCCCTCTTAGATCAAACTATGACAACCGCGATTAGTCTTGACAGTTGTCAAGACTTATTAATAAACTCACATACAACTGTAGTGATAATAATAAAAATAATAAAATCACTGTGGCTACAATGAGATTAAACAACGTCTAATGAACAGGTTTCCATTGCAGTAATGAGCAGTTTCACAATGTACTAGTTTCTGTAGTTAATGGTAACAAGTTTTACAACAATATACATCACTTTATTTTACAATGTAATCTGTGAGGTATGCAGGAGGCTTGTGTGGCGTAGAGGAATGTCTTGGAGTTCCCATCACTTTGTGGTCTACCAGCTTACCCAGTGGTAATCCCTTGGAAAATATCTGGTGCAACACTGACTCCAAACTGTAAGTGTTTGACTTTGAATGCCCCTCTGTGAGTCATGATCGTTTGAGCCGCGGCTGTGGCCTCATCAACCAGCAATTGCTGATAGGCCTGTGCTAAATCAAGTTTAGCAAAAATGGTTCCCCCTTGCAAAGAGGCTAAAATATGGTTGACCACTGGAACCGGATAAGCATGCTGCTTGATATTCAATGTGCATTTATAATCAGCACAAATGTGAATTTCCCCGTTGGCCTTAAGTGGAGTGACAATAGGAGTTTCTCACTCCCCACCATCAACAGGCTGTTCTACAAGCTTATCAATTTCACAATCAATTTTATGTTTTAAGGCAAAGTGGACCCTGCGAGATTTAACCCTGATTGGGACAACGTTGGGATCTAACTTGAAAGAAATTGGCAGGCCTGTGTATATCCCTAGGGTTGAAACAAAAACATCCGCGTATTCTTCGCACACTGACATGAGGTCTGCCGTTTGTGTCCGGTTTATGCCAGTAATCTGAATACCTAAGGTATCAAACCAATCAAGTTCAATGAGACTTGTTCTCTGGCCCTCTACTACTATTACATCCAGGTGCCCCCAAAACTCTTTAAATTTTACCAATATGGTGGCTTCACCCTTAACTTTAATGTGAGCATTTTGAAAATCCTTTAAAATGATATCTGAGGGTCTTAGTTTGACCCAATTGTTACTGCGCCTACACACAAAGTTGTATGTGTCTTGCGAAATGATTGAGACTGCAGAGCCAGAGTCCAACTCCATCTTACATGGAACTCCTTGTAGCTCTACTAAGAGCTTAAGTTTGGGCTTGAGGGGGGCGTCGAGCCCTGGTGCGGCAAACGCTTCTCCAGCTTCTGAAGAATCCCACACTAACTGGACCCTGGGCCCCAGTACCTCTCCTAGTCAGTTCCTCCAACTGGTGTTTGGGTGGCTGGTCTCTCTGGTGGGCTCTGCAAATCACCACAATATGGCCTGTTCTTCCACAAGCTCTACATGTGGCTGAACGAAATCTGCAGTTGGCGCGAATATAGTTGCCTCCGCACCCCTTACATCTCGGTAAGAGAAGTGCCTTGTAACCGTCCTCTCGCTGGTGGCTGTTGCAGTGTTGCGCGTTGGGTTGCCTTTGGAGTTTGTTGATTTTGGGTTCTTCTTCTTCTGACAATTCTCCGGTGCATTTGGCGACCTCAAGATGGATCGATTCTTCGACTTTTGAAGGTTTGGTGGGCTGAACTGTCTGCACTGCACCCCCGGTGGCTTCATCGGCCATCACCTCGTCCTGTGCCTTGGAAAACGTTAAATTGGGTCTAGCAAACAGTCTCTGCTGAAGTGTTCTGTCCCGAAGGCCACAGATGAGCTGGTCTCTTAGTCGTTCTTCTAAGTTTGAGAACTTGCAAAGGCGTGCGGCCTATCTTAGGTCCGCAATGAACTCCGAAGCTGTCTCCCCAGGTAGCTGCACTCTTTGGTCAAATTTGAATCTCCATGCCATCTCCAACATCTTGGGCTGGAAGTGCCCGGTTAGCTTCTTTTTAAGGTCTGCGTATGAGACTGCTTCGATGGGTGTTGGCATGATCTAGACATGGAAGAAGTAGTAGAAGCATTCTTGAAAAATTAGTATTACTAATCTCAGAATGCAGAAACAAGGGCTGAATCTTGGAAACTTATGGAAGTCAGATGGAACTGGGATAATTTATGTGGTAAAACAGTATTAAAGAAAATTAGCAAAACAGATTTACAAATACAAGAATTAGGGAGAATATTTTTATCATTCTAGTTCAGGGGTGTCAAACTCGCAATATCACATGATGTGTCGCGACTTTTTTTTGCCATTGCTGGCAATGGGGTGGGCGCGGTTTGCATCCACCCCGCAGGCCGGCAGTTTGACACCCCTGTTCTGGTTGAACTAAACATTTATTATTCAATTTTTCAGAGAAACCAAAACCATTCAAAATTCATAGTAGATTTCTTGGTGATGTCTACTGAAAATGTCACAGACAATTACAACAGCAGCTGGATAGTTTTCTTGCCAATACAAATACTTTCACATTATGTGAATCTCACAGGAGTACTCTGGTTGCAAAATGTGTTCCAAAATTAAAGTGTTTAATTCCATTTAAAGTGGAAACTCTTTTATTTATTCTTCCTTTCCTGAAACCTAAATGGTTTGATCTCCTCATAAGTATTATTGACATTGTTTCGGTTTGGTTCCTTTCCAAAATATTGGTAGCCTTTTCAAAATAACATTTAACTAAATTTCTTTGTAACTGAATGGGGAGGAGGGCTGTCTGCATATTTGCTTGGCATTTAAAACATTTAATGTAACATTATATTTTTTCCTAAAATTTCCACACAGACATGGAGATTGAATTCAGGCAATGTCTTGCTAATTGTTGCTTTTGTTTAAAAGAAAAGAAGCATAACTTTGGCTACACAAAATACGAGCAGCATGTTGTTTACCAGACAGGACTTGTGTGTATGGTCCTGATTCTAATTTATCATTGAGCTTTGGAATTTAATATTCTTTTTAGGAGTTACAGAATAAGTGATAGATCTTCTCAGTTTACATTACTGATTGCAATATTGCAGAATTTCTTTTACCAGATTGCAGTCTGATGTACAAACATGATCTTATGGTAATTTAAAAATTAATGAATTTATTGCAGCATAAACATTGTGGATTATAATTGCTTTTATATAATATTTTAAGTTTTATCTTAACTAGGCAGTATGTTCCATTTACATTACTGTTGAAATGGAAACAGAAATAAACAGTATAGTCCTACAAAAAAAAACATAGGAGGTGCAGACATTTTTTTTTTTTATGTAGAGTTGGGTTTAACACAGGCATTCTTATAAGGGTGAGCAGATTTAAGAGCCTTTGTTTAATTCACAAATAATAGAAATGAATTGTTTGATGAATTCCTCCTCATGTTTACATGATAAAATGGATCTTTGTGTTTTTTTCACTCAGAAACTAAGCACTCTTTCCATCACATCATGTCACACAGAGTGCAAGATTCCTTCACTGTCATTTAGGTTGCCATTTCTAATGTCAAATTTATTATTTTCTTTTCTCATTTTGTTGTTATTTCAAACATGGCCAGATTGTTCGGTGTACAGTACTGATAATTCAGTGCATCCTGTCCTGCTTGTTCCTAAAGTGACATGCAACCTTTTTTTTAATTGAAGTCCTGAAAGTGAATTGTGGCCACTACCATAATTTCCAATAATAATGGTCACTATGGTTGGGAAATTGTGGAGCATTAAAGAACATCAGATTCAAGAAAGTGACCATATAACATTGTGTCCTGAAGTTCCTACGTTCAGCCTCCCTATTCTCTTGTTAAATATGTAGCATAATTGATAAGAGTTAAAATGTGATTTTATCAGGAAAGATTAGATGGAACTAGATATCCTTTGGCATAAGGCAGTGTTTGCTAAATTAAGTGTTAATTAGTCCGATGACTGACAATTAAGATTTTATAAGTATGGTGGTTTTTGTTTTTTTTAATCCCATTTATATCCCGCCCAAAGACTCAGGGCAGCTTACAATTTTAAGCACAAACCAATGTGCTTAGCAATAGCCTTCATTCTATGTATATGCCTGCTTATTAGGGCTTTCACACACACCCCAATCGGCATTATTACAAAGTCAGCTTATTGCCCCCAACAATCTGGGTCCTCATTTTACCTACCTCGGAAGGATGGAAGGCTGAGTCACTTGAGCCTGGTGGGATGCGAACCTGCACTAATTACAGGCAGCTGGTGTTACTTAAGGAGGCATTAGCCCACTGCTCCACCAAGGCTCTTCTTGGTTACTTGGTTAATTGTTTTTAATTGTTGTCTTTGCTGTTCATTTAATAAACTCTTGAGATTAATAGTTGGCAAATATACCTAGATTACAAAGCAAAAGCCAAAAATCCCAAACTCTCCAAGTTTTATCTTGTGTAGTTCAGTTTGTCCTGAACTGAATATGTCTCACACTGTTGTCATTATATGTCAAACATATCCCCCTACACTCATATTCATATTTAGTCTGTTGCATAATATGTTTAATTTTTGCCATGCTTATCATTTTCTCCTTTAGCAAAAACATATATTAATAAATTATATAGGTAAAAGTTGAACATGTGTAGACTCTTACCTGTCTACACAGCAAAATTGGATCCTAGTTTATTCAGACTTAATGCACTGCAATGCTTAACTACTTTGATAGCCTTAATTTCTGCCAATGGTGGATATTATCCCATTTCTAGAGTAATTTAATCTGTGTTCTCTCAGTCATAAAGTTGTACAAGGTGTCATGTAGGATGCTGAGAACTCTGGAACCAGATCACTACATGCCTCAGAAACACAGTGATTATAAGGTTTCAAACAGTTTTCAAATTAATAATGACTAAACTGACTTTAAAAACAAATGCTATCTTTCTAAAGAACTGTGGAATGCACATATTGATAGTTTGAAGTTCTTGATAAATGCTTTATCTTTTCCTCTATTCCCATAGTAACAGTAGGGAGGCCCTGTGGATTTTACTCCACTGCTGACTATATGGGGCGGTGCTCATGTCTGTTTCAAGGCCATTGAGCCAGTGCTGTCTGAAGACATTTTTGTGTTCAGGTGGCTACCATGGTGTTATGGAGTACCTTTACCTTCCAATCAAAGTGGTACTTATATCTACTTGCATTTGTATGCTTTCAAACTGTTAGGTTGACAGGAGCTGGGGCAAGGATGGGAGATCACCCCGTTGCATGGAGTTCAGATCTCAAACCATGGATGCTGGCTTTCCAGCCGACAAACCCAGCATCTTAACTGCTGAGCCACTGCAGTGCCCCTATTCACATAGAGGAACTGCTCTTTTCTAGTAGAAATTGGTCATGTTTTTGCTTGCTGAAAATAGTTTAATGGGATGGCAGGGATGGGACTAATATGTTTCCTGAAAAACATTACAGCAAACATATTGCTACCAATTTCTTTTATTTCTTCTTCCTTTTTGCTGTATTCTACACGTCAGGTAGTGAATTCTGTTCTCTGAGAGATATAGAATAAACTAGGTTATATTCTACTGTTAGGTACTTAATCCTTCCTCTAGAATTAAAGTCTGAGTTTTTGTTCTTGTTATTTGACACATCTAGAATTTCATATGGAGAACTTTAGGTGATTCAATTTCTTAAATTAAAAAAATAATAAAATAAAATCATGCTGAAAAGTTTTAATGTATTGATTGATTGATTGAGTGATTCCAATTTAATCAATTTATATACAGGTAATCCCTGAGTTACAACCGTTCACTTAACGCTTGTTAGAAGTTACATGATGAGCGCCCCCTAGTGCTTTCAAGCAAGTCCCAAAGTTACGAATGTTGCAGCACCATGCCAGTCATTTGCCCTTACGAGCGACCACAGTGGCCCAGCAACATTCACCCTATTCCCCCCCACTCCTCACAACTGCTTCCCCCCTCCCTTCCTGCTGCGCCAGACTCACTTACCTTGCAAAAATCCTGTCTGCCATGGTTTCTTTCCCTTTGAGGGAGAGGAGAGTCGGATTGGAAATGTTTTTCATGCCGAGAATGGAAGTTTCTGGAGTCCATGATCTCGTGTGAGTGTTTAAAGTTGCACCAAATCACGGACCTCAGAAACTTTCATTGTTTAAGTGAAAGGTGCCTTTCTCCTGCTCCTGCCCCTAACTGCTATCTGCCTGATGGCAGTCTTGAAGCCTTCAACTGAGGGAGAAGGCCAGGCCCCTCGTACCTGCGTCCAGCCCGCCTGAGCTCACTGCACTGGTGGAGAAAGTGACCCTGTTGTCCCCGGACCCTTGGAGCTCTCTTCTAAGCGGCCTGGAATGGAGGTCGAGGGAGGCTTCTGCATGCCTCCGGATGTTGGATTCAACGCTCGGAGGACTGCTCCAAGCTGCTGCCGCCTAGAACGGAGCTCCAGAGGCATGCAAAAGCCCCCCCATCTCTGTTCCTGGTACAAATGGCTAGGAAAACCCCTCTGAGGCTTGGATCAGGCCCTTGGAAGTTCTGTTCCATTCGGCAGCAGCTTGGAGCAGTCCTCTGATGGGTGGATCCAACCTCCAGAGGCATGCAGAAACCCCCTCAACCTCCCTTCCTGGTGCAAACACCTAGGACAGGGGTAAGCAACCTCGGCTCTTTTATGATTCATGGACTTCAACTCCCAGAATTCCATGAGTCATAGAGCCGAGGTTGCCTACCCGTGATCTAGGAAAATGTCTCCGAGGCTTGGATCAGGTCCTTGGAAGCTCTGTTCTGGGCAGCAGCAACTTGGAGCACTCCTCTGACGGCTGGATCCAACCTCTAGAGGCATGCAGAAACTCCATTTTGGGGATGGCGGAAGAGTGGCTCCAGAGTTGGGGGGAAGCACGAGGCAGTACCACAAACAGCGCAAGAATTCAGGCACCCATTCTCTGCGAAAGAGGATTGGTGCCTGAACTTGTGTGATATTAGGGCATCCAGGGGTTTCCATCGACTCTGCTGTCCCTCAAAAGCAGGAACAGAAAGGAGACGGATTTTTTCAAGGTAAGTGAGTCCCGTGCGGAGGGGGAAGCATGAGGTATCTTAGTGGGTCAGGGAGGTCTTGGGGGCCTGTTCCATCATTAGGCCCCCCATGGCCTTCCCCACTCTCAGATAGCTCATGTGCATTTAATGCCCAATTGCTGGGACCCTGAGAGGTGGTTGGGCATAGATAGGGGCTGTTGGCTGAATTGGATTAAAAAGCCCCTACTATGTTTTTTAGCCAGTTGTTTTAGGGGGTTAGGGAGGGGGGTGAATGATAGGGGTGGGAGGGATAAGGGTATTTTATCAACCGGCTGTCAGTCCAGGCCGGAGTCGGTTCCTGGCGAGACGGGCTTGGGGTTGGGGACCTCTGGTTCTCCCGGCTGTGGAGTGGGGTTTCAAATCCCCACGACGATTGGGAATGGTAGCAGGTGGCTGCACAGAGGGCCATACCAACATCTGGGATCACGCCCCCACTGTCTCCAAGTGGTGGCGTGCTCCGACCCTCTGGTTGATACCCATTTATCCAAGGGTGAGGGAGATCGGGCCCCTGAGCTTAGGCTGGTGTATTTTAATGCCAGATCTCCTTGTCCGAGATTTGATCGAGGAGGAACGCGTGGATCTGGCATGCATTATGGAAACCTGGTTGGGCTCAGAGGGAGGCGTCCCTCTGACTGAGCTCTGCCCTCCAGGTTTCTGTGTGTTGCACCAGCATGGGCTCAGGGTAGGGGTGTAGGTGTGGTGATGGTTATACGGGAGACCACTGTCGTACAGATTGGCAGGAGTGAGTCACTCCTCCTGAGGTATGGCTCTGGGGCTCAGTTGGGCTTGTTGCTGACATACCTGGTGCCCAGCTGTGTTGCAATGGCCCTGCCTGGGCTTCTCGACACCCTTTCAGGGCTGGTGGTTGAACTTCCCAGACTTATTGTTCTGGGTGATTTCAACCTTCCATCCCTGGGCGGATCGTCAGAGTTAGCGCGGGAGTTCATGGCCTCCATGACGGCCATGGACCTGACCCAAATAATTCAGGGTCCGACCCATGGAGGGGGTCACACTCTCGACCTGGTTTTCCTGTCTGGGCAGTGGTTTGATGATCTGGGAGGGGGCTTGCCAAATATTGTCCCCCTGTCATGGTCCGATCATCATCTCCTATGGCTGGTCTTCCAATATGCTACCCCTCGCTGCTGGGCTGCAGAGCTGACCAGGTGGTTCCGCCCCAGGCGCCTAATGGATCCAGAATGGTTCCAGACGGCGCTTGGGTCTATACCTATCTCCCTCACTCACAGCCCGGCCGATGTCTTGGTGGAGGCTTGGGAGAGGGCTGCCACCGAGGCACTTGACCGTGTTGTACCCTTGCGACCTCTGACCTGGCGCAGATCCCGATGGGCTCCATGGTTTTCTGTGGAGCTCCGGGAGATGAAGCATCGGAGACAGAGTCTGGAGATTTAAATTATTAAATTAAATTAATTTTAAATTTCAATTTTAATGTTATCTTAATTTTGTGGGCTTGTATTAATTTAATTGTATTTTATTCTCTCTTTTTGTATTGTTTTTAACTTGCCCTGTGAACCTCCCTGAGTCCTTCGGGAATAGGGCGGTATATAAATTCAATTCAATTCAATCAATCAATCAATCAATAAGCCACGTGCATTTCAACGAGCAAGGGAGTAATTTGAGATACGAGATTCACTCTATGAGTTTTCGAGTTACGAGTAGAATGTGCAGGCTCCATTACACTCGTAACTTGAGGACTATTTGTTCTGTTTTCCTGTTCACTGAATCCTCAATGTGTCTTGTGGCTTAAAAAAAAAGAACAGAAATGCAAAGTGCAATGAAAGAGAAAAGCAAGACAATCAAAAGCACAAATTCTAAAATCATGTGCATGGTCAAAAATAGATAGCCTAATTGTTCTTCTCTAGGACAAGAGAATGGGAGTGATAAGCAGGAGATAAGCAAGCTTCTGAAGCAGTAGGCGTGAGCTTAAATGGACTCCAGAAGATGGTAGAGGACAGAAAGGCCTGGAGCAGGGGTCAGCAACCTGAAACAGTGAAAGAGCCACTCAGAACCAGTTTCCTCATAAAATGAAAAACAGGGAGCCGCAAACAAATGTGTGCACATGCGCGTATATGCGCACATGCGCAGAACAGGGTTTGAGGAGTGGAGCCAAGGCGAGATATGCACTTACCCTGCATATTTGAATTGATTGGTTGAACTTTTTTAGTCCCACTTTTTTTTTTTTTGAACTGCACATGGCAGAGGACTGGGAGTCGCAGGAGACGGCTGAAAGAGCCGCATGCGGCTCCGGAGCCATGGGTTGCAGACCTGTGGCCTGGAGGAACAGTGTCCATAGGGTCGCGATGGGTCGGACACGACTTCGCAACTAACAACAACAAAGCAAGCTTCTGAAAACAGGAGCATCTTCAGAGGAGTTCTCAAAAGAGGCATGGATGGTTCATAATGTGAAATAGTCTGCTTGGCCTCCTATTAAGAACTACATAAAATGTCCAACTGTGCAGACATATGCAAGTGATAAACAAGATAGCTGTTGTACTGGGCAGACTGTAAATGATCTCCATCTCTGACTACAAATGATGTGAATTTGGTACTTCTCTTAAACTGGTGCACTCTCATCTTACAAGATTTAGGGAGCTAAGAGCTGAACTGTGATGAGGAAGCAAGCCTTAGTTCTCAGACCCAAGAGGACTGTGATGAGCTGTGCATTCTCACTGAGTGAGCTGCCAAGTATCCAATAAGTCTGAAACACGGAGAAAAAATGCCTAGGATTTGAAGGCTTTGATTTCTTTGTAGCATGGTGGACAAACTTACCATATAATTATGGCTTCATTCTTAATGTCTGAGAATTTTCTGCCAAATAAGCCAGTTGTGCATAACAGATTAACAAGCTACATTACTGATCAGGTTAACATCATGGCAATATCCATAAATTATTGTATTCTACTAATAATAATATTAAGTTTATATCTGAGAACTGAAGATGGTTTGCATTGGGCTGAGAGTTTCTGATTGGCCCAGATCCAGTGAGATCCATGGATCTGAACTTGGTGCCCTTGGATTCTTTCCAGCTTCCTAAACAAATTTACATACCAGTTTTGTTTCTTGTGTTTAACTGGTAAATGCTTACGCTTATTACAATGTTATGTAAAGATTGTTCCTATGTTATCAAATCCTTTACCCCTTATAATGTATATAATCTTGAGAAAATTATACCATTGGCAAAACATTTCTAGAGATAAGTTAAATTAACACGAAAATATTGTTGTATTGGGAACGTGTTATTTTTTTCTATACATTTTGGATAGTTGATGTAAAATGTTACATTAAATTTTTAATTCTGTATGAGCTGACAGATTGCTTCAGGATTTTACATTCCCTTTCACCCCATGCCTCAAAATAACATTGATTCCTAGACACCTCTGCTTTTTGGAAAACAAAGAAAATAAAGAGGTTTATCATCTTTTTCAAAATTAAACTCCACTGCATTTTCAGTTGGTTGGTTTCAATCACATAAATTAGAAGTGACTTGTTGCAGCTGAGTGTTTGTAATGGGAGAAGGCATTTTCCAGACTTCATATGTGATCTTTTTTTCCCCTGTCCCTGGACACCCCACTTGAAAAGTGATAAGACTGCACATGTGTTTGAGGTCTGGAATGTCTATTGCCTAAGATGACACGTTGGCAATTAGTAAATAATTTATATCTATGTTTTTCAGCATACTTAACCTAGAAATTCTGCCATGAAACATGCTGAACTTGGGTTCAGGTAGTAGTCTGAAAGGTTTGAAAGGTTTCGTTCCCTTCTCTTTAAATGTCAAATATACATGAGCATTATTAAGCTTCTCACTCATTTTCTTACTGGATTTTAATTTGGTTTGGAGAAGATTTTTTTTCCATTTTTTTCTACTGCTATTCCCACCAGAGCTTCCCTGCGTCATTTACTTACTTATAGGAGAAATTATAAGAATAATTTTGAAATGTGATGATATTTCTGCATCTCGTTACAGGAAAACTGTTCCATATGGGTTGGCTAATTACAGAGGAAATTTCCGGGTCAAAAGGTCCACAGAGCAGCTTCACAAGAGCTTGCATTCATCAGAAAGATTTCCATCACGCTGCTCTTGCACAGATCTACGTGACAAATTGTGCATGCAGTTTTGCACATGGAGTGTCCAATGGTAAGATACCTTGATATTTTGAAGAAATAACACATGGCTTAGGAGAATGAAAAGAGGTTTCCAACTCTCGCCCCTTAATATTAGAAACCTGATTTATTCAAGGAAAGTAATTAAGAGACAAATTGATGTTTTCAAATACTGTATTAGAGACTGAGGCTTTTTATTTCATCATTTTTTATATTGAAAAAGATATCACAATGACAAATACTAGATAATTTAAAAGCAGTTATTAAAATTCATTTTTATTTATTAAACAGATTGATAACAATAACAACAACAACAACAACAACAACAACAATAATAATAATAATAATAATAATAATAATAATAATAATAATAATAATAATAATAATAATAATAAAAGTTGGAAGGGACTTTGGAGGTCAGCTAGTTCAACCCCCTGCTCAGGCAGGAAACTCTACACCATTTCAGACAAATGGCTGTCCAGTCTCTTCTTAAAAATTTCCAGTGTTGGAGCATTCACAACTTCTGGAGGCAGGTTGTTCCACTGGTTAATTGTTCTAACTGTCAGGAAATTTCTCCTTAGTTCTAGGTTGCTTCTCTCCTTGATTAGTTTCCATCCATTGCTTCTTGTCCAGCCTTCAAGTGCTTTGGAGAATAGGTTGACTCCTTTTTTTGTGTGTGTGTGGCATATCATGTCACCCCAGTCCCCTAATCATCTTTGTTGCTCTTCTCTGTACTCTTTCTAGAGTCTCAACATCTAATTATGTAGCCACCCAACTCAATGACTTCACTGTAGCAAAAGTGTCACACAAATATATGTAAATGCATCTATTAAACACTGGAAAACATGGAAAGGTATACCCTTTCCCTTTAAAACACAAGTCTTATTCCTACAGAGGTAGTTATATCAGAAATGTCTTTCTGATGCAGAAATTGTGAGTTGTGGGGGGGGGGGGGCACGAAGGGAGGCTCAGCCAATCTCAATGTATACATGGTTGTACTTTGACAATAAAGGTTCATTCGTATTGTTCAGAATTATTCAGTTGCAGTGTTTGTCTGAATACAGTACCTTCCCATCTATTTGGGATGGGAAAGCACTAGTTGTGCTGGGGGAACATAGGTGATCATGAAAATTCCCATACGTGCTACAGCTGCATGGCATAGCATCATGGAAGTAGCTCCCACATGGATGAATTCCCACATAAGAAGGGCTTAGGTGGATTTTAAATAGCTGTGACAGATCTGTCTGTTGATGGTATTGGGGATGTGTCAGATTGGTTTGGAAGTTGATGTTGGAAGACTCAGTTTAAATAATCACATTGATTTAGTTTGAAAATGCAAAACAATAGAAACATGTATGTTCCTGTGTAAAAATCCACTGACTTTTCAAATTGATTGGAGAGATAGATCAATTATCTGAAAGGCTGCTTGAAGCAAATCAAAGTTTTGGGTTGAAATTTCACCCATCCCTAATGCTTATTGCCTTTGAGAGTGATTTGGAACCTTTTTTTTGTTGAGAAGATGCTGAGTAAACAACAGAGTTGAAGATATAGTGTGAGCTTTTCAAAGCATCTGGCTGGCACTGTTGAAAGTGGAGAGAGGAAATAGCTGATCTTGATCTGATCCTGTGTAGAAACTTTGATGTTCTTAAAGGTTTTGTCATTAGTGAAAGTTTTTGCATTTTTTGATAGTTCTGATCAACTGAACCCATGTAGATTCTTCTTTATCCTCCAATTTGGATCTTTCATTTTTTTGAAAACTTATTTTTAAGAGCAACATACAGATTCTTAAAATTATTTAGGTTTGTAGACAAAATTGTTGGAACCTTGGGATTTTTCTTTCCGTTACAAGTGGCCCTGAGCAGAGGATATTAAAAAGGCTGAATATCCATATTTCAGCTAAGACCAGGCAAGCCTAGCAGATAATCATAGCTGAATTTATTGAGTATAGAAAAATTAAAAGAATATAATGATATTTCTGTATGATGTAGTACAGTGAAAAGAACAATGAGATTATTCTGTTGGCTACTTTGGTAAAATAAGGTTGAGTGATAAGCATCGTTCAATATAAAATACTTTTGGTTCATGTTTCTGGCTCAGATCATTTCCCTTTATTCAGCAGCAAATGATCAGGCAGGAAAAGAAAAAAGAGAAGGAGAGAGCAGAAAAATGAGAAAATGGGCTGGTGGTAAGAGAGAGTTGGAAGACAAGAAGAGAGAAAATGTCCTCTATTCTTAGATGAGATAATACTTGCTTAATCCAGCACCCTTGAAAAAAAGAACACATAAGACAGCAACTCTATCTCTATCTCTATAGCTATACCTATAGCTGTTGTTGTTAGCTGCGAAGTCGTGTCTGACCCATCGCGATCCCATGGACAATGTTCCTCCAGGCCTTCCTGTCCTCTACCATCTTCTGGAGTCCATTTAAGCTCATGCCTACTGCTTCAGTAACTCCATCCAGCACCTCATTCTCTGTCGTCCCATTCTTCTCTTGCCCTCAATCTTTCCCAGCACTAGGCTCTTCTCCAGTGATTCCTTCCTTCTCATTAGGTGGCCAAAGTATTTGAGTTTCAATTTCAGGATCTGGCCTTCTAAAGAGCAATCAGGGTTGATCTCCTCTAGGACTGACCAGTTTGATCGCCTTGCAGTCCAACGGACTCGCAGGAGTCTTCTCCAGCACCATGGTTCAAAGGCCTCAATTCTTTGGTGCTCAGCCTTTCTTATGGTCCAACTTTCACTGCCATACATTGCAACTGGAAGACCATAGCCTTGACTATACGCACTTTTGTTCACAGGGTGATGTCTCTGCTTTTTAGTGTGTTGTCTAGATTCCCAGGAGCAAGCGTCTTTTAATTTCTTAGCTACAGTCCCCATCTGTAGTGATCTTGGAGCCCAGGAAAATAAAATCTGTCACTACCTCCATTTCTTCCCCACCTATTTGCCAGGAATTGAGAGGGCAGGATGCCATTATCTTGGTTTTCTTAATGTTAAGTTGCAACCCAAGTTTTGCACTCTCCTTCTTCACCCGCAACAAGAGGCTCCTTAGTTCTTCTTCATTTTCTGCCATTAGAGTGGTATCATCTGCATATCTTAGGTTGTTGATATTTCTCTCGGCAATCTTAATTCCAACTTTTGATTCATCTAGCCCTGCCTTTCTCATGATGTGCTCTGCATATAAGTTAAATAGGCAGGGTGACAGTATACAGCCTTGCCGGACTGCTTTCCCAATTTTGAACCAATCAGTGGTTCCGTGTCCAGTTCTCACTGTTGCTTCTTGGCCCGCATATAGGTTTCTCAAGAGACAAATAAGATGGTCCGGTATGCCCATCTCTTTAAGAACTTGCCACAGTTTGTTATGATCCACACAATCAAAGTCTTTAGCATAGTCAATGAAGCAGAAGTAGATGTTTTTCTGGAACTCCCTAGCTTTCTCCATGATCCAGCGTATGTTGGCAATTTGATCTCTGGTTCCTCTGCCTCTTCAAAATCCTGCCTGTACTTCTGGTAGTTCTCAATCCACATACTGCTGAAGTCTAGCTTGTAGGATTTTAAGCATAACTTTACTAGCATGAGAAATGAGTGCAATGGTGCGATAGTTTGAACATTCTTTGGCACTGCCTTTCTTTGGAATTGGAATGTAAACTGATCTTTTCCAGTCCTGTGGCCACTGCTGAGTTTTCCAAATTTGCTGGCAAATTGAGTGTAGCATTTTTATTGCATCGTCTTTTAAGATTTTGAATAGCTCAGCTGGAATACTGTCACCACCACTAGCTTTGTTGTTGCTCAGCTTTTCTGAGGCCCACTTCACTTCACATTCTAGGATGTCTGGCTCGAGGTCAGTGACCACCTCATCGTGGTTATCAGGGACGTTAAGCTCATTCTTGTATAGTTCTTCTGTGTAATTTTGCCACCTCTTCTTAATCTCTTCTGCGTCTGTTAGGTCCCTGCCATTTTGGTCCTTTATCATGCCCATTTTTGCATGAAACGTTCCCTTCATCTCTCCAATTTTCTTGAAAAGATCTCTAGTCCTCCCTATTCTATTGTTTTCTTCTATTTCTTTGCACTGTTCATTTAAGAAGGCATTCTTATCTCTTCTAGCTATTCTCTGGAATTCTGCATTCAACTGGGCGTATCTTTCTTTTTCTCCCTTGCCTTTCGCTTCCCTCCTTTCCTCAGCTATTTGCAAAGCTTCCTCAGACAGCCATTTTGCTTTCTTGCATTTCTTTTTCTTTGGGATGGTTTTAGTTACTACCTCTTGTACAATGTTGAGAACCTCCATCCATAGTTCTTCAGGCACTCTGTCTATCAGATCTAATTCCTTAAATCTATTTGTCGCCTCTACTGTATATTCAACAGGGATATGATTTAATTCATACCTGAGTGGCCTAGTGCTTTTCCCTACTTTCTTCAGTTTAAGCCTAAACTTTGCAATGAGAAGCTCATGGTCTGAGCCACAGTCAGCTCCTGGTCCTATGTTTACTGACTGTATAGAGCTTCTCCATCTTTGGCTGCAGAGCACATAGTCAATCTGATTTCTGTGTTGATTGTCTGGTGATGTCCATGTGTCTCTTGGGTTGTTGGAAAAGAGTGTTTGCTATGACCATCGTATTCTCTTGACAAAATTCAATCAGCCTGTGTCTTGCTTCATTTTGTACTCCAAGGCCAAACTTGTCTGTTATTCCAGGTATCTTTTGGCTTCCTTCTTTAGCATTCCAATCATTTTTGATGTTAGTTCTATAGGTGCTGTAGGGCTTCACAGAACCAGTCAATTTCATCCTCTTCAGCACTGGTGGTTGGGGCATTGACTTGGACTGCTGTGATATTGAATGGTTTGCCTTGGATTCAAACTGAGATCATTCTGTCATTTTGGGATCGTATCCCAGTATTGCTTTTCCTACTCTTTTATTGACTATGAAGGCTACTCCATTTCTTCTGAGGGATTCTTGCCCGCAGTAGTATACCTGATGGTCATCTGAATTAAATTCACCCATTCCTGTCCATATTAGTTTGCTGATTCTTAAGATTTTGATGTTCAGTCTTGTCATGTCTTGTTTGACCACATCCAGCTTTCCTTGATTCATGGATCCTACATTCTAGGTTCCTTTGTAGAAAAAACCTTTATAGCATTGGACTTTCCTTTGACCACCAGATACATCCACAGCTGAGCGTCCTTTCGGCTTTGGCCCAGTTGCTTCATTCTTTCTGGCGCTATTAGTACTAGCCCTCTGCTCTTCCCCAGTAGCATATTGGACGCCTTCCGACCTGAGGGGCTCATCTTCCAGTGTCATATCGTTTTGCCTTTTGGTACTGTCCATGGGGTTTTCATGGCAAAGATACTGGAGTGGGTTGCCATTTCCTTCTCCAGTGGATCACGTTTTGTCAGAACTCTCGACTATGACCTGTCTGTCTTGGGTGGTCCTGCACGGCATAGCTCATAGCTTCATTGAATTACGCAAGCCCCTTTGCCACGACAAGGCAGTAACCCATGAAGGGGATATATATAGCTATATCTAAACAAATCTTCTCATCACCAGCAATCATCTGAAGCAAATGAATCACCCAGCAGGAACAGTTCTCCTTCAAGAAGAAAAGCGTGCTCTTACCCAGTAACTTGGAAGAATTCCTCTGGCTTGAACTGGAGAGGTATGATCTATGTTAATTATGAGCATGTGTGGTAATGTGAGGAATAATAATAATAATAATAATAATTTTATTTATATACCGCCCTTCTCCCGAATCAGGAGATGAAACTATGAATCATTTAATGATGCATCTTTTTGTTGCTTTAAGAGTTACATTCAGAAAGATGCTTTGCTCCTTTTCTGAAGTACCATTCTGAGATTTGTTCAGCTCTGCAATAGTATTTGTTCAGCCCTATATCCAACCAACATTGTATATTAAAAGAGCAGTGTCTCCATTTTGAGGAATAAAATAACTGCTATCTTGTGCATAGGCATCTGGGAGTAAGCCCTATTGTTGGATTTTTTTTTCTGAACACTACGATTTTTTGAGATACCATGTTTCCCCAAAAATAAGACTTACCCTGAAAATAAGCCCTAGCTTGAGTTTCGGGGGTAGGCCTAATATAAGCCCTGCCTCTCAAATGAGCCTTTCTTAAAAGCCTGAGCAGCCTGCCCATTCTATCTGGTTGGTACACATGAGGTGAGGTGGGGGGAGCTGCCCCACATGCTGTGCACCTACTTGCCTTGCCACAGGGCCCCCACAGCCAGGCCTCCCATGCCCTGACATCTGTTGTGCCTTGTGGCGGCTACACCAACGGCCCTGTCAAGGAGCCTGACCACTGTCCCACTTCTTCTGTGGTCATTTGCGTGTGTCGCCCCGGCCTCTTTTTTCACTAGCAAAGGCCTTCAGGAAAGGCCTCTGCAGTCCAGAATGGAGCTCCAGGATGATGTGTGCGTCACCCTCTGGCCTCCGTTTTGCCGGCAGAGGCCCTCAGGAAAAGCAGAATATTTATAAGGAAAGAGAACCTAGGAGGGAACAAGAGGACAAAAAGATTATCCTCTGTGGAAGGTTCCACAATCCTACTCTCTTGTTATGTTCTGCTTTACTTTAGAAGTAAAGACTAGGCCCCTCCTGGTTGAGAATCAATATGTGAATGTCTTAAAGAAGGCGGTAGAATATCTTCTGTTGGACTTGAATCTGTATCCCTGTACCAATTTGTAAAAAATTGCATCTCATATCTTTGATTCTTGTAGGAATATCCACAATATCCACAATATTCTAAAGTGTTACGCTTAATAATAATCTCAAGCCAGTTTCCTACACTACTACACAACATTTTTTCAGTTGTAGAGCATGACCAAAGGAAAAATGGAGATGGACTCAGAAATTTCTCCTGCTACTGCTCTATAAGACTTCTGAGATTCCAAAGGGAGAAGTTCACATTAGTTTCTAAGGCAGGGCTATATAACTGTGTTCATTTTGAGAGTGTACTCAGTTATTGTCTAATGGGTAGGATCTACACTTCAGGAAGTGGGTGCCAAGACAAAAAGTGGCTGGAGCCAGAACTAAAAACATAATTAAAATTAAGAGGAAACAAAATGAATTAAATCCAGTTAAGCTGATGCTACCCTATGCATTTCATCATTTACTAAATTATTTACATTCAGTATTTTAAATTATTCTGCAGTAATAAAAATCATAGTTTAGTAGCAGCATTTTGAAGGGTTCCAGAGGCAGCCTTTAGACCTCTGGGGTTTTTTAAGGGCTCAGTTTCTGCACCTCTTCTCTAAGAGGTAGAAATTCTCTTCACACCGGACATGATGCTTTTGTAAGGCAGGGGTGGTTGAGAAAAAAAGCAATGAAAATTTGAAATGTATTTTCTCAAGTGCTACTCTTATGTTTTAGAATTGTGGGTTAACCCAATTACCCCTTTTCCCAGTCTCAAATAATGTCATGATCATACAAACACAAACAAATACAGACACACATTCCAGACTCTTTGTCTTACCCAAGCATCTGGACAATGGCAGTCCCAAACTGGATCCTCATCTCACAAACAGTGATTACATATTGCATCATTACCCCCAAGATATATCCAAATCACCTTCTTGGGGGTAATTACTGCCAGGTTAAGAACTTAGAGCAGTGCTTCTGAACTTTGGCAACTCAACTTCAGAAGCCATTCAGAAGATTTCAGAAGAAGAATTCTGGTAGTTGAATCCGTACCTCTTCAAGTTGTCAAGGTTAAGAAACAGTGACCTAGAGTCTGTGTTTCAGGATCTGTTTATTATTTTTCAAGCCATCTTTGGCTTTGATAATTGTCATACTTTTGTAATGCGGAATATCCTCAACAAATATATGTTCAAATGAGGCTTTTTCCTTAACTGTTGATAGACTAATGTGCTTTCTTCCCAAGGTAAGACGTTGAGAATACTACCTAAGATGTGGAAGAAAAAAACCTCCTCACACAGAATTAACATTGTGCCCAGATATTCAGATGGATTTTCCAACAGTCCACGTTTCCTTTTCCTGAATGGTGGTTTTTTTTCAAAGTGAGGACTTCAGGTGCTTGAAGACCATTGTACTGACCATCATCTCTAACATGGTCACAGTTCCATGGGGAAAGATGATGATGAAGAATAATGGTGATGATTTGCCATGTTAAGATTCAGAGGACAGCTCTTGCCTCCATATCAGAAATGCTGATGTATAATGAGGAAAAATACCACTTTCACTTGCTTGTTGTATATGTGTGTACAAGTGCCTTATTTCCTGCAGGCTGATGCCATGAAAGAAATTGACACAGTTTAGAAGAATACCTATATATGATGTCATCTCTTGTATGCTAAAAAAAAAAAACCCTTTTCCTAATATTAAACCTGTCCTTTTGTAATTTCAGTGGCATTTTTAAAACATGACAATATCTATGCAGATGAAATAAGAATGGCTATTAATATTATAATATATAGCAAGCTAACAGAATTGCATATTTCTTAAGATTATTGGATTCATGAACTGCAATAAAATTGAATTTTAAAACAAATCTACAGGATAAATTTTGAGATAAGGATTCATAGACTACAGTTATCTGTTCAAGCCCAGCAGCACTCCAAAACCCTTCGTTCAGTCTAAACTCTGAAAGATTAAAAATGCATTTTGCTAATGACAATCAGGGATGCAATCCTTAATTTTAATTTCTAGAAGGGTTGAGTAAACAATTTTTTGGACTTCTGACATTACTCCTTGAAGTTATGACATTTCAACATAGCTGAAGAAAGGGTGCAGAATAGACCCTGTGACTGGATTTGATTACGTGATGATTTAAAGAAGATGGCAGGAGGATGTGGATTTGGCATTTGTTATTCAAAGGGGAAAAAGGAGTGCATTGGTAATAGCTGGAACCCTTTCAAAAGTGGGGTTTCAAAACCCTTTCAAAAGTGCTATAGTTTATTAGAAGACAACTATTACAACTCTGAGCTGAATTCATTAACTCTTGGATTTACTGCAGAACAAATAAGTCAAGAAAACCAAATTAACTCCCAAACTGGCTGCGTAATATTTACAAAGTGATACCGGACTTTTTGTTTTGTTTTGCAAAGAGAAGAAGAGGTCTTGTATTAATATATATATATATATATATATATATATATATATATATATATATATATATATATATATATGTATATTACATAAATAAATTATTCTAATTACAAAAGTAAGATTTTTTTTCTCATGTCATATTTCAACCAGTTTTCTATTTTTTGACGTACTTTTATGGTTTCCCATTGACGTTATATACTATTTATTGTACTGAAAAATATCTTCTTGAATATTGTGTGTTTCTTTAAATAAGGTGATCCAGAACACATATTACAACTGCTTTTAAGTGTAGAACATAGTACCAGCCAATGACTTAAGTCCCCTGCCTTCTGTGCTCACTTGTGTGGTGCTTTGTATATGAGTGATTATAATGAAATAAAAGTCATATACATATACAGTCATATACGTAAATGCAAAGCCCTTATAGATATAATCCTTCCTTCTCTCCATCTATACTCTCTCCCTTCCCCTTTCAATCAGCTGATCAATCAGTTTGACGTAAATACCTGTGAAAATCCTGGAGAAGATAATCAAGCAGTGTGTTTGTGAGCACCTAAAAACAAAGCAATTACTAGAAGCCAGCATGGGTTTATCAAAAACAGATCATGCCAAGCAACTTTATTGCCTTCTTTCACAAAGTGACTAAATTAGTAGATAATGAAAATGCTGGTGACATAGTTTACTTAGACTTCAGTAAGGCATTTGACAAAGTACACCACAGTCTACTTCTTGGTAAGATAGAACAGTGTAGGATTGACAGTTCCACCACTGGATGAATTTGTAACTGGCTGACAAACCACAATCAAAATGTACTCCTCAATGGAACTACATCTACATGGATAGAAGTATGCAGTGGGGTATTCCAAGATTCTGTCTTAGGCCCAGTACTCTTCAACATCTGTACAAATGATTTAGATGAGTGGATAGAAGGGGAACACATCAGATTTGAAAACGACACCAAGCTGGGGGGAAATAGCTAACACTGTAGGAGATAGACTCAAGATTCAGAAGGAACTTGGCCTATCCCAAAAAAATGCAATTCACTGATGAGAAAAGAAGGATCTACATATGGGCAAGAAAAACCAAACATACAGATATAAAATAAAATCCCAATACTCTACAGTAGCAACTATGAGAGGGATTTCGGTGTCCTAAAGGACCACCACTTAAATATGATCCAGCAGTGTGCTGTTGCTACCAAAAAAGTTAGTGCAGTCTTATGTTGCATCAATGGAGCAATAGTTTCAAGAGCGCTTGAAGTGATAGTATTGCTTTATAATGCATGGGTGAGACCACACGTGGCATACTTTGTCCAGTTCTGGTCACCATGATACAAAAAAATACATTGACATCCTAGAAAGAGTACAGAGAACAGCAAAACAGAAGATAAGGGATCTGGAAAGGTAAAGTCTAGGATGGTTGATTGAGGGAACTAGGTATGTCATGTCTAATGAAGAGAAGGACTAGGGGTGATATGATAGCAGTGTTCCAATACTTGAGAGGATGTCACAGAGGGGGTGTGTGTGTTTCAACCTATTCTTCAAAGTACCTGAGGGCAGGACAAGAAATAAGGGGCAGAAAATAATTAAAGAGGAGCCAATCTAGAAAACAGAACAATTAATCAGTGGAATGACTTACCTCTGGAAGTTGTGGGTGCTCCATCACTGGAGGTTTTCAAGAAGAAACTGGACAGCCATTTTTCTGAAATGGTATAGGGTCTCCTGCCTGAGCGGGGGTGTGTGTGTTAGACTAGACCAATCCCCTGCTCAAGACCTCCAAGGACTCTTCCAACCTTTTATTCTGTGTTCTATGTTCGAAAAACCATCAAGGTATGATTGAATGAAAAGCATCTCAGTTCCATTCTTCTGCACAGTGTGAAAGACCAGGGCTCGAAAGCTGGTGAAATATTGTTTTCAGTCAGAAAACAGGAATTGTTGTCATGGAAAAATGAACAACACGAAGTGTAAAATCAGAAGAGTATTGATTTATGGCGTATGGCAGCTCAGTTGGGAGGAAAAATGATCCAGCTGCTGACAACAGCAGCATGGAATCACTGAGGTATGGAGCAAATTAAAGAAGTACTGCCTGTGAGGGTGACTTGTTTCACTGATTAAAGAAAAAAGCAATGTGTCTCTTGGGTGAATGTCATACATATTTAAAGTTTAAATGCTATCCTCCACACATTCTTGAAAAAAGGCAAATATGTTTTTTTAATGTCCACTGCTGTAATCTAATGCTTCATGGCAGGCATCTTTTTATTTCACATGCCTCCCTATTGGATCAGAAGTGGACAGATGCTACCCTGTTTCAGCCTTCCTGTCTTATCTCACTTTTAATATTTTTAAAATATTAAAACTAAATGAAAAGGAATTTTGATTAAAATGTTGAATTCAGTTCCTGCTTTTGTCTGAATCAGACATGCATGTTTGAAGGATGCAATACATTTTTGCTATATAACACTGCTCTAGAAATAACATTTGCTCTGCCTTAGTATAAATCACAGCTCTCAGAAAGACTTTTAAAAATGCATTGGCCTCAGTTCTGTTATTGTCATCAAACTATTTATTAAATAAAGGAAACCAAAATGACTCTCCCCAGCAATATTTTATACTTTTTCTTGTCTGGGTAGCCATAAAACAAGGACATTTTTTTTAAGTGGAAAGAATTCTTAATGCAGCTGTGAGTCTGTTTATTTTAAGTTTTAATAATAAAAAAATCCCTTTCAATATGTTAATTTTAAGGGTTATTTGTCCAGATAATAGAGCTGGTGGCCTTCATGCAATAAGTAAGTTTAGAACTTTTGGTTTCCATCAGTTAGATAAGATGCATCCTTTTATGCTTCACTTGGATGATTTATCTCAAATGCCATGAATGCAGAATATACAAAACTAGCTCTTTTAATATAACCAAAGGACAGCAAGCATTTTCAGATAGAAAGAAGTCATTTTTGTGTGTGTTGTAGCATGGTATCCCTTTAAATAACGCCAGATGCTCAAGAAGAGTTGCATATGTAGGTTTCTTGATGTTCTCAGAGTTTTTCTTCCTGCAGATATTTCATTATCACACCAAGTGACATAATCAGTACAGTAGGGAGTAGAGCAGGGGTCTTCAAACTTGGCCCTTTTATGACTTGTGGATTTCAACTCCCAGAATTCCTCAGCCAGACATGCTGGCTGAGGAATTCTGGGAGTTGAAGTCCACAAGTCATAAAAGGGCCAAGTTTTGAAGACCCCTGGAGTAGGGTTTGCTGGCTATTTGTATATAGCTGCTTGTCCTACCATCCTTGATTGGATCATTGTTTCTCCTTTCGTTGCTTTTGGGGGAGCTGTTAATTGTTTCATTCTAACCCTCTTCCTTATCTTCTCATTGTGTGAGCCAAACTGGGTGTTTGCAGCCCACTCCATCCTTCCAGTATACATGTGCAGATAAACAGATGTAACACAAAGAGCAGAAACACATAGACACAACATATTAGTTTGTAACAGAGTCACTTTTCAGAGTGAGATGGGTGGTACATAAATTAAATAAAGTAAATAAATAAATTAGAATGAATTCTGAAAGCCACAGAATAGCATTTCCTTGCATTCTTACCCTAGGACAGGTGTCAAACTCGCAACGTCATGTGATGTGTTGCGACATATCATGACTTTTTTGCCATTGCTGGCAACAGGGTGGGTGATGCAACCTGTTTGACAACCCTGCCCTAGGAAATGACAAAGGGGGCTTTACTACATGCCTGTCAGCAAACAGAAATATTAATAAAGTGGGACCAAATCAACTGTTGGAAAAAAGACTGCCCCTTTTCCTGAGAAAAAGTTTAAAAAGAGTTGAAGCTAACTGAGATAGTATAGAAAACAAAATGTTCCAAAGAATTCTGGGAGAAACATTTGGGTTACAGTTCACAATGTTACCTACACTTCCATTCTAAGCCTCCCTTCCTCTTTGCTCCAGATTGTGTGAGCAACAGCAGAAATAATGTTTAAAGGACTAAACGAATTCAGAATTTCCCTGTTATTTAAATCAGTAGCGCTCACAAGTGAACATTCAAACAGGGACACAGTGGCTCTTGATTTTGGATGCAGGGAAGCAGAAAACATTCATTTGAAAATGGATTATATTGTCTTGAACAAGCTAATCTAATTTCTATGTTTTTTTAAGAAAGGTTTTCAGGTTGGAGATCCAAGCATGTCCCCAAACTGCAAATCTCTTACATGAGGGATAGTTTAAGATGGGATTGACTTGAGTACGTTTAAAATATTTGTAATTGTTTGAAATGACTTTGCGCCAAGTGTAACTCTGAAAATGTGCTGCCTAATAAACTAAGAGAAGAAAGCTGATGTACACATCATTCACAACAAAAGGAATTATTCCCCACTCACAAGGATTTAAGGCTTTTGAATGCATTGGTTGGAAGCTGCTAGCTAGGGCAACTGTAGGAGCACTTAAACACAAGGAACAAGATAGATTTCTGCTGTCAGATTTTGAAAGAAAATAAGTGACATACTTCTAATCTCTGTATGGAAAGGTTTATAATATAGCAAAAGTTTCCAGGATTAAATGGTAATGGTATCAGGCAAGTTAAACAAAGAACATCTAAATTCTCTGCTTATATTATCTTGGTATTTGGCTGAGCTGTATTTTGAAGAAAGCCTTTCCTAATTCTTTTTACTTGCTTGATGTATGTACTGTGCATATAGGTGGGTTTGCCAGGAGGCGGATTCATATCTAAAGCTTTTTGAGTCATAGCCTTGATTCAGAACTGGGAAATTCACTTTGAAATGTTTAAAAAAGGAGCTAAAGCTTCAGACTCTTGCATGGTTTTGGTCAGGGCTTTTCAACCTTTTCACCCATTGTACCACTTTTAGGATATGGCAACATCCGAGTACCACCAGTTGCCTAACAAGGTGTCAAAAACTTGATGACAAAAAGAAAAAAGGAAAAAAAAGTAATGAAGTACAGGTAGTCCTCGTCTTACAACAGTTCGCTTAGTGACTGTTCAAAGTTACAATAGCATTGAAAAAAGTGCCCCCCAAGACACAGCCGAGCAAGACACCTGCCTGCCTGCCCGGTGGCGCTCTTCCTCCTGTCCGAGGTTTTCATTGTTGTGAGCATTTCTGTTGAGGATTGGCAGTGGGGGTGGGGTGGGGTGTTTGGTTTTTGTCCCCCCCCCATCTGCTGGGTGGTTGCAGCAAGTTTTGGTCACTTCACATGACCCTCATAAATATGAATCAGTTGCGAAGCAGCTGAATGTAAATCACAAGACCCTGGAGATGCTGCAACATTCCAGCTGATTGGTGCTTCTTCTGGGCTCAGCAGAAGTGCCAGGATCAGCGCTGAGCTCCAGCCATCTCTTGCTCAGGCTTGTGCGGTGCTGCCACCAGTTCAACTCATTCCCCTCCCCCGCTACCACTTTTCTAGGATGGTCACGTACCACCTGCCAGGTGCCATTGTACCACAGGTGGTACCCATACCACTGGTTGAAAAGCCCTGGTTTAGGTCACCAAGGAAAGAAATACTGTAAAAAAATTAAAAAGGAAACACTTAGAATAGGCCTCAGCAGTAGGCACTGGTATTAAGCTCCTATTATTTTTCCAAAATGGCCTATCTTGATTGTAATAGTACTGATTTTCAAAGGTTCTGAGCAGAGCTGGCTTTACTGTTAAGCACAGTGTAACTATTTCCTCTCTGATGACTGACCCTTTGCTGCTAATTTTTTTTAAAGTGTCAAATAGTTCCCAAACAGAAATTAGGAAAATAACACAGGAATACTTGTCAAAAACACAATTGTTGTACTCTTCCCTAAATTTGATTATTACTTCTGGTTGAAATTTCTTTCTCATCACTTTTTACCTTTTACTTTACCTTCAAGTAAACGTTTAGTTCAGATAGAGAAAGAAAGAGCAGTTCCAAAGTGGCTTCTCTGTTTCAGAGATATTTCCGAACTTTGCCAAACTTGAGTTCCGATAGGAAATTGATCCAGTAGATCAAAGGATATTAAGAGTCTATTCATCTTAGAAAACATATAAAAAAATTATGCTGAAACAAACCAGGCTTATCTAGTCTGGGAACAATGCTGCCCTAAAACCAGCTTGAAAATTTCTTTGCAATTCCTCTACTTCGAAAAACAGGCTTTCATTCTGAGGAGTTTTAGTATTTTTTTAATTATTATTTTGAAGAGGGAAGGGGAGATCTGATTTTTCAATCTACCTTATCACTGAGATTTTAGGGCTTCTGTTTGTGCTTTTAATTCTGTCCAATTTCACCTATGATGTTTCTTCTTTGTATTTAAATGAAGTACAGGTTGTCTGTCAGATGTCCTTGCCACACTCCTGGCTCCAAAAAGAAATAAGCCGTTGAGTTCACAGGTGGTTGGTTTAATCATGGAACATTCTGGCATGCGTTTAGTCACAGAAACAGTGAACAAAGTTACAGGTGAAACTCGAAAAATTAGAATATCGTGCAAAAGTTCATTTATTTCAGTAATGCAACTTAAAAGGGGAAACTAATATATGAGATAGACTCATTACATGCAAAGCAAGATAGTTCAAGCCGTGATTTGTCATAATTGTGATGATTATGGCGTACAGCTCATGAAAACCCCAAATCCACAATCTCAGAAAATTAGAATATTACATGCAATCAATAAAACAAGGAGTGCACATAGAACAATATCGGACCTCTGAAAAGTATAAGCATGCATATGTACTCAGTACTTGGTTTGGGCCCCTTTTGCAGCAATTACTACCTCAATGCGGCGTGGCATGGAAACTATCAACCTGTGGCACTGCTGAGGTGTTATGGAAGACCAGGATGCTTCAATAGCGGCCTTCAGCTCTTCAAGACAGTAATCCCACGGTCATTGAACCAGGTTTTGGTGCTTTTGGCAGTGTGCGCAGGTGCCAAGTCCTACTGGAAAATGAAGTCAGCATCCCCATAAAGCTCGTCTGCAGAGGGAAGCATGAAGTGCTCCAAAATCTCCTGGTAGACCGCTGTGTTGACCCTGGACTTAATGAAGCACAGTGGACCAACACCAGCAGATGACATGGCTCCCCAAATCAACACAGACTGTGGAAACTTCATACTGGACTTCAAGCATCTTGCAGTGTGTGCCTCTCCATTCTTCCTCCAGACTCTGGGTCCTTGGTTTCCAAATGAGATGCAAAAGTTGCTCTCATCAGAAAAGAGGACTTTGGACCACTGAGCAACAGACCAGGTCTGTTTTTCTTTAGCCCAGGTAAGAAGCTTCTGATGTTGTTTGTTGTTCAGGAGTGGCTTGACAAGAGGAATACGACATTTGAAGCCCATGTCCAGGATCCGTCTGTTTGTGGTGGCTCTTGATGCACTGACTCCAGCCTCAGTCCAGTCCTTGTGAAAGTCCCCAACACTTTTGAATGGCCTTTTCCTGACAATCCTCTCCAGGCTGCAGTCATCCCTGCTGCTTGTGCACCTTTTTCTTCCACACTTTTCCCTTCCACATAACTTTCTATTAATGTGCTTTGATACAGCACTTTGGGAACATCCAACTTCTTTTGCAATTACCTTTTGAGGCTTTCCCTCCTTATAGAGGGTATCAATGATGGTTTTCTGCACAACTGTCAGGTCAGCAGTCTTCCCCATGAATGTGATTCCTACTGAACCAGACTGAGAGACCATTTAAAGGCTCAGGAACCCTTTGCAAGTGTTATGGCTTAATTAGCTGATTAGAGTGGGACACTTTGAGCCTAGAATATTGCACCTTTTCACAATATTCTAATTTTCTGAGATTGTGGATTTGGGGTTTTCATGACCTGTAAGCCATAATCATCACAATTATGACAAATCACGGCTTGAACTATCTTGCTTTGCATGTAATGAGTTCATCTCATATATTAGTTTCCCCTTTTAAGTTGCATTACTGAAATAAATGAACTTTTGCACGATATTCTAATTTTTCGAGTTTCACCTGTATATTAAACTGCTGTGATGGACTTTTCTTATTCCTGTCTCCTTTTATTCTTACCCAAATACTCTCAGCAGGATTTCCATGCTTTAATTCCTGTGCAAATAGATATTTTATTTTAAGTATGTATAGTACAATAGTTCCCACCATCTTCATTGGATACCTTCTTTTTGAACAAAGCCTTCCATCATTCTCTATCAATAATACTGTTGGAAGTCAGCATTCATCCAACCCCCTAGAAAAGGGAATATTTTGGGGGGATATTAAAAAGGACAGAATATTTCCCCAAAGCAATAATGAAAAATCTTAGGCAAAGACAGCCCCAAAGCTCCCTCCCACAAGCAGAAATCAAGCTGGCCAGCTTTTAGAAATGCAGATTTGGTGATTTATTCATGAAGACTAAAGCCAGGAAGCTTGGAGCTGATGAGATTAGGAAGACAAAGACTCCTAAAATCTACATACCCCCACTCAAACTCTAAAGACATGACCTCTAGGACATAATAGGATTAACCCACCAATACAAAAAAGGACATGCTCAAAACCTCAGGTCAAAGTTCATGCCACAGGCACAGGAACTCCAAACACAAAAGCCCAAGAAGGTATAAAACCAGTGGTGGGATTCAGCCAGTTCGCACCTCTTCGGCAGAACCAGTAGCTAAGTTTTTGTTGCCCAGGCTCAGAATGGACTTCCAGAAGCGGTAACCATACAGAGAACTGGTTGTTCACATATTTGAATCTCACTACTGTATAAAACCCACCACTCCCGGCAACATGTGGTCAGCTTTCCCAAAGCCACATTTCTGTCTGGCTCTGCTCTTCAATAAACTACAACCCTGTTTCTAAAGCAGTCTTCATTTTGTTTATTCCCAGCTTGGACTGGACCCTGTTGAAGATTCTTTTTTCAACAATACCAATCACTTCATATTTGCCTTCCTGTATTAGGATCTATATTCTCCCTGTTTATTTCACAAATTTGATGCAATGGAGTAGAAACATGAGAAGTTTTGAATAGCACAAGCTATGACATCCCTCATATATTGTCCTGGGAAATTCTTAAGTGCCACCTGGCTTCCTGCTTCTAACTTTATGCCCACTTCTTGAACCCAGTCCTTGATTGCATAGTTAATTCTGGACTTTTGGCAACTCCTCCTTTTGTTCCAGTTTAACAGCCTCCTAATGAAACCGGTGCAGCAGCAGCCAAATGCATCCTTACCATTTTTTGTAGGATGTGCTCAGGGAGAAGAATATAAGAGGGTAACTAGACAGACTACCAAATCTAAGGCCCCACGTAAGTAAGGATGTGTCAAGGGGTGAATTTTCTGACGCTCAATGTTAATGGTCTCAATGCTCCTGTTAAGAGAAAAAAAAATCTTAACTAGATTAAGGAAATGTGGAACCAATGTATTATGCCTTCAGGAAACTCATATTAAGAAATGCCAAACTAATCTGTTGAGTTATCCTAAACTAGGGAAATTATTTGTAGCGTCTGCTGAGAAGAAATAGAAAGCTGTAGCAATGTATGTTAAGGAGTACTTGTGTCCTAAAGAATTATAGATGGACCCAGAGGGGAGAAGCCTTATGTTGGAGATAGAAATGGTGGGAAGCAAAGTGTTACTGGTAGGCATATATGCACCTAATAATAATCAGGAAGAATATATTTTTCCAGAAAATATATCTGAAAATATTAGACCTGGAGTATGAGCAAATGTGTCTCTTGGGGGACTTTAATGTGGTGATAGATAGGGCTAAGGATTACAAAACAGGGAGGGTTGATTTGAAGAAGAAAAAAGGAAAAGATAGGAGGGTCTTGCCCAAAGTATTTAGGGATATGTGCGAAGAATTTGGCCTTAGGGATATATGGCGTGAGATTAACCCGGCCTCTCAACGTTATACCTACTATTCCCCAGGCATAACTCGTGGTCTAGGTTGGATATGGTATGGTTGTCGGATAGGCTGATATCTTATGTGAAAGATGCCATGATTTTGACAAACGAATGGGTGGATCACAACCCAGTGGCTATTACGTTGATCAGGGGGAGTAGAGTGAGGAGTAGATGGATGATGAGTCTGGAGTCTCTAAAGGTTACAGTTTTTGTACAAAAAATTAAACAAGAGATGAGCCTGTTTTTTTTAGAAAATAGGACGGAAGGGATGCCCCTACAAATAGTTTGGGATACGGCTAAAGCTTATCTGAGAGGCTTGATAATAAAACAGATGGCAGTTAAACGTAGGAAGGAGGAGGAAAGTAGGAGGGAAATTGCTGAGCAACTTACTAAGGCAGAGAAGGCTCTCCAGGTAAACCCACAGAAAGTGTATGAGAAGGAGCAGGTGGATTTTTGGAGGCATAAACTTAACCTTGTGGATCAAGAGAAAATAGCACGTCAAATTAGGATGGCAAGGCAGAACTATTTTGAATATGCCAATAAGCCAGGGAGATGGCTTAGCTATAGAATAAGGAAAGAGAAGGAAAGTAGAAGAATTGAGCAGTTAGAGGATAAGAGGGGGACACTGATAGGGGATAAAGAAGGGAAAGAAAAGATAGCGATTGAGTTTTTTACAGAACTATATCAGGAAGAAAAGGTTCCTGAGGAGAGGATTAAACAATATCCGACGGAGTCAGACCTTCCTAAGTTACTTCCTAATGAGAAAGAGGCCTTAGATCAGGAGATAACAATAGCAGAAATTGAAAAAGCGGTAGGACAACAGAAATGTCAAAAAACCCAGGCACTGACGGAATTCCTGCAGAATTGTATAAGGTATTAGTGGAAGCGCTGGGAAAACATATGAAAGATCTATTTCAGGGGTCTTCAAACTTGGCCCTTTTATGACTTGTGGACTTCAACTCCCAGAATTCCTCAGCCAGGCACACTTGCTGAGGAATTCTGGGAGTTGAAGTCCACAAGTAATAAAAGGGCCAAGTTTGAAGACCCCTGATCTATTTAATGAAATTTTGGATGAGGCTATAGTCCTGCAAACTTGGTTGGAGGCAAATATTAGTTTGATCCCTAAGGATGACTCCCCTTCGAAGTATATTAAAAATTATAGGCCAATATCCCTTCTTAATTCAGATTATAAAATATTTGCGACAATAATTGCTGATAGATTAAAAATTTACTTAAACCAATTCATACATACAGACCAGAATGGGTTCCCTCCCACTAGACAAATAAAGGATAATCTCGGAATTATATTAAATGTTCCGGAGTATTAAGGTTCAAAGCCTCTAAATGCACGCAATTTAGCATTATTTGACTTTTTAAAAGCTTTTCTTATCTGCATCATGTCAAAACTGCAGTACTGATGAACTGATTCTATAATATGGAGTTCCTGGTGAATGGGATCATCTGGGCTAAAGTTACAGAGCAACTTTATGCAAGAAAGGGACATGGAAACTTGAGTGATGGGTTACCCAGTGCTTTTTTTGTAAGAAAAAAGTTGCTGGAACTCACATCTTGTGAATCTTTTATTTAAAAAATTATATATTCAATCCTTAACATAAATTTAATTTATTGTATTTAAGGCGAATGTTCATAGTAAATTTTACACTAAAAATTAAAAAAAGATTTTCAATTCACCAACAATTTTTTAAAATAAAGAAATGATTTACCTTTTGCACATAGTCAATCACTGTACACACACCCACACACATCAGTTGTGTAATGAAACATAACGGTCACCGCCCATAGTAAGTGTGTGACCACACGACCAGTCACAAGCTGAGCAGGACCACAAGCCGAGCAGCGCCATCACAACCAGCGCGGACGAAGTACGGATGCATCGGACTCAACACACAAGCATCCTGCATACAGCGTTTTAATGTTTTTGCCATCGATCTGCTATGTTCAACAGGGCGATTCAAGTCCATGTGGACCAAACATCAAATTTTCAAAAGTTACTTTTAAAACGTGGAGAATCCGTTGAAAAAGGGTGCCAGAAATCCATTCCGGTGTGTTCTATGACAAAAAAAAAAAAGAACTGGGGTTACCTCTTTATTTGGGTGGGTAGATAAGTTTTTCTTATTCGTTATTAAGAGAAAACTGGTGAGCTGGTACCTCTGCAATTTCTTCTTTGAGCTTAGTTTGTCTTTTTATTCTGGCCATATTTCTACCTTTTCAAAAAAAAGTTTTATGCTGGATCATTTTATTTTCTAATAATTGGTCTGAACTCTAAGTGAAGTCCAGAGGCAGTCTTAGAAATAAACTGGAAGCTGGCACCATGCTCTTTGCAGAATGCCACCTTCTGGTTTAATTTATTCTTTTAATGAACAGAATGTAGAAAAAAAAATTAAGCCAGTGAGATATGAAGTGTCAAAAATCAAGAGATGCACTTATTACACCAGATAGCCTCTCCCTGGTTTAGCGCAAGACAGAAATGCAGGCAGTAAAAAGAACAAAACAAATCTTCATTCTATCTTTTTTTAATATCCAAAACAATGCTTTGTATCTTGCAGAAGAAGTCATATAAGCTAAAAAAAGAAGAAGGAAAAACGAAGTGATGCAACTGCTTTTAAGGAGTCAATTGAAAACAAGATTGTATTAATGAGAAGTATTTGTTTTTTTCCACTTCTAAAGCATTGTATCCCAATCATTTTCGAAGAGGCCTCGGCCCAAAAAGTGATAAAGGGGGGAAGAATTCCCTCTGCTGTTCCTAACAAATGCTCACTATGCTATATGACATCAGGTCAATCAAGTCAGAAGCCGTATTGATGTTATTTATGTTATCTTCTTTTTCTAGCACTTGGAAGATTATTCCATTCCCGTAATTTTTCTCATTTATTTTATTCAATTTGTATGGCCATCCATTTCAACAATTGACTCAGGGGAGTAAACAAAATTAAAATGAAGTAAAAACTAAAGGCAAAAATAAAGTACACAGCAGCCACAAAAACAGAGCCTTATGGAAGGCCAGCAGCATGGAGCCATCCTACAGGAAAACATTCCCTAGGGCAGGAGCTATGGCAGAAAAGGCATATCTTCTGGGCTCCACCAACCCGCGCTTTGATGGGATCCTAAGCAGGCCCAACCTGCCTGACCTGATTGGACAGCTAGAAACGACTGATGTGAGCTGTTATGTCATGGGCTCTTGGGTGCAGGAATGACGACATGAGGCTGAGTACAGGATAACTCATACTTTATTCTTGCTAGAACTGTACTGAAACTTGGGCTGCAGTCAGCCACAATATATAGTCTAGCCCCTAGGTGGCAGCCAATAGGTTTGAACCCACTTTTGCTGTTATGTACTGGGTTAAATGAGAACAGTTGCAACAGCTGTGCAGCCGATACCACCAGGTGGCGCTGTACCGAAACTTCTGTGACAGGGATCAGCTTTGGGCGGGAAATCTGAGGTTTAAAATGATTGGTTGAATGCGTACCTGGCCAGGTATATAAGGGGCACAGGTAACCCTGATTTCTGAGTACAGTTTTTACCACCAACAAAGAGCTGCATGCTGTACTCCTCTGCCTGGCATCTTCCCTGCTTTCCAGAACCCACTACACAATACTTGCCGCCTGGATCTAGCCAATTGCAGGACCGGAGACAGCTAGTCTGGGTTGCTGGAGAGCCATTAGCTGCTCCAGCAATGCACGTGGTGTATCACCACAAGCCCAGTATATAACATGAGCCACATAACATCATTTGCTACCTGGTGGATGCTCATGGCTGGATATGAAAATGTGTAGAAAGAAATTTGAGTTTTAGCTTTCCTCTTCTTTCTATTTTCCTGCCATTATTGGCAACTAAACAGGATTACAGAGGAGTTTGGCTTTTCTCATCCCCAAGTGAACTCTTAATTTAGAATCAGAAAAAAGTAAATTCAATGTAGATGTCCACATTGAATAAAAAAATATGTGGGAGATTTGGATTTTAATGTTTATTTCAAGGGGAGTCAGTGGGAACCTTAGGTTGACCTATATACATTTTTGCAGGAGTATCCATGCCTTTTCAATTTGCATTTTTTTGTTTCAGTTTGCCCAGCACTCTAAGGAAATGTGCTAACTTCAGAGGACTGAAGTTAAAATTTAACACCTTCTGGTGTCAATTTATCATGTCAGGGGTTAACTGAAGGTCAAGCTGGTTAGCGGTTGAAAGGTGAATCAAGCTAGCCCATCAAACCAAATTTTCCAATTGCTCAAGCCTTTCCCCCCATATATTCTGATTTCCATCTAACTCAGAGCACAGATGACTAAAGCTGAGGTGCAAATTCCCAGCCCTAAACAAGCTTATATCTTATGCTTTCGGAGACTGGGTCAGATATCTCTAAGATGGAAATCCGAACCACTTCAGCTTGTTGGCTTTCTTGAAATAGAAACCAAAGTCCCTAGTGCTCTTCCTATAATCTGAGCTACGGTTCAGAGCCTGAAAAATGAAGCAAACGAGGAATGTGGTCTTGAAATCATTTAAGACAGAAAGCTTGGATTTAAGGCTATGCTTGCTAAGAACATTGACTTTTCAAAGACAAGTTTATAGTCAATTGACTTTCTCTGGTCTGTAACTGCAAGATGAAATTGTAATGCAAATAATAAGCAGCATTGATGTTAATGATTCTGGCAGCAGCTTTTCCCATGATGGGTTAGTTTATGAATTTATTGATTTAATTTGATAAGCTTGCAGGATTCTTTCACTTGGGTTTAAAAGTCCAAAGAATGGAGCCAGCAACCAGGAACACCATGCAGGTAGTCCTTGACGTACGACCACAACTGAGTCCAGAATTTATGTTGCTAACTGAAACATTTGTTAAGTGAGTTTTGCCTCATTTTACGACTTTCCTTGCTACATTTGTTAAGTGAAATCACTGCAGTTGTTAAATTACTAACATGGTTGTTAAGTGAATCTGGCTTCCCCATTGACTTTGCTTTTCAGAAGGTCACAAGAGATGATCACATGACCCCAGTACACTGGAAATGTCATAAATATGAAACAGTTGCCATGTGTCCGAATGTAAATCATGTGATCATGGGGATGCTGCAATGGTTGTAAGTGTGGAAAATGGTCATAAGTCACTTATTTCAGTGCCATTGTACCTTCAATGTACTAAGCCAACTGTTGTAAGCCGAGGACTACCTGTACTAGCAACAATAATAATGCTGAGCTGGAAAAAGATGCACACTGCATTCGTGCTTAGTCACTTGGTACAAACTGCCATGACCAGAAAATTTTGGAACATGAATTGTGATGGTGAGATAAGTCCTGGCCTTTTGTATTTGCCTCCCAACACAGGAAACAAATGTGAAAGCCATGTGTTTTGCACTGAGTTATTAGAAATGGATTTTGTTTTGTAATTTGCCTAATTTCCTTGCTCTCATGTTTTTACATCTCTATCTTTTAATGGCAAGATTACTGACATGGTTTGCCACTGCCTTTCTTCAGGAATTTGTTTCCACCTTCTCAATCTAGCCTTCAGCTCTGCAATTTTCAAATGATCTCCATCCAAGTGGGATAAGCTTCATCCTAAGCCTATTGGGCTTTGTGTCTGAAATCAGCCAAAATCACATTCTATTGCTTGCTTTGGCCTAGAGGCCGAGCAGTTAAATACAATTGATGCAAAAGATTTCTTTCAGATTTCTGAAGTCTGATTATAATAAATTGGGCAACTAACAACACAAATGGAATCTGCTTGTTCTACACCAGGGGTCTTCAAACCTGGCCCTTTTATGATTTGTGGACTTCAACACCCAGAATTCCTCAGCCACTGTGCTGAGGAATGGTTGTAAGTTGTACTGGTCTTAAGTGGGTCACCATGTAACCCCATATAATTGTATGACCTTTTTTTGCAGTGGTTGTTAACAAACCCATTTTAGCCAATGAGTGTTTTTTGTTGTTGTCACAAACTGGAAGTTAATGGCAGTTTCTGACAAGGAACCTTGTAAAACGGGTGGGGAACTATGTCCCTGTTATGGACTTCAACTCTCAGAATTCCTGAGCCAGCCGTCCTGGTCCAAGAATTCTGGGACTTGAAGTCCACAAGTCATAAAGGGGCCATATTTCCCCACCTCTTTTGTAAACCATGGCCATGTGACTGCGAGATGCTGCTAACAGCTATAAATATAGAGCAGTTCTGGAGCGCCCGAAATACAATTATGTGGCCACAGGGGGACAATTATCAGAACTTTGAATCCAAGTTGTAAGGAGCCCTGGGAAGGTCCATCATAATTCTGAGCAGTCGGAAGTGACTAGTCATACATTAAAGGTTACCTATATTTATAGTAAAGGTTGATATTGAAAACCAACTTTCCCACTTACTGCCTGGAGATTTAGAATTTTCAGTCAATATATTTTAAAGGCAGCAAGTTGAGGAAGGTCGTTCAAGAAAAGAATGGACATGTTCAACTTGGAGCCATGGAAAAATTAAAGGAGAAAGCACCTGGAGGTGACATTTTGCGCGAAGAAGGTAGACTGTAAACTATTGGAGTGATAGCAGCACTTAGGATCAAAAGTGTGGCAGCTGAGATATTAGAGATCCCTTCAACGGTCTTGAAGTAAACTTGATTGTGCCTTACCAAGTAACTTTGCTGTGGTCTGCTTACCCCTCATAGAGAAGATGTAGACAGGCAGCATTTGCCTCTGAGATTTATTTAGTTGTTGGATGTGTGTCTGCTGAGGGGTTTCATGCATTGTTCATTTAACTCTTTCTGACAAAATGCAAAAACACAGAGATAAACACCATTCAATTAAATGATGCATCTGTCCAACTCTCCAGGCCAGTAATGTCCAGGCCAATTAAAAATAAATCTCTATTCTATTCTTTACATCTAAAGAGGAATGAAGAGTACCATATGGATTCTAGGACCCTTTGACCACAGAGTATGGTGAACAGCTGTGCAAAATTCCCCATTGAAAGAGTTCCCTTCCCCCACCCCTTTCTTCTCAGATGCCACCCAGAAGACCAACTCATGTGATGAGTTACTTAAATGCACATCTCTGACACAGGTCATCAGAAAGCTTTTCTCGGGGGAAATTTATGATTGAGGACCCGGCTCAATGTGATTTTGCCCTCCTGTCTCAGAGGTTAACAGCCCAAGAGGCCTCGAGTGTTTGCCTAAGCTGACACATTTGCTGACATAAGCCAACTTTGATGGCAGCTTGTGGTCTTAGGGTGAATCTTGTTCCCGGAGAGGTAGCTGATACACACTGGGATTCTTTTCCCTTCTTCAAAAGAATTCATCTTTGAAGTAAATGTTAATTTCTCTATCATTAATCTCATCTCATCTCATCTCATCTCATCTCATCTCATCTCATCTCCTCATCTCCTCATCTCGTCTTGTTTTGTCTCATCTCATCTCATCTCATCTCATCTCATCTCATCTCATCTCATCTCATCTACCTATTACAGAGCTGTGGTGGCATAATGATTAGAATACAGCACTACAGGCTAACTCACAGCTCACTCCAGAAGTTAGATTCTGAGCGGCTCAAGGTTGAGCAAGAGGCTGACTCTGTAAACCACTTAGAGAGGGCCGTAAAGCACTTTGAAGCAGTATATAAATCTAAGTGCTATTGCTATTACTTTCTCTCTCTCCCCAAGTGGTATAGTGATTAGAATGCAGTATTGCAGGCTAATTGTGCTCACTGCCAGGAGTTCAATCCTGACTGGGCTCAGGGTTGACTCAGCCTTCTATGCTTCTGAGGTCAGTAAAAAGAGGACCCAGATTGCGGAGGGCCATATGCTGTAAGCTACTTAGAGAGGGCTGTAAAGCATTATTAAATGGTATATAAGTTTAAATACTATTGTTCTCTCTCTCTCTCTCTCTCTCTCTCTCTCTCTCTCCCCCTACCTACTATTTATCTACCTACTACTACCTTCCTGGCGCTCTCGCTCTCTCTCTCATCATCTGTCTATCTTATATCTATAATCTATCATCTCTCTCTCTAGTTACCTAGCTCACTCGATGTCTATCATGTCTCCCTCCCTCCCTCAGCTAATTTATTTTAAAAGCAAGGAAGCCAATATATAACATTTTTCATCTGACTAATCATTGGGGCTATATTTTATGCAGGTCTGAGATTTTCTGGCCTCATATTTGTTTATTTATCATATATCTATACATATCATGTATCTATACAGTTGCCCATCTCACAAAATGCATTATACACAACATATAAGCACATAAGCATCTACACATAAGACATACCCAATTGTTACAGATGCAAGGGCCTACTTCAAAGTGAGGAAAAATATAATTCACTCCGTCTCAGTCCAACCCACCTCACAGGGTTGTTGTTGTTGTGGGGAAATAGGAGAGGGTAGGTCTGTTGAGTTATTTGTAAAAATAATAATAAAGCTGGGATACAAATAAATAAAAAAATAAAAAATAAAAATAGAGACTGAGGAACTGAATTCACACAACACTTAACCAGGGCAGATAAATATCTTAGTGATGACACAAGCATAGCATCCTGAAGCTTGGTTAGTTTTAACTTTGATTTGTTGTGGGATTTGCCCTGTAAGCATTTCATTAGCATGGTGCATGATTTGATTCAGCAGTCATGCAACACATTCTGTGCAAACACAGCCACAATATTGTTCTGGGGTATAAACTGAGTGTTTTTAATTCTACAACCACAGACTACATTCTTTTCAGCTTTTGTAGTTAAAGCTCAGGGGAAGTGGAGAAAGGAACAGCAGAAACAAGCAAGTAAGACTTTCCAGGTCATCTTACACAACCAACAACCAACACAGACATCTGCAGGAGACAACACTGTGTCCAAATGATGCCAAACACGGTGATGTTGCATTGCAAACTCCATCTTTTCATACTCATGTCCCAGTGAGTATTTAAATCCTGGTTTTGGCCTCATGATTTCATGATTCATTTTGTAACTTGAACTTGTCTTCCTTGCCTCCTTGGAGGGAAATACTTTTTCTTGTGCATGAAACAAATTCCTTCAAGCCTATTTGTCATGTGAAAGAGGAAACTTTGCATGCATTAAGACAGGTTATTGGAAACGAGTTTGCACCTAGAGTGAGTTACAACCTGGGGAGATCTAACCCTCAAAATGAAGGTCATAGAATAGAGCTTGGAAAGTCATCTCTATATCTAGTTTCCTGGCTAGAACTTCAGACCTGAAAGAAGACTAGTCAAATATATGATTCCGTATGCTTCTTCTCGGCATCATTCTGTTCCTTGATGAATTGTAATGTGATAAGAACAAAGCAAGGAAGTCGTTCTTGATGGGAAAACAATTTTCTCTCTTGTCATCTCTGCAACATTGGAAAGCAGGGCTGACCTATTTTCAGGTTGTTTAACTGGAGGAGTGAAGGACAGCAAGCAGGAGAAACTTAGGAGCTGTGGGTGGTGGGAAAGGAATGAACATCCCTGGGGCTTCTAAGCCTTGAAATATAAACTATATACACGACCCCTTTTCCCCTTTCAAACAGCTGCTTCCAGATTGCAGTTTTTGCTGACACTTGGGTGAAGAAGGCAAGGAGGGGGAAATTGTTCCTTGTCTCTTACCATCAATCTAACTTGAGACTGCCAGATTCAAGGAGAAGCAGCAACAGAAACGGGCTAAAATTTCAAAGGACATTAGTAGCACCTTTTCCGGCTCACATATTTTTCTCAAAAAAGCAAAAGCTCCTGTGAGCTACAATTCATGTCATCAGAGATTGGCTTTAGTTACTCCATACATTTCATGAGGTGAGCTAGAATCCACAACAGCTTATACTTTTGGATAAAATGTGTTACTTGGAAAGGGCGTTACCCCAACCTTGATTTTCGGCTACCACAGTCAAACACAATTCTTCTATAAGGTCAACAAGAAATAGAGAAAAAGGCTCTTGATATTATTCTTCTCCTTAAGATTAAAGAATTTCAAAGCAACCAGGTCTCAACTTTGCAAGCGGATACATTCTTGTGAAACAGATTTTACCAGGTCTGAATGGAGGCTTGCCTCTACAAGGCCTATGTCAGCAACTTTTGGGAGCTGTGACTTTATAAACGCATTGGAAACTATTGTTTGGTTAACCTTCTCCCACATCAATTTATTTCTTTGCTGAAACTTTTGTTTTTATGATAAAGTAATATGAGAATAGCTGGGCAGAGACATTTCTTGCACCAAACACCCTTTGGTAGATTTGGGGTCTGGATTCCTCTCGTCTATCATAAGCTTTTGTGAGTATAGCCACCAAAGTCAGCTAAAGATCTAAGGCAACTTTTGCAAAGGTCGAGAGTTCACCTATCTGAGTTCACTTTTCACGGAATGCTGTAGTTTCCTTCATGCTGCAAGAGACAAAACTACTGAAAAAAGAGCTTCAGATTAAGTATCCTTAGTTTTGAAAAACAAAAAGATTAACTGCTGGGATAAAAATAGAAGCTTTTAAAAAATTTACAGCAAATTTTAAATCATGGGTTCCTAATCTGTATTGGGGAAGTATTGGCAGTGAATTTCATATTTTAAGTATAGAATGTGCAAACAAGTATCTGTTTTTATTCTGAGTGGCCCCATTATTTATAGGTAGTTTAGACGAAGAAAGATTGCCCAAGATTCCTTGGTGATTTTTGCTCCGGGGGTAAAACCTGACCCCCAAAACCTGGGGTCCAAGAGGAAAACCTTCATTGGCTTCCCTGATTCTTGTGACAATCATCAACATTTGGGATGGGCTTAATAAAACATTGGTGAAATAATAAAGATTTCTAAGCCATAGTTAAACACATGAAGTGCTTACAAGACAATGATTGGAGAAGGAACCATTCCCAGCCTTTTGCCTCCTAAGCAGGACTGTTATGAAACACATCTCCAAGAACCTCCAAACAGAAGAGACTTTATAATCCTTAGAATAACAATGGATTAGAATGCAAACTGATTTTTTTTTTTAAAAAAAACAACCTCAGATTTGTATTAAAAGTATGAATTTAGGAGATTCAGGAATGGATTTCAGACTCATAATGGAACTGAGCAGCTCATAAATTTAATTACATCATCACCATCATCATCAATCTAGGTATAATATACAGAGATTGTTTTGGCTCAAATTCTGATTATCTAATGGCAGCGGTCCCCAACTTTTGTAGCTTGGCAAGGGGGGAGGGGAGAGAGGGAACCAGGCTGTGCGAGCGGTGGGCTGATGCGCACGTGCACATGCAGCTCCACTTGAGCAAGTGGTGGGTCAGCGTGCATGCAAGTTGAGCTGCACGCATGTGTGCGCCTGCACCAGCTGGTTCCAAATAGGCCACAGCCCGGTAGTGGGGCATTCACACACATACAAAAAGATTTTATTCAAATAGGCATAATTCCCATTTTGTTTTTTTTTAATATTTTGCCCCTCTCCTGCTGGCAACTCTGGATCTCTCAAAGCAAGGCTGGATCTGTACCCAAAGACTCCACTTCAACCATTTGAAGCACATATACTAGTTATTTCAGTTCATGGGCTTTCCACTTCATCTATTGAACACATAACATTTCAAGATAGGTCATCAAATGTGGGTTAGATAGCATCACCACCAGATGGATTTGTAGCTGGCTGACAGGCTGTACTCAGCATGTGGTCCTCAATGGAACTGCTTCTACATAGAGGGAAGTGTGTAGTGGGGTACCCCAGGGCTCTGTTCTGGGCTCAGTGCTCTTCAACATCTTCATCAACGATTTGGATGAGGGGATAGATGGGGAACTCATCAAATTTGCAGATGACACCAAGCTGGCAGGAATAGCCAATACTCCAGAAGATAGGCTTAAAATACAGGAGGATCTGGACAGACTCGAATACTGGGCGCTATCTAACAAAATGAAATTCAATGGTGAAAAAAGTAAGGTTCTACATTTAGGCAGGAAAAATAAAATGCACAGGTATAGTATAGGTGGTACCTTGCTCAATAGTAGTAACTGTGAGAGGGATCTCAGAGTCCTAGTGGACAATCACTTCAATATGAGCCAGCAGTGTGCTGCAGCTGCCAAAAAAGCCAACACAGTGCTAGGCTGCATTAACAGAGGGATAGAATCAAGATCACATGAAGTACTAATACCACTTTACAATGCTTTGGTAAGGCCACACCTGGAATATTGCATCCAGTTTTGGTCACCACGATGTAAAAAAGATGTCGAGACTCTAGAAAGAGTACAGAGAAGAGCAACAAAGATGATTGGGGGACTGGAGGCTAAAACATATAGGGAACGGTTGCTGGAATTGGGTATGTGTAGTTTAATGAAGAGAAGGGTGAGGGGTGACATGATAGCAGGGTTCCAATATCTCAGGGGCTGCCACAAAGAAGAGGGAGTCAAGCTATTCTCCAAAGCACCTAAAAGCAGGACAAGAAGCAATGGATGGAAACTAATCAAGGAGAGAAGCAACCTAGAACTAAGGAGAAACTTCCTGACAGTTAGAACAACTAACCAGTGGAACAACCTGCCTCAAGAAGTGGTGAATGCTCCAACACTGGAAGTTTTTAAGAAGAGACTGGACAGTCATTTGCCTGAAATGGTATAGGGTTTCCTGCCTTAGCAGGGGGTTGGACTAGATGACCTCCAAGGTCCCTTCCAACATCATCATCATCATCATCATCATCATCATCATCATTATTATTATTATTATTATTATTATTATTATTATTATTATTATTATTATTATTATTATTATTATCAAAATGAAGCATTGCAAACTAAACATCATGTCAAATAAAAATGCAGTTTAGGAAAGGATCCTGACAGTAGCATTTAACAGGTCAAAGTCTGTAATCCACACAATTTAAAACTATCCTAAAATTTCAAGCAGCATGCTAATTTTCACCTGAGATCTGAATAAAATGAAAGTTGGTCTCAAAAAAGTACATTTGTAAATAAATAATTCCATGGGATACTGAAATAGAAAAGCAAGAACTGTAAGCTCTTCCTTTTGACTCCCATAAATATATTTGGGGACAACTTGGCTGGAAGGAAAAGACTTCTGCTATTTCTAATTACTTTGTTTTGTTCAATATATTGGTTGCTTTTAGAGGTTTTCTTTCATTACTTCTATTGGTTTCCTCTTTTTTCCCCCACCATCACCTGGTGATAGAGTCTTACCAAAACAACAAACAAAAAAGTCAAGATGGTGTTTTCAACTACATGAAAAAAGTACCATCTCACATCCTCTTCCTGTGAAGACCATTACATCACAAGCCTGCTCCTTGGCCAAAAATGTTAGAAGCTAATAGGCAGGTTTTTGCCAGTTTTGTGAGGTAGGCAGGTCAGGAAACAAGATAGTATGAGAAATATTCTATTCTATTCTATTCTATTCTATTCTATTCTATTCTATTCTATTCTATTCTATTCTATTCTATTCT
>JAKJMR010018185.1:27995-97378 GCA_024449315.1 Daboia siamensis | reverse complement strand
CTATTCTATTCTATTCTATTCTATTCTATTCTATTCTATTCTATTCTGTATAGAACTGGAAGGTCTTCTAGTCCAAACCCCTACTCAAGTAGGAAATCCTATACCATTTCAGACAAGCGGTTGTCCAATCTCTTTTTAAAAATCTCCAGTATTGGAACACCCAATACCTCTGGAGGCAAGTCGTTCCAATGATTAATTGTTTTAACTGTCAGGAAATGTCTCCTTAATTCTAGCTTGGTTCTCTCCTTGATTAATTTTTATCCTTTGCTTCTTGTTCTGCCCTTCAGATGCTTTGGAGAATAGGTTGACCCCCTTTTTAAGATATATGGATTCTAACTCCCAGAATTCCCTACTGACTGGAGAATTGTGGGAGTGAAGTCCACACATCTTAAAATTTCCAAAGTAGAGAAATTCTGCTCTATTGATATCAGCTACAATAACAAAATCTTAACAACATCTCTCCTTCCCTGCCTATTATATCAAAGAGATTGGTATGTCAATTTTTCTTTTCTTCTTTTCTGATTTCCCCGGGGCTAAACATGTTTTTATTAATAGTCATGGCATATTTGTTTCATTTTTTAAAATTTTTTTATTGCTTTTATGTAAGGCATATTTGTTTCAAGGTTATCTCTTTGCACCTGTACGGGTGCAGCCATGGCTTTCTCCCAAGATGTCAAGCCAAGAAAATGAGAAAGGCAGACCTTATTTCAGAGCTGGATTAAATATTGTGGATTTCTGAAAACTCACGTCTACCACAAACCCACATACTCAGACCAGATCCTCAGCTTTGCAAGCAACCACCCCACCACACACAAAGGAAGCTGTGTCTAGACCCTCTTTAGAAGGGCCAGGACACACTGCAGCACCACAACATTAAGAAAAGCAGAAGAGAAACTGCTGCTTGACGTCTTTCTCTGTAACAGCTACTCAAAAAGCTTTGTATTCTGACACATAGCACACAAACCACAACACACCGCACAGCCAACCACCATGCAAAAACTAACACCATAGTCCTTCTCACCTTCAAGAGCAGTCCTTCGCAGACCATATGTTGCAACAGCAGGTGAGGGACTGTTTCCAAAGACGTGTACTTTCATGCGGTATTCAATCACTTCATTGTCCATGTTGTTATCGCGGTGCCACAGAAACCTTAAGAAGTTCCTATGGTCTTCTCTTACTTTAAAGCAATGAAACATTTGCTCAATGTCAGTGGTTATGGCAATGGGTTCCTTTCTGAACTTCATGAGTATGCCTACAAGATTGTTGGTTAAGTTTGGACCTGTGAGAAGAGTGTCATTCAGGGACACACCTTGATGCTTGGCACTGGAGTCAAACACTACCCTGATTTGCTTTAGTTTGCATGGATGATACACACCGAAGAAGAGAAATACCAGCGTTCATCATGAAGAGGTGGAGCTGGGTCAACATGGTCATTGTCGAAGATCCTTTTCATAAAGGCAATGAAATGGTCCTTCATTTCTGACCTGTTCTTTAATGTTCGTTGTAGTGAGTTGAGTCTAGAGAGAGCTTGATTGCGATTGTTTGGGAGTCTAGCTCTGGCAGTATGAAAAGGTAAAGGTGCAACCCAGCTGTTAGATGTATCTTTGGAGAATGCAGTGTACATCACATTGATGAAGTCTCTGTCTTCCACTGACAAGGCTATTTTGTTGTCATCACGTGTAGTATGAAACACTGTGCTGCCTAAGTTGTCATCACAGGTGACAGAGGTAAAATCAGATACCTGGATGATGTCAAGAGGCTTCACTTCATAGTGGTGAGGACATTGTCTGAAGTGAGATGCACGCCCATTCTTAAAATGTTAGTTTTAAAGGAGTTGATCTCAGACGGTGTGCGCATCCTATTTAAGCATACATCTCCCACTATTACCCAGCCTAGGTCAAGTCTCTGTGCATATGGGGCATCGTCAGATCCTTCGCACTGCTGGTGTATTCTATGAACCCTGAGAATGTCCCTCTCCAGCAAGACTAAGATGTCAGCATTCATGTCCATTGGTGGAATCTCAGTAGCCAGGTGCCTTAAGTGGGGATGGTGATACGCAGCTTCTGGGGTGGGAATCTCTTCCCTGTTTTCTGGTATTTGGTCACACTCAACCAATGATGGCAATGGTATGCCCTTAGTCGCCTTGATATGAGAAATCATGAACACATCAGCTCTTCTGCCAGAGGTCTCCACACAACCAGAACAGGTGTTGAGCGTATATGGTGTTGCATGTCCTTCTATGCCAAAGATATCAAAGAATTTGGGTTTGACCAGGGATCTGTTGCTTTGCTCATCTATTATGGCGTACATCCTGGCAGCTTTTTCAGGCTGACCCTCTGGATATATCTTGACTAGACATATCTTGGCACAGCATTTGTGAGTGAAATCTTTCCCACACACTTTGGTGCATGAAGATGACACATTTGTAACTGAAGCATTATTTTGTTGCTCCCCGCCATGATTTGAGGCAGGGTTGCTGTAACGTGCTTGTCGCTATTACATTCTGTGCATTTGACAGAGGCTTTACAATCTTTAGCACGATGGTCATATGAAGCACAGCACCTGTAACATATTCTAAGTTTTTGGAGAACCTCTTTCCGCTCTTGTATTGACTTGGCTCTAAGCTCATGACATTTCCTGAGAGGGTGAGGTTTTTTGTCAATAGGACATTGACGATTAGGATGTTCATCTTCACCAGCTGAAACACTCCGTTGAGTAGGGGATGGTACAGGAGGTGAGATGTCCGTCTTTTTTGTAAACACAGCTCCACGTATGTTTCTGTGTTTAACTGTGGTGTTATCATACCTTGATGATGATGATGGAGCAGGCACACTGGATTGAGGGTGGTTGAAGCTGGGATCATTTCTTGTCCAGGTGTGTCTGCCAATGAACCTTGATGATGATGATGGAGCAGACACACTGGATTCAGTGTAGTTGAAGCTGGGGTCATTTCTCGTCCAGGCATGGTGGCTGATGAACCTGCAAAAATATGAGAATGGGGGAAAGGAAACATTATGGCATAGTTTGTAGTCCGAGCCTTGCCATGTCCAGTCCACCTGCAGGCCGTATGGCAGTTTGGACACCACTGGATTGACACCATGGGAGGAATCCAGGTAGCTTAGGCCAGGTAGACAAGGGTCTGCTTTTGCCAATTCTATTTCCATGAGGAGATCACTTAGTCTCTGAAGCTTATAATTGTCTTTGTTGCCTATCTTCGGAAAGTTTTGTAGTCTTTCGAATAAGGCATTCTCTAATGCTTCTGAGCTTCCGTAGGTTTGTTCAAGTCTTGCCCACGCAGCAGCGAGACCTTCGTCTGGGGAGTCAACATGTACTGTTCTCAGTTCTTAAACACGATCTGCAGATTCTGGGCCCAGCCACTTTATGAGTAGATCAAGTTCCTCTCTGGTGTTGAAGTTGAGATCAGCAATATCAGCTTTGAAGGTTGCTTTCCAGGATCTATACATCTCTGGACGGTCATTAAACTTTGAGAGGCAAGAGTTGCGAAGCTCTTGGTGAATCATGTAATTGGCATGGTCAGAACGGTCTGACCCCTCACTCCTTGATGTCAAAGAAACTTGTGGGACCCCTTGGGTGTGAAAGTCCTCTGGTGAAAAAGGGTAAGGTGTACCGGGATAGAATGTTGTTGCAAGAGCATTCAGCTGTGGTGAAGTCCCTAAGGCTTGTGCTGGCTGTCGATTCAACTGTCGATTATTGCTGGAAGTTACGTTGTTATTGGTAAGAGGTGATGCAGTTTGAAGTGTTGGTGCACATCTGTTGTGGTGTGGAAGGGGTGTAGGCCTTTGCGGGCTTGGGATCTTTGTGCTGTTCGTAGGAAGCACAGTTGATGCACCTGCATTGTGGCGTGGAGGAGGGGTAGGCCTTTGCAGGCATGGGGCTTCTGTGCTGTTCATAGGAAGCATAGTTGACGCACCTGCGTTGTAGTGTGGATGAGGTGCAGACTTTTGCAGTTCTGGAGTCTCTGTGTGGTGAGTCAGGACAGCGTTGTTCATAGGAAGTGCAGAAGATGGCTCTGCATCGTTGCAAACATTATGCTTTAACACATATTGACTGGTGCGTTCCATCGGATCTTCCACTTCTATTGGGATGGAACAATCTGAATCGGTGCCTTCCTGCATTGCCTGTTCATAGATCTTCAGCTTTGCTCGGGCAGCTGCTCGTTCCTTTTCTATTTGCAGAATTTTCATTTGGGCTACCCCCTCTGCTTGACAAGCCTCCTCTTCTGCTTGACCGGCTGTGCTCTGAGCTTCCATCTCTGCTTGGCGGGCCTTCTCCACGGCTTGGTGGGCCTTCTCCTCTGCTTGGCGGGCTTTGCTCTGAGCTTCTATTTCAGCTTCCCTTCTGGCAAAGGAAAGAAGCTCGTTCTTTTCTTCTGCAATCGCACAGGCCTCTACTAGCTTGTCATGTATGGTTGAAGCCCTGGAGTGAGAGCATCTAGCAGAATGTACTGTGACTTTAGTTGATGTGGATCTATGTGATCTGGTCTCCTGCAGTTCAGCAATATGGATTTCTGCATTATTCTTTGCATCTTGCACTAGGAGATTTCTTTGCTGGTTTAGTTCATCAATATTGGTCAGTTCTGCTGAGGAATCGTCTACATTAGAGTCATTCAAAAGCCTGTGTATTTTGCAGACAGCTGCTGATAAGTTTCATATACTGCAGATAGATGACCTATAAGGTAAAGGTAAAGCTTCCCCCGCACATGCGTGCTAGTCGTTTCCGACTCTAGGGGCTGGTGCTCATCTCCGTTTCAAAGCCAAAGAGCCAGCGCTTGTCCGAGGACATCTCCGTGGTCATGTGGCTGGCATGACTAGACGCCAAAGGCGCATGGAACACTGTTACCTTCCCACTGTAGTGGTCCCTATTTTTCTACTTGCATTGTTAGATGCTTTCGAACTGCTAGGTTGACAGAAGCTGGGACGAGTAACAGGCACTCACTCTGTTATGCGGCACTCGGGATTCGACCCGCCAAACTGTCGATCTTCAGATCGACAAGCTCAGCATCCTAACCCACTGAGCCACCGCTTCCCTTAGATGACCTATAGAGCCTCTTAATTCAACAGGATTATCCTTAAGGCTCAGCAAAACTGACATGCAGTATTCAGTTCTGTTCCATAGTTCTGACAGATTACTGGAAAATTTATCTCTAGTTTCCTCATAATTTTCCTCTGAGTTTCTGGGTTGGTTTTATTGTATGCTTGGGTTTCACAGAAGGATTTTTGTACGAATCAGGGTTGTCTGGTCGAACCAGCTCTTCTGAATCAATGGGACACTCCACCATGGCTAGGATAGGTATGGAAAACTTCCTAGGCAACTAATTGTTTTATGGCCCTTTGTTGCTGCTCTCAGAGGTAGTGTTAAACAAAGGGAGTTTAGCAAACTGACAAACTCTCCCCTTTTTAGTAAAATTCAGCTCTGAACACAAATTAGGTTTGCAACACAGGATTATCTGTGATCTTTCCAGTCAGATTTGGGGAAAGGCAGTTTTGGAGAAGACAGACAGGGAAATTTTGATCCTGCATTTGATTTCACAGAACTTAAAGATTACAAACAAACAGTCTCTCTTTGCAATTAGGAACATTGTAGCATTCAAGATAGATTTGAGCAGAAATTCATTTGCATTTCAAAGTCTCTCCAAATTACTGTAAGATGCTGAGTAAAAATTCACTGGCAAAGAGATAGTAAGATTTTAACAGGCCTTTTGGCTGGTCTCCTCAGGAAGACAGGAAGAGACAACAGTTCACAGAAAATCAAATCTTAGAAGCATCTTGTCTCTTGCAGAATCAGCTGGAGAATGGCAAATTAATCATCTCCTTTTTTATTGCAGGCAGGCAAGGAGTTCAAACTGTCTTTTCACTAAGCTTGCTTGCAGATAACATGCACATATATGTATTGCAGACAGAAGGAATTCAAATTACCGTCTTATGACTATTCTGGATCAAAGTGCTATATTGTGATTGATCCCTTTGTTAAGACCCCTGTGCTGGTCTATATAAGCAGGTGTTAACACTATTAACAATTCTTTCCAGATAGCAGAACTCATGAAATACCTTGATCATCCAGGAATACCTTTATTTGCATGCAGATGAGATTACAGCAGACAAGATGATGTATGGATGATATTCCAAGGTCAGAAGACAGTAATTACTCACAGCGTCTGCACGTGTGTCTGCCAGTTATGAAGGAGCACATGTGTGTCTCCCAGTTATGGAGGAAGAGAGCCTCCAGGGAGCAAGAAGGAGGAAGTCCATCCCAGAAAAGGGGAGGGAAGAGGAAATACATCATAAGGTAGGAGGGGGTCTGGCTGCCCACATTGTAATTTCCCCAAAATGGCCATGTGGTGGCAGCACACCATTGCTTCTTGTTCTGCCCTTCAGGTGATTTGGAGAATAGGTTGACCCCCTCTTTAAGATGTATGGATTCTAACTCCCAGAATTCCCTGGTGACTGGAGAATTGTGGGAGTGAAGTCCACACATCTTAAAATTTCCAAAGTAGAGAAACTCTGCTCTTTTGATATCAGCTACAACAACAAAATCTTAACAGCATCTCTCCTTCCCTGCCTGTTTTATCAAAGAGATTGGTATGTCAATTTTTCTTTTCTTCTTTTCTGATTTCCCTGGGGCTAAACATGTTTTCATTAATAGTCATGGCATATTTGTTTCAAGGTTATCTCTTTGCACCTGTACAGGTGCAGCCATGGCTTTCTCCCAAGATGTCAAGCCAAGAAAATGAGAAAGGCAGACCTTATTTCAGAGCTGGATTAAATATTGTGGATTTCTAAAAACTCACGTCTACCACAAACCCACGTACTCAGACCAGATCCTCAGCTTTGCAAGCAACCACCCCACCACACACAAAGGAAGCTGTGTCCAGACCCTCTTTAGAAGGGCCAGGATACAGTGCAGCACCACAACATTAAGAAAAGCAGAAGAGAAACTGCTGCTTGACATCTTTCTCTGTAACAGCTACCCAAAAAGCTTTGTATTCTGATACATAGCACACAAACCACAACACACCGCACAGCCAACTACCACACAAAAACTAACCCATCCATACACAAAAGGGGTGTTGGAAATGATAGCCAGAATTCTCCAACCCCTAGGAATAGCATTAGCCCACAAACCCATAGCCACATCCATCAGGAATTATCCAGAACCAAAGACAAGATACAGAAGGATGAAAGAAACAAAGTAATCCACAAAATCAACTGTAACCATTGCAACCAATTCTACGTGGTACAAACATCACATCCATTAAAAACCAGGATTCAAAAACAGCAGCCAGCAGTTAAACACCACGATCCCAAATCCTTAATCTCTACCCACACGGACACCAAACAGCACCATTTCGATTGGAGCAATACTAAAATCATCAACCACACTACCATGCTCATGAGTCCATCAATGTCTGGCACTCTACAAGCAATTCCATCAACAATTGACCTACAACCAGCCTATAAACCCCTCAGAATCCAAATCAACCTCACAGCCAACCAGAGACAGCACTGATCCTCAACCAATCCACGCAAGCCCACCCAGCACTTCACCTGATGTAACCTCCCCATTACAAGACCCATCACAAGACTCTCACTGATGACTCACACCTGACACATCACAAGACCCATCAAAAGAACCTCACTTGACGCACCTGTACCTGGCCCATCAAAAGATCTATGGACCACATGGAGCCTTTATAAACAGAAGAACACCGACAATGACATCTCCTAAACTCTGCTGAAGATGTTACCTAGCCTGGTAATGAAACATTGAGAAACCAACTCACGAGCTCAGAGTACGAACCTTCACCCTCCAGTGGTTGTATGTTGAAGACTGTGTATATCAAGTTAGATGCTGATTTTTTGTGTGTTCAGTCCATACAGCTTGATCAAGAAAGGTGTTCCATTGTTTCAGGTTGCCATCTTTCACTAGTGTTACCTGATTAAAACGTCTGGACCTTTTATGTACAAATTATATTCTCTCCAAGTTTTCCCAATTAACTAGGTTAAAAGGGCACAAGAACCATTTTTTATATAGATTGGGATGTGAATATTTAAAAGATTAAAAGCTATGAACATAGCCTGGAGAATCTGTAAGGTTTTTCTGCTTTTAATATATGATCAAAGAGAAGCCCTTCCCTTGTAATCTCTTCCAATTTCCTCCTTTGCAACACTTATGAAACCTCCAGAACTGCTAGGTTGATCAGCTGCCACAAAGATAGCAGAAGTGGTGTTGTGTAGAGGACAGGGAACACCCAAGTTAAACAAGGTAAAACAATCTGCAAGGCGTGCAGTTCTCACAATTGTTCTCCAGCTGCATTTCTCACTGGAACTTCATGTGTATATTATCAGCCAAATCAGCAACACTAAGCACCACGCTGGCTGAATGGTTCCCCCCACTCAAAGTATTTCCATCAGGACACTAAAGTTTATTTAATTAGGGTAGCTTATCTCGACAATCAAGTAGCTGCAAAATTTGAGGCACTTCACAAGCCATCTAACTCTTTTAAGCACATTCCCAAGGGGTTCTACGGTTCAGTTCCTCATTCTACTACAAATAATGAACTGTAGAACGGGACCATACCTTATTATTCCTTTTCAAAAGTAGCAAGAAAAGTACATGCTGAAAAAATTCACCCTTTGGAAACATTGCACATATCTGTGGTCAGGTCTTGTTCCCAATAATATAAAAAAGAATTATTTCCAAGTCTCTGTTTCGAAATTCTATTCAGACTGGCAAATGAGAGGTGGGCAGTGAAGAATTTATAGCTTTCCAAGGCTGAGGACCAATTTGGTATTATAACAGACCTAGCTCACCTTTGTAGATGACCAATGTCAGAAGTTCTTTTGGACTTTAGTATATTTCTTTCAAGACTCTTGGTTATAGAGGGCTTGGAGATGCTTCTGGTTCTAGTTCTTGAAAGATTATTTCTCAGCCTTTGGGATTTTAGGAATGTTTGTGGAGAGCTTGTTTCATTCTTCATTGTTCTCAACATTATGAAGCCACAGAAAATGATTGTTCAGAATTTTGTAATTAATTCTATTGTGCAAGCAAAGCCCATTAAAGCTATGTTATACTTGTCTGTACAAAATTAACTCCCACGACGTTAAATAGAAAGAGTGAACTTGGTGTAGTAGGTAAAGGCACCAGGTTAAAAACTGGGAGACTTTGAGTTTTAGTCCTACCTTAGATATGGAAGCCAGGGGGTGACTTTGGGCCAGTCACTCCTTCTCAGCCCCGAGAAAAATGCACTTGCAAATCAATTCTGAAGATGTTGGTAAGAAAATTGGAGGGACTTGTCCATGTAGTTGTTAGGAGTCAAGACTGATCAGAGGTATTCAAATAAAATGAGAAATAAAAAAGTCCAATAGAACTTCCTCCCAAGTAAGCTAACATACATTTCTAGCCTAAAACAAAAAACATTTAAAAAATGAATGCTTCATGTTATGTATTGTTTGAATTGATAACAGTTGTTATAATCAGTTGTTTTGATGTTTCGAAAAAGTCTCCAAGCTGTCTCAGAGCAAACTGCTAGCCTGCAATTTAAGCGGGAAATTGTGCTTTAAAATGATTGGTCACTGCCTAGTGGCGGCAGAATATAGTAAATAGATGACAAATGGTTGTCAGATCCACTTCTGTGTTCCTTCAATAAAGAGCTGTTGCTTTAACCTTCAGTCTGATCAATGCCTCATCAAACTCAGTATGCAACACTTCACGTATGGCAGAATTTTCTGGGAAGATCTCAAGGCAAGGCATAAAATAGACTGGACTAGGCCTCTAAAGGAGCCTTATCAATCTAAATTTTGGTGCACAGAGGAAAGTAGATGATTTTAACAGCTCAGCAGGTGCATGCTGGAAAAGGATGGGCCTTCCAATATTCTGCTTCCAAAGTGTAAAGAGCAAAACCTAGGACTGCCTGGAGGTCTCTCAGCTCCAACTTCTACCACCTTTGACCAACAGTACAACGTAGAGGAATTGTGAGAATTAATCTGTTCAACAATTTCTGGAGGCCAGAATAGAAGCTAGGCTCACTGCCTCAAACTAAAAATAGTTCCAAATGTGGTTCTCATCTCATCTCTACAGCAAGATTTATTGACAAGAACCTTGAGTTCTAATCCTACCTTGAAGCCAGCTGGGTGACCTCGGGCCAGTGACTTTCTCTCAGCCCTAGTAAGAAGGCAATGGCAAACCACTTCTGAAAAAGTTTTCTTGGCAAGAAAACTGCAGGATCTTGTACAGGTAATCTTCAAGAATCAGACACAATGGAACAGAGGAAAATTTCTTGTCCTTCAGAGGAGACAATGAATGGTTATAGGACAGTCCCCTTTTAATTATCCAAACCTTACTTTATGCAAATATTGATACGTGATCAAAAATGTCTTTAAGTACCTACTGTATGTACGCTTCCATACCGTGCCAATCTAATGATTCCAGGGAAGATTCAGAGACTCATGTTGCTGCAATGCTTTTACTTTTTTAAATTTACTTTTAATCTGATTTAATTTAATTTGTACTTTTAAAATTTGTTTTAAAGATGCATATGTGAAGAAATTGTACACTTAGAAAATAATAAAAGCCAAGCAAATACCTGATGTACCTTTGTTGAAAGAAAAATCTTCATCAGGGTCCAATCCAAACCATGAATAAACAAAATGGAGACTTCTTTAGAAAGAAGGTTGTAGTTTTTTGAGTTGCCAGAAACTTCAATGACAGCAGCATGTTTTTGGGGTAGCTGACCACATGGAGTTGAGAGTGGTGGGTTATTATACCTTCTTGGGCTTTTGTGTTTGGAGTTGTTCCTGTGGCATGAACTTTGACCTGAGTTCAGTATGCCCTTCTTGTATTCTAATGGTGGTGAGTTAATCCTATTATGTCCTAAAGGTCATGTCCTGTTTCCCTGGGGCTGGGGCTGATGGCTATGTCCTTTGTTTGATTTTTTTTGTGTGAGGGGTTGTTGGTTCTAGGGATCTTTGTCTTTCTAATCCCAACAGCCCCAAGATTCCTGGCTCCAGTCTTTCTGAAAGGATTATCAAATCTGCATTTCCACAGAGCTGGTTTCTACCTCGGGCAGAATTACTTGGGGCATGGTGATTTCTGCCTAAGATTTTCTATTATTCTTTTGGGAAAATATAATATTCTGCCTTTTTAATATTCCCCAAAATATTTCCCTCTTTGGGAGGTTTGCTGTCTTCCCACACCTTTATGGATAATTTGGTTAATTCTATATTCTGAACTCCTGAGTTTAAGAAATAAAAAGCCAATACAGTCATTTTCTGAGGACAGTTGATCACAGCATCTTACTCAGAAATAAGCCCCACTGAATGAAATATGTTTGTGTTTGTGTGTAAAATTTTCTTGGCAGGAACAGAGAAGTTTGTGTGTGTGTGTGTGTGCCATTGTTTTCTTCTGGAATGTTTTTTAATTACTTCCTAATTTATCTTATAACCCTGGATTTTCCTAGTGGTCTTTCATTCCAGTGATTAAATAAGCTGATCCTTTTTAGCTTTTTAAGATCAACCAAAGCCTGTTAAGTGCTGCCAAGATATTTGTGGAGAAGGACAGAGATGCTTCTTGGAGAAGTAATGCAGTAGTTAGCAAACATGGATTAAGGAAGGGAAAGGAAGAAAGCATAAGAAAGAAACTTAAAGTGATCGTCTCATCTCCTTGACTGTCTTTTGGCATAAGAGGGAGGGAAGAGAAAAAACAACTGGCCTTCAAGGTTCAAGAACTGATTGATTGATTATGTGCCATCAGATTGTTTTCCATTTCTATCAACCCATGAGGGAAATTGGTACACCCTGATGAGGTTTTTCAATGAAAGTGAATATTTGTAACTCAGGTTGAAATGAGGGGTCCTTGGTGCTCTCTGAGCTTGGATATTTTCTTGCAGATGTTTCATTGCCCTAACTAGGTAACATCATCAGTGCTAGTTATCTATCAGTAACACTGATGAGGCTACCTAGTTTGGATAATGAAACATCTGCAAGAAAACATCCAAGCTCAGAAAGCACAAAGGACCCCTAATCACTATTTCAGGTTTTTCCACTGGTGCCTTCACTGCCACTATAACTGAGTCCTTCCACCTCGCTGGTTGTCCTCTTTTCCCCCCCTCCACCTTTCAAAGCATTAGAGCCTTTTCCAGAGAGCTGGGTCTTTGCATAGTAGGTCTGAAATAGGATAATCTGAGCCATTTGTACCTCAAGTGAGAACTCTGAATTGATTTGATCTATGATCTGTTTGTTTTTCTTGGTTGTCTATGGTATTCCCAGGAATTGTCTCCATCTTGAATCTATACAGTCTCTACAGTTCCAGCATTACTTGTAAAGTGAGTATCCTCTCCAGGCCCACTATGAAGGAGTGATGACATTGCATCCTTAATTTATTTATACTTTTATAGGTTGAGCAATAATAGAAGTTATTACATGAGGAGTGCATTAAATCAGTGGTTAAACTGTACCCTCTCTGAATTTACACTGGAAATGCTGTGCACGAATATACTGTAGGTCAAATTGAAGACTTACAGTTGTATAAAGTGTTTCCACAAGAGGCACCATCACAGAAAACAGAGAAGGATTAGCAGACATTGAAAGAAATTCAAGCTAAGTAGAAGCGTAAAAAAATATGAATTAAAACTTTCTAGTAGGGAGGAAGAGCTTAAGATGCTCCAAGGCTTAGTGACAAAATTAAAATGAAACAGGAGTATTTTTTTTAATTTTATTTCCATTTATATCCCGCCCTTCTCCGAAGACTCAGGGCGGCTTACAAGCTTAGCAGTAGCCTTCATTCTATGTATATGCCTGCTTATTAGGGCTTTCACACACACCCCAAGCGGCATTATTACAAAGTCAGCTTATTGCCCCCAACAATCTGGGTCCTCATTTTACCTACCTCGGAAGGATGGAAGGCTGAGTCAACCTTGAGCCTGGTGGGATGCGAACCTGCACTAATTGCAGGCAGCTGGTGTTACTTAAGGAGGCATTAGCCCACTGGTCCACCAAGGCCCTGAGAAGGAAGTCAAAAAAGCCAAGATGGGGGCTATGGCCATTAAATCAAAGTTATACACTTTTTTTATGCAACAAAAAAGAAGCAAGGTTTTGATTGGGCAATGGGAGCTCCCATCTTGAATTTTGACTCCCTCCCCTACAGATGGATAAGAATCAAACATGTCTGGAACTCTGAATGGAAGAATTTCACTCTACAATATTTAGGCCACCTTTTTTTTACATTACATTATATTCTTCCATAATGAACTTTGAGAAATATTAATAATGTAAATATTAAAACAAAATCAAAGAGATAACCATCTTCCATGACATCTTTTGTTGCCAATCTGCAAGATGTAAGATTGCAGATAAGCAGACAGCCTGACAAGGATTCCTGGAATGAGTACCAGCCATCTCACAGTAGGTGTGCAAGTTACTTGAAGATAGGAATGTCAACATGGGTTAAAAAAAGATGGCAGGATTTCTGGGGAAGAAATGGCAAACTGAAGACAGTTCTGCTAAAGGTACAGCTGATGACCTCTGTGGACTGAAGAGTCAACAAATGGACTGATTCTTTATAACTCCTCTCCAGACAAGGAGAGGACTTGAGATTGCCCATAAGTGCTCCATAGAGTTGTTCCTTGTGAAGAGACCTCAAGAATATGGTCTCCAGTTGGTTTAGAGCTCTGGGAGATAAAGAAATAACCATCTTGCTCAAATCACAGTTTACACCTTTAAGGACACTAGGATTGCATCCATCCTTTTCTAATCACTTTTGGAAATTGCTTGTTAACTGCTCTTTAGCCATTGAGAGCTAGTCTTACAGTTTAACAGCACTGGATGAGGTTCCTTCTTAGCAAAAGAGGTTATAACACAAAGACTTTTTTTCTGGAATAAACAGCAAAGGGGTGAATGAAACTTTGATTTTAGAAAGTTACAAATAGACTAGAGCAGGGCTTTTCAACCGGTGGTATGTGTACCACCAGTGGCATTTTGGCACCTGGCAGGTGGTATGAAACTGTCCTAGAGAAGTGGTAGCAGGGTGGAGAGGAGTGAGATGAAGCAGCAATAGCACCACACAAGCCTGAGGGACAGACAGCTGGAGCTGCAGGGCTGTTGGGGCTCAGAAGAAGCCCTAGGATCAGCGCCGGGTTCCAGCTCTTCAACTCACCACCGAAGCTGAAGGTGCACAGAAGAGAAAAGGAGGAGCAGGGGGTGAGAGAGGAGAGGATATGAAAGGAAGTTTTGGCAGGAGAGGGCCATTGAGGAGGTGCCCCCTTCCCGCCCCCTGGGCGTGTGAAAAGGAGGTGGCGAGTGCCCAGCATCCCTGCTGACTATCTCTGCTGACCACTGAGGAAGAAAAAAAGGTAAGTGAAGCACTTCCCTTTTCCCCAGGATGCCAGCAAGGAAGCAAGGAAGGAAAAAAGAAGGAAAGAGGATGTAATGTATTGGCCACAACTGTTTTAATCACTTGCTTAATGTCTGACCTAGATTTCTGTATTGCTTAACGGTTGCTGTTATTGAAAGCCAGACTGGCTGTCTCTAAGCTGATAATTAGGTTTGGGCGGGAAACTGTTACTTTAAACCGGTTGGTTGCCACCTAGAGGCTAACTGTATAAATAGCTGTGCAGCCACCATTAGGGCTGCTTCTGTTCTGAGTTAATAAACTTGTTGCTGTTTCAATGCTCCTGTCTCGTTCAATGCCTAAAGAACCGAAGATATAACAGAGGGGAAGGAAGAAAAAAGACAGGAAAATGAAGAGGGAAGGAAAGAAGGAAGGAAGGAAGGAAGGAGTTTATAATGAGAGGAAGGGAGGCTCTGAGGGAGGTCCTGCCTTAGCACTTGGCCACCAGCAGTCCTGCTGCCCTTTCGCCATCCCCTTTCCCCTTCCTCCTGGCCTAACCTAGTGGTCTCAGATCCTATTGTGAAGGATGCTTTGGTTACAAAGCCAGGTCTCCTTGTATGGAGAGGGAGTGGGCCTCCCTCTGACCCCCACACTTTGCCCTCCTGCACAAACCATGAGCAACCTGGCAAACAAGAGTGAGCACAGTAGCAGCAGCAGCAACCTCGAGGAAGAGGTAAGTGCAGCCAGCGCCTCCTCAGGAAAGTGGGGCTGGACTGGGTTGACCTGCAGGATCCTGGTGCCCCGGGAGCTCAAGGTCCAGGCTGGGTGCTTGCCCTCCACTGCCCAGGGCTCTGGGCAGCCCACACCGCCCTCTGGGAGTCCTCCTTGCAGCCCAAGAGGGACAGTGAGGCTCCTCTGGTGGACCATGCCCTGGTGCCCATCCCAGTCCCACCCCCTCCTCCACTGGAGACCCCTGGATCCCCCCCACAGCCCCCCCAAGCACTCCCCAGCCATTGACTTCACTTGTCAAAAGGGGATCACGTGACCCTGGGATGCTGTGGCCATCAGAAATATGAATCAGTTGCCAAGCATCCAAATGTAAATCACATGATCCTGGGGATGCTGCAATGGTCATAAGTGTGAAAAATGGTCATAACTCTCTTTTTTCAGTGCCATTGTGACTTTGAACAGTCACTAAGTAAACTGCTGTAAGTCGAAGACTGCCTGTACTTTATCACTTTGTTCCTTTTTTTTGTTTTTGGTCATCAAGTTTTTGACACCTTGCTAGGCGACTGGTGGCCCTCGAATATTGACATATCCTAAAAATGGTACAGTCGGTGAAAAGATTGAAAAGCCCTGAACTAGAGGTCCAGATATATTTAAAATAAGATGTTGGAAGTCATTGTAAGATCTCTTTCCATGCACAGATTTTAATAAAGTTACTATTTTTAAAAAATTAAAGTCAAGACAGCAACCACAACCACAACCACGTAATTAAAATTTTGTCTTTTTAATGTGATTTAAAGGGGTTGTAAGAAAGTTTCTGAACAGACATTTTGAGAATGTAGCATCTTGAATAACCATCCTTCTTTTAAAAAAATGAAAGCGGTAATATAGCCCCTCCCTTCCCTATCAAATCTGCAGTTTTGGTCAATTTACTCCAAATCGCATCAATATTTATTTTAAAATGTTTTGTATTTCCAATTCCAACAATCCTGTGGGAGGTCACACTAGTTCTCACACTGCTTTGACCATAGCTACAAACTGCTCTGCCAGTAAATTAAACTGGCAGGAAATTAAACCTCATTGGAGTCTCCTATCTTTTCAAACTGCCACATAAAAACTGAGCAAATAAATCTAAGTTCTATCATGCTATAACTCTCAGAATCATAGAATAAAAGTGTTGGAAGATACTTTGGAGATAAATTAGTTATACCATCTGCCAAGTCCAGGAATCCATTATGCACTCATCCAGCCTCAATTTTAAAACCTGGCAAATAAATGTTTAGCACCAGCTCTTACCATTAGAACATTTTAACTGAAATCTGTTTCCTTGTAATGTAGCAGTTTCTGCTATCATCTGCTTCTCTTTCACAAGAGGATGACACAATAAAGATGTGTAGTTACCACCTCACCACTGTTTTTACCTCCTTTAAGTTCCATCAAAAGTTTCTGCTTTCAATTAAAATGCAATTGTATAGTTATAATCCTCCTCAAATTCTTCAGTCCCATGAAGAAATGTTCAAAGTCTAGTATAGTTTCTTTCACCTTTCATCTGACAAACAAAGATTCAAAGGTGAAAGCAATTATTTACTGTGCATTTTTAAAAAATCAGGTTTTCCTTCCTTAAGGCTACAAATAATTGTACAACAGGGGAACATCCTTCCCACAGCCCGGCGTAAGAATTAAAACCAAGAAACCACTCTCTTTTCCTAGACCAGTTGGTTAAAATAGATCCAATATTAACTTCCTAAAGGCCTGTTTTATTCCGCAGGCAAGTCAGTCAAAGCTGTCATCATCCATCAGCCCTGGAGAAGCAGGTCTCTTAATTAAGGTATCATCAAGAAATGTTTTCAATCCTTCAGGAAAATAACATGGGAAGACTTGAGTGAAAGATATTCCGATATTACTTGGATGAAGTAATTCATCTCTTAAGCTGTGTGTAATAAATTCTGAATACTATTATCCATAATTAATAATAATAATAAATTTTACTGTTTAGTTTGGAATTATATCTGGTCTCATTCAGCACTCTTAATCTTTTGGGGTTGCCTTTTGGCAGTCTTTCACCAGCAACGAATCACAATCTGAGCACATTATTTATGTTACACTATAATAACTTATGGGGATGTGGTGGCTCAGTGGGTTAGGACACTGAGCTTGTCAATCAGAATGTCGGCAGTTTGGCGGGTCGAATCCTGAGTGCTGCATAACAGAGTGAGTGCCTGTTACTCATCCCAGCTTCTGCCAACCTAGCAGTTCGAAAGTACATAAATATGCAATTAGAAAAATAGGGACCACTACGGTGGGAAGATAACAGCGCTCTGAGCGCCTTTGGTGTCTAATCATGCCAGCCACATGACCACGGAGACATCCTTCGGCTTTGAAACAGAGATGAGCACCGGCCCCTAGAGTCGGAAACGACTAGCACGCATGTGCGGGGGAACCTTTACCTTTACCTTATAGTAACTTATACAGAGATGAGAGGCTTCCCCGATCTATCCCATTATGGATCCTCCCAATATCTAGCTTAACCGGTAATATTTGTAAAATGAAGTTTAGGGTTGGCTCATTTGCAGAGTCCCCAATTCTCAGTGACAGATTATTTGCATTTTTTTTATACTGCCGAGTTATGGATGTATAAACTGCTTGGTTTTCTCCTCCTCCCATTTTGAAAAATAGTAATGAACCCATTGTTGTTGTCCAGTTGCTAAATCATGTCCAACTCTTCGTGATCCTATGAACGTTAGAATGCAAGCCCCCCCCCCTCTTATCCTCTAGTGTCTCCTGGAGTTTGCCCAAATTCATGTTTGTGGCATCAATGACTCTGTCTAACCATCTCATCCTACACCATCCCCTTCTCCTTTTGCCTTCCATCTTTCCCAATTTCAGGGTCTTTTCCAATGAGTCTTCTCTTCCCATTTGGTGGCCAAAGTATTTGAGCTTCAGTTTCAGCATCTGTCCTTCCAAAAGAGAGTCAGGGTTGATTTCCTATAGTATAGACTGATTTGATCTCCTTGCGGTCCAAGTTCTCTCAACAGTCTTCTTCAAAACCAGAATTTGAAAGCAAATGAACCTGTTAGCTTTGATAAAATAATTCATATACTTAGTCCTTGTAAAGCTTGCCAAAAGAGTTGGTACACTACAAGGTGAGGGAACCACAGAGATGTTCGTAATGCCCTCATAGGCCACCTGCCTATCTTAATGATTATGTGGTCAATTAGAGAAAGAAGTATGTAAAGAATTCTAGTTGGAAAGACATGCCTCTTGTTTTTGGGATATTTCATTTTGTAAGGGAACTTACAGGAGAAGTCAACTCATAGACTCATATGGGGTCAGTGTGTACCACTTGTCAGTACAGAGATACTGGCAGAGCAGCAGAACAGTCTGTGATTTTATGGGCAGCAACCCATAAGTACACGTTTGAGAAGGTCGCGTTGACAAACTTCTACCTTGAGTGGGGTCAATCACTCAGAATTAATGTTGGTGTTTGGGAGTGAGTTTTATAATCTGGAGAAAGGATTATAGAAGAATATAACCTTGAATGGGGTCAATCATTTACTGTATAAAAGTTAAGTGTAAGATGCCGAGCTGAAGTGTTATAAAGTATACTGTCTGATCCTTGATAGGGGAAAGGGGTGTTGTGTATTAAGTTTTGGGAAACAGCTATTCACATGTTTGAACTCTAACAGTTCTGGTGGGAGTTTTAGTGGTGGGATTGTTAGGTTCAATCTGATTGCTGTACAAAAGTATGTAAGCTTGCTTGTATGCCCTAACCCCTTTAGTACAGATAATGACGGCTAATAAAACATTAGTTTGTTTGTACTCTTCTGCCTGGCATCTTCTCTATGTGTCGGAACCCAATACTTAACACACATATTCTAATTGTTTTAACATACAATCTTATAGACAATCAGTGACCTAATAAATTTTTCAATTTTAATTTCCACTAACATTTAGATTTAACGTTTAATATTTATCATTCCCAAGATTTTTAGTATACTCCCAATTCATCTATCACCATTCCTCACAAAATCTAATATTCAAAATACACATCCTATTTACTTAACTTCTCACCCTCTATGTCAACAAATTAAGAATACAATATGATATCCTTCCTTTTTGCTAATTTTCAGTTGTTGTTTTTTAAGTAGTGATCAAAATTTCTTTTTATTTCAATATTTAATACTTCCTTTGTTCCTCTTTGTATCTGCTATCTCTTGCTTAAACTGATAAAACTGGGCTTCTGGTTTGTCAAGCAGCCGCTATGGATGGCTGGGAGACTTGCTCTCTCTCTCCCGTCCAGTTTCGCATTGCTGGGCGGCCCTGAAAAGGGCTGAAAGTTGCACTGAAGAAGTGACCAGCAAGGAGAGGCACTTGCTGGATCGCGGGAGAGCTGCAACTCTCCTGTTAGACCTGGTGATCCCTCCAAACCAGCGGACGAAAGGACCAGCCATTACGGCTCATCCCTAAGCTGTGAAAAGCCAATGTCACATTTTCCACTAGGCAACTCTTAAAGCAGCGTGGAAGAGACTGGGTGAGATCTACCTCTTTTACACCCTAATTACTTTCTGTACCTCCTTAAGCTGCTAAGCATTTTCCCCTTTTGGTGAGGGAAGGGGGATTTTTGCCCTCCCTCCAGAAAGAGCGACGACTAAACACCCAGTGGTGTTTTACACGTTGAAAAAGTAACTGAATCCCAACTGGAACTTTATTTCTCAAAGCATGTGGTTGAAAAATTTATTTCCTACTTTTCATTGTCTACTTCTGTTGGAAATCTGGATTCTTTCTTATGAAAAAAAAAAGAAGAACTGAAAAGATTAAGACAACTTTGGGACTCAAAGGGAAACTTTAAAAGGGGCCTGGCTAACTGCCCAGGGAAATAGATAAGATACATAACCTTTTTTTAAAAAAATCCCATTTATATCCCGCCCTTCTCCGAAGACTCAGGGCGGCTTACAATCTAAACACAATGTGCTTAGTAATAGCCTTCATTCTATGTATATACCTGCTTATTAGGGCTTTCGCCCCCCCTCTCCCCGCAGCATTTTTACAAAGTCAGCTTATTGCCCCCAACAATCTGGGTCCTCATTTTACCTACCTCGGAAGGATGGAAGGCTGAGTCAACCTTGAGCCTGGTGGGATGCGAACCTGCACTAATTGCAGGCAGCTGGTGTTACTTAAGGAGGCATTAGCCCACTGCTCCACCAAGGCTCTTGAGAACTTTGAAACAACAGCTGTGAAAGGCTTTGTGTTCCCTACCTAGAAAAAAAATCTTTCTTTTGGATTTTCTAAGTGTAAAGCCTTTAGCTTAAAATACCATTATGGAAGAAGACCAGGAACAAAATTTATTTATGGATGAAGATCAACAAACTCTCACTATGTTGAAAATACTAATCCAAATTCTTACCACAACCAATGAAATAATAAGAGGCTATGTGAAGGAACAAGAAGACAGCCAAGATATGAAAGACCAAACTTTGACCACAACTAAAGAATCATCTATACAAAATACAATAGAAAAAATGAAACATTCAAGTACGATGACAGAAAAATCTACTATTAAACAAATATTAATATTTGAAAATCCAGAAAAGACATTGACAACTTGGAAAAAGGAAAAGGTTTCTTATACAATTCAGAAGGAACTAGAGGAACTAGAAAAAAACAACAGTTGGATGAGAATATAAACAATTCAGAACAATTACGTCAATATGGAAGAATAAGGAGACGACCCACTAGTCCTACAAGTCCTCTCAAAAAAATGGCTATCAGATGGTTTTGCCAATATCAATTAATATACATGATATTACAAGGAGATTGGTTCGATGATCCAAAAAGAAGGGCATGGAAGATGATTTGGCAAAGGAAAAAAGCTAGAATAAGACTCAAGAAGAATGGAGTTTCGACCATCTTAAAAATTTAGCAATATAAATATTAATAGCTAATTTGAATATTGATTTGTGCATAAAGGTCATATAAAGGTGAATAATGTAGACAAGCTAAAAACCTATTGTTGAAAGTAATAAATAGGTCTATAAGGTAAAGGTAAAGGTTCCCCTGCACATGCGTGCTAGTTGTTTCCAACTCTAGGGGCTGGTGCTCATCTCCATTTCAAAGCCGAAGAGCCAGCACTTGTCCGAGGATGTCTCCATGGTCATGTGGCTGGCATGACTAGGTGCCAAAGGCACATGGAACGCTTCCCACCATAGTGGTCCCTATTTTTCTACTTGCATTTTTATGTGCTTTCGAACTGCTAGGTTAGCAGAAGCTGGGACAAGTAACAGGCGCTCACTCTGTTACACGGCACTTGGGATTCAACCCGCCAAACTGCCGACCATCTGATCGACAAGCTCAGCGTCCTAACCCACTGAGCCACCGTGTCCCATTAATAGGTCTATATGGAATGTTAAAAACAAAAATTATCTATTCTGCCTTTTTAATATTCCCCAAAATATTTCATTCTCTGGGTACTGACCCCCTACACCTGGACTCTCCTTTTCTTGCTAGAGATAAAGATACTATCATTTTGCTATGAATCTCCCTAGGTTTAGAAATGCATCAGGACCCTTCAATAATTCAGGTTCAACAACTTCTTAAGAAACATCTTTTCACTTCAGCTTTTGGATGCATTTGAGGGTGGCTGATTTATATGGAAGATATGTATAATATTATTCTCACATATGTGTCTTGTTTCATTTTTATTTACAGTCTCATCTACTTTTTTAAAACAATCAACAGCATATTGTAAATAAAGACATTACAATTGCCCAACTTTGTTTTTTAGGGGGAAAATCTGTTAAAGGAATGGAAGATTGTTTAATCTTCTGGCTGGGGAATGCTGTCTGGGGAATTCTGGGAGTTGAAGTCCACACATCTTAAAGTTGCCAAGTATGAAAAATGCTGCCTTAAAAGAAAGGGAGGTTCTGGAGGTTCACCTAAGGAGAAAATAGTTGCTTCTCCTTATTTTAACTTATGGAGGTAAAACACCAAATTGGAGGAGCCTCTCATTTCAGATAGACTGAAGGAGAGACAGATTCTAGCAATGGGAACAAAGTAGATACAACCATAAAAGTCAACCGGACAATCAGGAGCACACCTTGGAGTTTGCAGGATTTTAATAGTTGAATTGTGGAGGTCATAATGACTTTTTGAACCCACCCTATAGGTTTCCTGGATCGACTACTGGGAGAGAAAGCTGTGGTTGTATGTGGCTTGTCCCTTTCAGGAGTTTTAAAATGGCAGGAAACTGCCATTAAATAATACTCAGGATCAGCTCTGCATGGAGGAGAGAATCCACCTCAGCTATAAGGTTCATTCATTGTAAATCCCATTGAATTATTGTCTGAGTAATGGTTCTATGATCGATTCCTTCGCCTCTTGCACGTAAACCTTATTTCTCGCCAGGATTACCTGACAGCTTTTTCTCTCTCTCAAAAAAAGCCAGACAAATGTAAGTGATACACAGCCTGAGCGTGAATGTCAAGTACTCTCAAATTGAAGCTTGAGGATTGTGTTTATTGAGAAAGGATCTTATGGTATTTACACCATATCTTCCCAAGTCTGTCTGCTTCCAGTTAAAGCAATTAATGAGAATCCTTTTTGTAAACTGAGCCATTCCTGGAAACGCCAACTGGTGTCATGACCTTTTGGGCAGCCCTTCACAGCTGGAAAAGAAGAGGATAACAAAAGGGGAGAAAAATGGAGATCCAGACTTTTAAAAAGCATAATAACAGCCAGCTTAGTTCATGAAAAAGAATGCACATTTCATTGTTAGATAACACTTAGATTCGGAGCAGCCAATATGTTACAAAAGTATCCAGCATTTCTTCCTTAGTTTTTCAAAAGCCTTCATTAAATGTGGAGTTACAAAAAACAATGGAAAAACTAATTAAATACTCCCTCAGATTAAACTGAATTCTTGGCAACTGGATCGATAACTCTTTGCAATTTTGGGGGGATAATAATTTGACATTGGCCTGCCATCATCCTCTCCAGCCCATGAATTTCCTAGTAGTTTCCTGTCCAAATATTAACTCTGTTGAAGCAAGTGCCAAAAAATTAAGACCTATTTCAGGCATGGATCTGCAGTTCCAAGCCAGCCGGAAAAAGTAACTGGAAATTGAACGCTGTAATTAGCAAGGTCAGATTACTTCTGCCATGCTGGAAAAAAAGAAAACATTGCTGGGCAATCCCAGCTCTGAAGAAACAAAAGTCTTTTGTTCCTACTTTGTCTCCAACCATAAACAAATCTGTAGTTCACAGGAAGAATTAAATTTCTTGTGGACATTGGGAGCATAAGACCACAATGAGCTTTTGCTGATGCTAATCAAACATTCCTTCTTCTCCTTTATTTTTTAACTCTTTCTTTGTAAAGAATGAAGTCATAATCTTCAGGAATCTCCTCACTGCTGCTTTATTTGCCATTTATAATATGCCATTTATTTTAAAGGGACGCGGTGGCTCAGTGGGTTAGGACGCTGAGCTTGTCGATCAGCTTGGCGGGTCAAATCCCGAGTGCCGCGTAGCAGAGTGAGCGCCTGTTACTTGTCCCAGCTTCTGCCAACCTAGCAGTTCGAAAGCACGTAAAAATGGAAGTAGAAAAATAGGGATCACTCCGGTGGGAAGGTAACAGCGTTCTGTGCGCCTTTGGCATCTAGTCATGCCAGCCACATGACCACGGAGACGTCCTCGGACAAGCGCTGGCTCTTCGGCTTTGAAACGGAGATGAGCACCGGCCCCTAGAGTCGGAAACGACTAGCACGCATGTGCGGGGGAACCTTTACCTTTACCTTTACCTATTTATTTTAAAAGGGTTGGACAAGGAAGTATTCTAAAGATTGTGGTTTGGGTTTTTTTTTGTTTGATAGGAAATGAATATTGTGTTAACTGTGAAAGTAGCTGAGTTCGTAGAATCAGACAAAATTGTCAACTGAATGAGAAAGTTAAAGAGTTAAAGGTTCTTCCACTTTTTCTTGTAGAAGAGGCATTTTGAATTTTTCCAGCTTTTCTATATTCACTTTCAACTATAGTGACCCAAGGTGTCCCTAATATTTCAGAGGCAAATACACAATAGATTTGTATGAGAACATTACAATTTTGGCTGTTTTGTTTTCAATCACTTACAGAATGATCTGTAGCACTAGCGCTAGCGCTAGTACCCTGAGTTGAAATGATCATTACATGTTAACCATAATTGCAAATAATTGCTGACAGCTCAGCTCTCAAAATTGTACTGTATATGCAAAACTACGGTGTTCTGTCCCAATGTCCATTCCTCTACCTCTTTGAACTGAACAGTCCTTGCCAGTGCTTTTTTTGTAAAAGAAAAAGGTAAGGTAAAAGAAAAAGGTGCTTTTTTTGTAAAAGAAAAACTCACACATGTCATACAACCCACCTTGCCTACCCTACAAGGTTCCATCCAAAAAAGGTGCCGGAACTCCGTTCTGAGCATTCTATGACAAAAAAAGCCCTGGTCCTGGTCATCTGGTGGACCATCTATGGAGGTTCTCAGTCATCCAGGTCATAGTTGTCCCAAAGATGCTTTTTCAGGAGGCAACTGGACTTTCTTGTTTTTCTTTGAAGATGTTTCGCTTCTCATCCAAGAAGATTCTTCAGCTCTGACTGGATTGGTAGGGAATGGAAGGATTTATACTCCTTGCAGACAGCTGGTCATTTGCATTTTTTTAGAGAGTTGTTGAGACCAGCTGGAGGCTTATCTGTGTCTCCAGGGTCACTTGAGTAGTGCAAATGGATGTGGAGACTTCTTTGCTGCAGGATGTTTTCTGCCCTGGGCCCCTTCACTTTTGAAGCCGGGTACAGGCTGTTGGGGATGAGTCTGTGTTGTCTACATCTCAAACTGAAGCACAAATGGATGAGAAGTGAAATGTCTTCAATAAAAAACAAGAAAGTCCAGTTGCCTCCTGAAAAAGCACCTTTGGGAGATCTGGTGGACCATTACTTACTTAATTTGCTTTTTTTAATAAAAAAAATAACCCCTATATCCCTTCTAGGTAGACTCCCTAACGGAAGTCTATTGATACACGCTATAATAACAAAGACGCAAAAGCCTGGCTGAGTTTTGCCTTTCCTTTCGTTTATAACCTAAGACATTAAGGCAGAGCCAGTGTAAGTTTCTTTCTAATGTTTTTTTTCATTTCCTAGGCTTAAAATATGTTTTTGTAGCTCTTGCCACATAGTACCTCCAAGGTCATCTCTGTAACTCTCTCCTCTTTCTGACCATTTTGTTGTCATCCGCAGACTTGGTAAACTCACTTTTTACCCCAAAGTGAAGGTCATTTACAAAGACGTTTAAAAAGCTAACTAACAATGAAGACTATAAAAGCAGCTTGTCGTGGGATACAGAGGGCATGTCCTATGGATTTATGCTCAATACAACAAACTCCTGGCTCTCAGGAAATAAAATGACTTCTTTGTAACCATGATGGCTGAGCTGGAGATGATCACCAAGTCATAGACACAGGCAGATAAGACCTTTCACATTCTGATAACTTATCTCATTTTAAGGACATTTCACTTGTATTGGGGAGAACGAGAGTCCCAAGGAAGAAACCCATTTTTAAATTATTTGTAGAGAGAGTACAAAAACTCATTTAGTGACCATTCAAAGCTACAACAGCACTGTAGAAAATGACTTATGATTATTTTTGCATACTTACACAAACCGTTGCAGAAACCCCATGGTCACATGATCAAACTTTGGGCACTTGGCAACTGGCTCCTATTTATGACAGCTGCAGTGTCCCGGGGTCATGTTATCCCCTTTTGTGACCTTCTGCTAAGCAAAGTCAATGGGGAAGCCAGATTCACTTTAGAACCATGTTATTAAATTAGCAACTATAGTGATTGACTTAACAACTGTGGCAAAGAAAAGTTGCAAAATGGTGCAAAATTCATTTAACAACTCTCTCAGCAGTGAAAATGTTAGGCTCAATTGTGATCATAATTTGAGGACTCCTTGTATGTTATTTTAAACCAGGGCTCTTCAAATGTGGCCCTTTTAATGACTTGTGGACTTCAACTCCCAGAATTCCTCAGCCAGGAGGAAGCTTGCTTTAATTTTATAATTAGGAACTGTCACTCGACTGAAGTCTATTCTAAACTTCAAGATGTAAAGGTTGCAGATTTAATTTCAGAGGTTGCACAGAAAAGTCAAGAGCTCTGATAAAAACCATTTCCCTTCAACTTAAATTTGTTAACAACAGCATAATACAGAGCCACACATTTGCCACACATTTTCCTACAAATAAAACTTAATACAAGTCAAATGTTCTAGCTCCTCTGTTTGCACCAATGCATAGTCTGCAAAATGCCATTAAGGAAAAACTCATTTTGTTGAAGAAAAGCTTTCAGTAGTGTCAAAGAATGTAATTGCTAATGAGGAATCCCTCTGCAAAAGTTTTCACAGGACTGAGGCATGCAAAGTAAATGAATAACATCTCTTGCTGTGTGTGTTATTTCCAACTTGACTGTGAGATATGTTTGCCAAGCTTGAAGTACAGTGGGGAAAAAAAATAATTTGCCTGAGAATTCTTTTCCTTGATGATAAATTTTACATAGTGTTTCCCTATCAAGGTGTCAAAAGGGGCTGGTGTGGTAGTACACATAAATAGCTGCAAAAATAATTTGTAGTATGAAATGGTGTGAGGCAACAGCCCTCACCCCAAAATCCTCACATCTAGGTAGAAAATGATGTGAGAATTTTTTTTGGAGGGGGGGGGGGAATGCTGCCTCACACCATTTCTTACTACATATTATTTTTGCAGCTATTTATGTGCCAAAGAAAACATATTTGTACAGTCCTAATCCTAATCTCCCTTACTGATATATTTTATTAATTTAGGCATCTTTTTTTTTTAAAAAAAGTGATGTTAATTTTATATCTTTAACTGCTGCTTAAAAGTTAACACAGAGGTGAAGATTGATTAACTGACTGCTATTTAAGGGGAAAAAAACTGGAAACTTAAATAACTTCTGGTTGTAGGCTATAAATATATTACTATTTGAATGTGTCATGTTTTTCAGGAGAAGACATCCTTTTAATTAATGGGTGCTGAGACTTAAATGGGAACACACATTAAATATAATTAAACAAAATATAAATTTGTATTTTAAAAGGAGCCAGAATTCAGATCAGTATATTACAGTACATTTGAAGGAGTATCTCTTGTTAGAGAGTTGTTTTTGAAAATCAATTTAAAAATCCATCTTAATCTAGTCATTTAGGGCAAGGGTCCCCAACCCTCGGTCCATGGACCAGCACTGGTCCACAGCTGTTATGTATTGGGCTTAATCGTACCACCACGTGGTAAGCTGGAGCCAGCTAACGGCTCCCAGCAACTCAGACTCTCCATCTCCAGTGCTGCTATTGGCTGCCCCTAGGCGGCAATGGGTTGCTTTAAACCTATTAGCTGCCACCTAGGGGCCAGGCTATAAATTACTGCATACTGCAGCTCAGTTCCTCAGTTCAGATCCTGCAAGCAAATAAACATGTTCATTGCTGAACTCACTCACCTCATCTTCATTCCTGCACAACGAACTCACTACACAACAACAGCATTGCCAGAAACTGAGCCATGCAAACAAGCGAAACCCCATCCAAGGGATGCAGACTCCATACGAAACCATACCCCCTTCAGTCTTAAGAAAAAACTATCTGCATGGAACCAGGGGCTGGTTGGCAGGGGTTGGCAGGGGCTTATTTAGGGACTTCAGCCAGGTTTCTGTTTCCTGTTTGTGGCTAATTTACCAGAACTGTGAGTTAATTGGAAGAGAGTTAGTTATGTTTTCTGTTATAATATCAGCATATTTATATCTTCAAGCTGCACATTTCAGTTGAAAAGATCTATGTGTAGTAACAGGCTTCTGTTTAATAAATTACATTTTACCTGCGGGAAGAACTCAGCTAGAGAAAATTACTGGCAATCTATTAAAAGTATGAATGAGGGAAATGCCAATTTAGATGGGATAAGTTGGAAGGGGAATTTTTTTACTTTCAAACAACAGAGATTTGGATCAAACTCTATGCAGAAGCAAGATATCTTTTTTTTTGAAAAAAAAATTAAATAAGAACTGGAGAGAAAAATGAAATGACAACAGAAACGGAAGTGACAATGATCAGATGAAACTAAATAAATGCCACAACAGCTGCAAGACACTGGAAAGAATTTCATGATGGGAAACTTCAGAAATCTTGGTCTAAATACAGATTATAAATGCTTAACTTGGGATATAAATAGGGCAAATGCTCCTCAAAAACTATTATTTGAAAAAATTAAAATAAGATGTGATTTACTTACAAGAAAGACATATCAAGAAAAAAGATATGAAATAATTAAACCACAAAATTCTTGGACAGGAATTTATTTCAGCAGGATCAAAACAAATAAATGGTGTAATTTTGCATATAAAAAGGTAAAGGTAAAGGTTCCCCCGCACATGCGTGCTAGTCATTTCCGACTCTAGGGGCCGGTGCTCATCTCCGTTTCAAAGCCGAAGAGCCAGCGCTTGTCTGAGGATGTCTCCGTGGTCATGTGGCCGACATGACTAGACACCAAAGGCGCACGGAACGCTGTTATCTTCCCACCGTAGTGGTCCCTATTTTTCTACTTGCATTTTTACATGCTTTCGAACTGCTAGGTTGGCAGAAGCTGGGACGAGTAACATGTGCTCACTCTGTTACATATACAGCTCCATAAATTCCATCCAAAATTTATGCTGATTTATGACTATGGCAGATACTGCTAATCTACAGGGGGCTAACATTTTGATATTGAGTATTTATGCCCTAAACAAAGATAAAACAGCATTTTATAAAGGACTTGTGTGCAAAGCCCCATCCGCGGGATGCAGGCAGCACACAAAACCATGCTCCCTCCGGTCCATGGAAAAACCTGTCTCCACACAATCGGTGCCCAAAATGTTGGGGATCTGTGGACTTGTGGATAAACTGTTACATTTTTACTTTGGTAAATTGGTGTTTCCTGTGAGATTGGAATGAAAGGTTTCTCCACAAAAAAATAGAATTTCTGGATATTTTTTTTTAAAAAAACACAGGATAAATTACCAAAGATGATGATGATGATGATGATTATTTTGTGGATTATTTGGATTATTGATTCATGGAGACATAAAAATGATGATTCAACAGTATATACCTATTTTTTTTTGAAAGTCATCAATTTTTCCAACAACAGATAGAATTTGGATTTCTAAGATTTTGGCTAATCACATGTATAAAATGAAGAAATTGTCAAAGACATTTTCAGTTTAAATGTGGCGGCACTGCTGAGCACTCAAAGAAAGAGCAGATTCCTCCTTTTTCTTCCTTTTCTGAAAAAGGACCTTATCTTAAATATTTTTTCTGTTTCCTAAAAAAAGAATAAATGGGGTCTTATGAAAGCCTCTTGACTTTATTGTTACATCTGAATTAATCTTCTCCTTTCATATAATACAAAACAAATATATAATATGAGATTATAACCATAAATCATCCATTAATCTTCTTATTTATACTATTCTGGGGATTTTAGTTATAAATTCCAAAGGGCTGCTGTGTGGTTAAGATATAAAAAAAGTGCCAAGCTATTAATTTTATTTAATTTAGATGGTCTTATGATCTACTTAACAATGATCTACCAAATGACAGATCCTTTCAAGGAGCAGGTTAGGTATAGAGTTTTTAAATTAATCTGAAGAATTACATTCATACAATAAGCTTAACTTGTTTAATGAATTAAGGTGGTTACAGAAGCAACTCATTTTCTGGGTTCACCAAAATAAGAACACAATTATAAACTGATGAAACAAACTTATATCATATGACACATTGACCCTGAAAAATTAATCACAATTAAAATTAGGCATACCTAACGTGTGTGGGGCAAATTCACAAGCTAAAACTTTATCTGTGTTAGATAATATTCTTTGTTCCTTTATGTATTTTGGGTGTATAAGATCCAAATGAATTGTAGCAAACTGTAGACTACTGTTACTAACTCATGAATCAATCTATTATGCCCACTTTGTGTACTAAGAAGGCATCATAATGTTATGTGTTTATGTTTTGACCATACACAAGGGTCTTGTTCTTCTGCATAGTAATACAAGGCTTTTAACCACATCTATGAGCAAATCACATAAGAAAGAGGTGAATCTTTGATTCTGTGGTCATGGTTATTATCTTCAGTTTTTAAAAATTTCCTCTAATTCAGTGGTTCCCAACTTTTCCGACTTGGTGGATGAACAGGGGGAGAGGGAGATGATATAGTTCCGTATGAGCAGCAACTCCATTTGCTCAAGTAGCAGGTGAGTGCACTTGCTGCTTGCACAAACAAAGCTTGGCGCTCCAGTGTAAGTGCCCACTGCTCGCACAAGTGGAGCTACACATGTGTGCACACTCACCCACTATTGGAGAGGACCAGTTCCTAATGGGCCGTGGCCCGGTAATGGGCCATGGTCCGGGGGTTGGGGACCCCTGCTCTAATTGTCCTGGGGTTGGGGACCTATGCTCTAATTGTCAGATAGGAGTATATTGTTGAATAACTTCAGAGCAGCCTGTAAATGCATATGTGAATGAAACCCTCAAATATGGGAAATATTTTCAATTTTTAAATTATTGCGTTTATTCAGAGTTGATTCATACTTACACTTTACAAAGTGAGCACAGGGGAAAAAAATATTGGGGCTTTATGAGGAGAATGATGTAGGTTTTTAATGCCATGGTTTTCCCACATCTTATAGCTGCAGACAGCTATTCATTCTTAATGTTTCTTTTCTCAGTGGTATGTTTTGCTAACCTTTAAAATCTAGCAGTCTCTGGGGTACAGCTATTAAGACATTTTTGTTCCTATACCTTAATTTCTACTGACAAGGATTACATTTAAATAAAATACACAACCCAGCAATTCTTCAAAATACAGCCTGAAAGCAATATTGCTGTGCTTTGCTGAGAAGAAGGATCCAGTTAAAACATGCCACTGTTCTCTGAATAGGAAAGTATAGCAGTTAAGCATAGATCATCATGGATAAATATTTATCCTGCAATAATTTTTCACTTCTATAATGAAAATGGATCTTCTCTTCTGCTATTCTTGACAGTCAGAGCATGTGCTTCGGTGAAGATGACAGTTTCGCTCCTTCTCAACTAAAAAGCTAAGTGGGTGGTCTAGAGAAATATAACTTTCTTTCAGCCTTTTTTACTTCTTCAGATGGAGACGTCATGATTCATAGGCCAATTAATTTGGAAGCCAGACTAAAACCTACAGCAATGTTTCTTAAACTTGGCAACTTTAAGATGTGTGGACTTCAACTCCCAGAATACCCCAGCCAGCATGGGTGCAACGTCATGTGGTTGAACGGAGAGATGGACACTTGAGCTGGGTAGTATTTCTTTATTGAGTCAGAAATGAAGCTGGGGCAAAGGGGTTACCTGGCGTCTCTTTATACCTGCCCAGGTGAATGGTGACCAATAGATTTAAACCTGGGCTTCCCGCCAGTGCAGGTGGCCAATGGATTTAAACCCTGGCTTCCCGCCAGAGCTGACCGTGCCCTGGGGCTGTCAATGACTCGCTCTGTTCAGGCTTTCCCACCAAAGTGGTTATAGCCTGGAGCTGTCCAGCCCCCTGCTGTGCTGACATTTCTGTGTATGCTTTAAAGGCATACACTACAATGGGCATTTATGAGTTGAAGTCCACACATCTTAAAGTTGCCATGTTTGAGAAACAATGGTCAAGGAAGTGAGTATTGATCCATGTGTTTTTCTCTGATTTGTTATATCTACTCATTGAACTGAAAGTAGGTGGTCAAGCAGAGGTTGATGAGCTCCATATTCTTAGCATATATTCTTAATATTTGCAATAATGACAAATATCTGTAGCTTGCATGTAGGATGAGGATGAAGGTTTGTTTTCCAAGCTTGTGGGTTGGTTTTTAGACATTTTGTTTCCAGGCTAAATAATATCTTCGGTGCAGTTTAGGGGGTGTCAATGTCAATGTTCTTCTGTTTATAAGGGCTTCAGGTGTGGATGTGTCAAGTGAGAGTCTTATGATGGGGAGGTAACTGTCAACTGTCTGACTAACAAACTCAAATTAAGGAATCTCCAAGGCTTTGAAGCTCCATAAAAGATGGCACTTTATTGAATACATATCTTGGAACTGAAGAAGCAAAATCAGCTCTGATTTTCCCATGTGAAAATCTGCTTAGTTAAACAAAAACTTCGCTTGTTCCCATTCACCAGATGCTCCCATTGTCCAATCATAGAACTCAGGCTTGTTATGGGAACCAACACTTCTTCATCAGGCACCTGCATTAGTGACCTTGGCATTCCTGCAGGCTCTCACGGTCCTAGATTCTTGGAATCGTGTTTCCTCCCTGTGCTTTCTAACCCTCCCCCTTTTCTATGGCAAGTTGATTAGCAACAGAAGCTATCAGGTCTCATAGTGATTCAATCTTGACAGTTACATCAGATCAGGGTCATTGGGAGGTGAATTGCTGGTGGCGGGGACGTGTGGGTTGTTTGAGAGTCTTAGGGTCTTAGACACCATAAGGAAAATGAAAAAAGGAAACAGCTAACACCACTAGAGAGAAAGCACATGCAACCACAAGACTCCTCCACACCCAGGTTTTAAAGTCTCCCCAAAATACACAAGAACAGGATCCCATTATGCCCAATTGTCTCTCTACCTGGAATACCAATATACAAACTAGCAAAAACCCACAGAGGAAACTCAGACACCTGGTCATCTACTCAACCCACTCAATAAACTCTCCAGAAAAATTTCTCCAATGCATCAAACACACCAAGGTCAACAAGGAAGAAATCATGGTCTCCTTTCATGTCACCTCTCTCTTCACCTAGATTGACATTGACCTGGCTAAACAAACCATACGCCACCTATTCATTAAACACTATACCCACAAAGATGATGCCACTACATAACACTTCATGTCCACAGAAACCATCAACACATACTTCAAGTTCAATTGGAAGAACTACAACAAATGAAAGTTACCCCGATGGGATCACTCACATCAGGCCTAATTGCCGAACCTATGTAGAAATTTTGTATGAAATTATGTGGAATATGTATATGTTTACTTCTCTTTGTCATGTTCTCACCATACACTAAATAAATAACTCCCCTTATAGACATGTAGATCCAGAAAAGAGGTTAATTCAATTACTAGGTTAAGTATGTGGTATTAATGTAGCCCAGATGTAAGAGTGATTGTGGGAGAAAGAGAATCTGGTGGCTTCAACCATTTTGGACTGTGATTCAACATTTTGTGGACTTCCGGGTGGCAAGGCGCCGCCGCCGACAGCTGATTTTAGCTTGTCAGCTTCGCGGCTTTGTAGAACCGCCGAAAACAGCGCCGATCAGCTGTTTCGGCGGTTCGGAAGCCCCCTCCTCGGGAGAAGAGGAGGGGGTGAGTATCCAAGTAGGGGAGGGGCTCTCTGGGGCCGCCAGGACTTAAAGTTCTGGCGGCTGGAGGATTGAGCCCCCCCCGAAGCTTGGATTTCTCCGGGCTGCGCAGCGTGTCTGCTCCGTTTTTCCGGGAGCAGAACAAGGCGAACGCAACCATCCCTGCCTACAAGAATGGACTTTGGAAGATTATGAATGCAGGCAGAGCGATGCAAGAGATTAAGGAGTAAGTGAACTTTTGAACTTTGGCTCAATCCACATAGAAGATCTAGAAAGTGAAAGTGCGTAGTTGCAAAAGAGGGAAAAGATGGCGGCTAAATCTTCTTCTAAACTTTCTAAAACTACGGGGGCTTCCCCTCTGCCGCAATCTTCAGCGCAAGTGTTAGCACCTCCTGCACCTTTACCTTCGCCTGTCTTAACAGTAAAAGTTTTGGAAGATGCTTTGGAAAAACACTCACAGCATTTGGCTGTGATGATAGATGAGAAGATGGATGAGAAGCTGACAGAAAAGTTTTCAGTAATAAGGGAGGAAATCTTGCATGTATTTCAAGGCATGGCGACATGTATTGAGCGCCTTGACGAAAGAGTGGAGGACCTTACTCAAAATAATATTAAATTGGATGCAAAGATATTAGAGACTGAAAATGTGGTGGATAAAATTGATTATGACCTGACATTGGTACAATATCATGAAATGGAGTTTGCTGTGAGGATAAGGGGCCTTAAGGAGAATTTAAAGGAAGATTTGAAAAAATTGGTTTCTGTTGCTCTCGAAGACGTGCTGGGAAGGCCAGCTGAAGAAATTGCAGAAGATATAGACAAAATTTTCCGTGTTAACTCCTGGATTGCGAGACAAAGGAAATTACCAAGAGATGTGGTTGTTTATTTTACAAAGAGAGCAATCAGGAATGAAGTTATTCAAGTTTCTTATAATACAAAGCTTGTGATTGCAGACCAAGAAGTTTTGGTTTTGAAAGAGATCCCTCCAAAAATTCTAAGGAAACGAAAGGAATTTGCATTTCTGGCACAGGAGCTTAAGCGACGTGATGTCAGGTTCAGATGGGAGGTTCCAGTGGGTATGGTGGTAATGTTTGAAGATACCAGATACCGTCTTGCTACAGTCCTGCAGGCACGTGATTTCTATAGCAATGTTTTAAAAGCAATCCCCATACCACTTCTGGAACCAACAAAGGAGGGAAAGTCATATGATGCTGAAGGAACACAAATAGAAGAGACTGCAGCAGGAGTGATTCAAATTTCAACATTAGAGGAAGCAAAGGACCAGAGGGTAACTCGAGCTGCTTCGAGACGAGCCAGACGTGAGCAAGACCTAGACCAGCAGATTGTTGTGGAACTTCCAAAATGTACCTATAGCCAAGCTGTGGGAGGAGCGCGACCTAAAAATGTAAAAGGGATTTTGGATGATGCGCTTCAAAAGCTTTGGGTTGCCAGAAATGGTGACTAAGTTTTTAACTTGGAACGTTAATGGATTAAATTCACCACAAAAGAGAAAGAAAATTTTTCAATATTTAAAGCAATTTAAGACTGACGTTATTTGTTTACAAGAAACACATATTAGAGTTATGGACCAAAAGTATTTATCAAATTCAAGATTAGGTACACAATTTACTGCGTCTGCAGTTAACAAGAAAAATGGAGTGGTTATTTATGTTAAGAATACAATTACGGCAGAATTAATTGAAGCTGATCAACAAGGAAGATATGTTATTGTGGACTTGTTATTAGAAGGTAAAAGAATTCTTCTGGTTGGATTATATGCACCTAATCAACAGCAAGCTGACTTTTATAGTTTATTACACAGCAGGATTACCCAATTGGATTACAAATCTTTTATTTTTATGGGAGACTGGAATGGTGTTTTGGACGTGCAAATGGATAAGAGTGGATCCTACAGAAGTACCCCAAGTCATGCTAAATTGCCTAAATCTTTTTTTGAGATGATGGACGATATGGAATTACGTGATGTCTGGAGGGAGAGAAATTTACAAGAAAGAGACTATACTTTTTTTTCTGATAGACACCAATCTTTTTCCAGGATTGATTTTATATTATTGTCTAATGATCTTTTTTTTAGAACCAAGAGGATAAAGATTTGTTCAAAGACTATGTCTGATCACAGTCCAGTTTGGTTGGAGATTGGAAACGACATTAGAGAACGACGTTCCTGGCGTTTAAATGAGAATCTGTTCAGAAATCAGAAAAATGTGGAAGAGTGTAAGAAACAGATGAAGGTTTTTTTTGAAATGAATATGCATAAGGGTACTTCTATGGAAATGGTATGGGATGTTAGTAAGGCATATATGAGAGGAGTGTTGATATATCTTAATAACAAATATAGACGCAATTTGGAATTTAGGAGGAAAGAATTAGAGACAGAGATTAAAGAAAAAGAAAAGGCTTTAATTTTGAATTCATCGGATGTGAAGATTAAAGAGACTATTAAGTTATTAAGAGGACAATTTGACAAGTTAATGGCTGATCAGGTGGCAACTAATCTACGGTTTGCAAGGCATAATACTTTTTGCAATGCCAATAAACCAGGCAGATGGTTAGCATATATGTTAAGAAAGAAGCAAAGGGTTTCTAATATAGACAAAATAGAACATAAGGGAAAGATTGTGTATCAACAGAATCTTATTAAGGAAACTTTTGTTGATTTTTTTTCTAAATTATATGCTAGCGACAAGATTAACGAAACGGACATTGATTTATATTTAAAAGACTTTAATATTCCGGTTCTTACGCAAGAGCAAAAAGAAGAAATGAATCAGTTGATAACTGAGGAAGAAATATATTTGGCAATTAAACAGTTAAAAGTAGGTAAAGCGCCAGGCACCGATGGTTTGACTGCTGTGTATTATAAAAATCTACAGTTTGAGATGATAAAGCCATTAAAGGAACTGTTTCAGACAATTCAAAAGGGGGGAGGAGTACCCCCGTCTTGGAAAACTGCTTTTATTTCTTTAATTCCTAAAGAAGATCAGGATGTTACTCAAGCAAAAAATTATAGGCCAATTTCACTTTTGAATACGGACTACAAGATATTTGCTAAGGTGTTAGCTAGTAGACTTATGAGGGTATTGCAACAGGTGATTCATGGTGATCAAACTGGGTTTATAAGTGGTAGACAAATGAAAAATAATGTGAGACATATAGTCGACTTGTTGGAATTTTTGGAAAGGAATAACCAGATCCCTGCAGCATTGATCTTTTTGGATGCTGAAAAAGCTTTTGATCAATTGGATTGGAAATTTTTGTTGAAAGTATTAGATAAAATGAATTTTGGGGATGAATTTCTACAACCAATTAGGGCAATATACCAGAAGCAAACAGCTCGAATAATTGTTAATAATAGTTTGACTGAAATATGCAATATTGAAAAGGGTACGAGGCAGGGTTGCCCGTTATCACCTTTATTATTTGTTTTAACATTGGAGATATTACTGATTAAAATACGGAATTCGGAAATAGTTAAGGGAGTTCAAATAAGAGATCAGGACTATAAATTGAGGGCTTTTGCGGATGATCTGGTTATTACTTTGACACACCCAGAAAATTCTGTTATGGAATTGATGGAGTTAATATTTCAATATGGGAAAGTTTCTGGATTTAAGATTAACATACAAAAAACTAAAATTTTATCTAAAAATATGACAGTATCACAAAAGGTTTTTATAGAAAGCTTAACTGGATTTGAAATTGTTGAAAGAGTTAAATATTTGGGGGTATATCTAGCACCCTCAAATGTTAAATTATATAAAAATAATTATGAAAAGTTATGGAATAAAGTGCAAAAAGAATTGGATAGTTGGAAAAAATTACAACTATCATTATTGGGAAGAATTGCAGCAGTAAAAATGAATGTTCTGCCAAAATTTTTATTTTTGTTCCAAATGATACCCATTCTCAAAAAGGATTCAAATTTGGAGGAGTGGCAGAAGGGTATCAATAAATTTGTTTGGGCAGGGAAAAGGCCACGGGTCAAATTTAAAATTATGCAGGATACACGCGAAAGAGGTGGCCTAAGAATGCCCAATTTTAAATTATATTATGAAGCTGCTGCATTATCAGCTATAAGTGATTGGATTAATTTGACACAGGGGAGACTCTTAAATCTTGAAGGGCATGACTTGTTATTTGGTTGGCACGCATATTTACTATATGACAAAAAGGTAGATAATGTTTTTAAAATGCATATTTTGAGGTATGCTTTGTTGAGAGTTTGGAAAAAGCACAGACAAAAATTAAATTATAAGATACCGTTATGGGCAATACCCAAACACGCAATAGAGAATATAAATGTTGGATTTAAACATGATGTGATTACATATAAGGAAATTTTGACTTTGGAGAGGAATGTGTGGTGTTTGAAGTCATACAATCTTCTACGAGAAAAAAAGATTGTACAAACTTGGTTTCAATATGGACAATTACAAGCCAGGTGGAAAGAAGATCAGAAGATTGGTTTTTTGAGGGATGATGAAAATCTGGTAAAACAAATTAGAAATCAGGGACCAGCGCATATCAAACGGATATATCTTGCATTGATAGAGATTGACTCAGAAACAGAAATTGTTAAGGACTGTATGATAAAATGGGCACAGAACATTCAGGAAGTCATCACAATGGACACTTGGGAAAAGATCTGGGTGAGAAATGTGAAATTTACGCAAGCTCAAAATTTAAGAGAGAACTTTTATAAAATGTTTTACAGATGGCATTAGATCCTAGAAAGTTAGCAAGTATGTATCCAAACTATCAGCCTAAATGTTGGAGATGTGGTGGCGAAGACGCAACGTATTTTCATATATGGTGGACTTGCAAAAAGATCAAACCATTTTGGATTAAAATCTGGTGGAATATGCAGAAGATATTTAAGAAAAGGATAAAGTTTTGTCCGCAATTGTTTTTACTGGGTATTATTACTGATACTACTGTGTTGGATATTAATTTGATGTTGAACTTAATTACGGCAGCGAGACTTTTAATAGGCCAATATTGGAAGAAGCAAGAACTGCCGACTTTAGAGGAATGGACTTTAAAAGTTTCCAACCTGGCGGAGATGGCAAAGATTTCAGCATATTTGAAAGACCATACTCAACAACGATATATTGTGGAGTGGAAGAAATGGATTGATTACATCCAGAATAAATATGGGACTAAAAAGTTTTATTTAGCATTTGAATAAGTATATTGCTTGTAGTCAATTTGTAAGAGCTAAAGCGCGAGAGAATTAATAGGTTATTATTGTTAGCATATGGGTGTTTATGATTGGTTATCTTATTTTTTATACCTTGTATCTAGCTCTGGGAAGTCCGGGGGGGGAGGGGGGAGAGGGAGGGTAAGAGGGTGGGAGAGGGTGGGGGAGGGGTGGGGAATGGGATGTTATAATTAAAATGTATTGAAAAACTTTTAAAAAAAAAAAAAAAAAAAACATTTTGTGTATTTATCTCATGCCATCCTTTTATTGGATAAATTTGGCCCTCAGACAATTTAAGTACACCATTTAAGCTTGCTTAGGAAAAAAAATCAAGCTGATCATTGCCTATACATTATTTAGATCAGGGGTGTAAAACTGCTAGCCTGCGGGCCAGATGCGTCATGCACCAAAACCGCACCCACCCCATTGCTGGCAATGGGAAAAAATTTGTGACACGTCACGTGATGTTGTGAGTTTAACACCCCTGATTTAGATGTAGCAAAATTCAGAAGTTCTTAAATAAGCTATTTTAATGGAGACTGGTTCTTTTCCATAAATGTTACTCTGAAACAACATGGGTGGGAATATGCTCTTTGGAAATCACATGAACTCTCTTATGCAAACTATTTTAAGATATCAAGGCGAGGGGCTTAAAAAATGTGAGATGAGTTAAATCCAGCACTGAGGTCAGATAGCATCATGAATGGAATGGAATGGAATAAAATAGAATATCTTTATTGTCACTGTGTAACTCACAACAAAATTAAGTGCTATCCACAGTGCACACTGCACACAAGTAAAAACCACAAATATGAACATATATTATATACACACATCCTTCACATTCTATTCACCATTGCACTGTCCCTAATATTGCACTTCAAATACAGTGGTATTTACTATGGTTACAGTTCTGGGATAAAAACTATTTTTCAGACTATTTGTCTTAGTGTTTATTATCCTGTACCATTTGCCAGATGGTAATAGTCATGCCGGCCACATGACCACGGAGAAGTCCTCGGACAAGTGCTGGCTCTTCGGCTTTGAAACAGAGATGAGCACCGGCACCTAGAGTCGGAAACGACTAGCACGCATGTGCAGGGTAACCTTTACCTTTTTACCTTTTAATAGTTAAAAAAAAAAGAATGTCTGAGATGAGATGAGTCTTTAAGAATATTTTGAGCTTTCGGGACTTCCGGGTGGCAAGGCGCCGCCGCCGACAGCTGCTTTCAGGTTGTCAGCTTCGCGGCTTTGTAGAACCGCCGAAAACAGCGCCGATCAGCTGTTTCGGCGGTTCGGAAGCCCCCTCCTTGGGAGAAGAGGAGGGGGTGAGTATCCAAGTAGGGGAAGGGCTCTCCGGGGCCGCCAGAGCTTAAAGTTCTGGCGGCTGAAGGATTGAGCCCCCCCGAAGCTTGGATTTCTCCGGGCTGCGCAGCGTTTCTGCTCCGTGACTTTTGGAGCAGAACAAGGCGAACGCAACCATCCCTGCTTACAGGAATGGACTTTGGAAGACAAGAAAGCAGGCAGAGCGATGCAAGAGAATAAGGAGTAAGTGAACTTTTGATCTTTGGCTCAATCCACATTGAAGACCCTGAAAGTGAAAGTGCGTAGTTGCAATAGTGAAAAAAAAATGGCGGCTAAATCTTCTAAACTTACTAAAAGTGCGGGGGCTTCCCCCCTGCCGCAATCTTCAGTGCAAGTTATAGCACCTCCTGCACCTTCACCTTCGCCTGTTTTAACAGTTAAAGTTTTGCAAGATGCTTTGGAAAAGCATTCACAGCAATTAGCTGAAATTATGGATGAAAAGTTGGAAGAGAAGTTTACAGTAATAAGGGAGGACATCTTGCTTGCATTTCAAGGCATGGCGATATGTATTGAACGCCTGGACGAAAGAGTGGAGGACCTCAGTCAAAATAATATTAAATTGGATGCTAAGATATTAGAGACTGAGAATGCGGTGGATAAAATTGACTATGACCTGACACTGGTACAATACCATGAAATGGAATTTGCTGTGAGAATTAGAGGTCTTAAGGAGAATCTTAAGGAAGATTTGAAGAAAATAGTTTCTGTTGCTTTGGAAGATGTGTTGGGAAGGCCAGCTGAAGGAATTGCAGAAGATATAGATAAAATCTTCCGTGTTAATTCCTGGATTGCAAGACAAAGGAAACTACCTAGAGATGTGGTTGTTTATTTTACAAAGAGAGCAACCAGGAATGAAGTTATTCAAGTCTCTTACAATACTAAGCTTGTGATTGCAGAGCAAGAAGTCTTGGTTCTAAAAGAGATCCCTCCAAAAATTTTAAGGAAACGAAAGGAATTTGCATTTCTGGCACAGGAGCTTAAGCGACGTGATATCAAGTTTAGATGGGAGATCCCAGTGGGTATGGTGGTAATGTATGAAGATACAAGATACCGTCTTGCTACAGTGATGCAGGTACGTGATTTTTATAGCAATGTTTTAAAAGCAATCCCCATACCACTTTTGGAATCAACAAAGGAGGGAAAGTCTCAAGATGCCGAAGGAATACAGACAGATGAGAAAGCAGCAGGAGTGGATCAAATTTCAACAGTATCAGAAGAAGTAAGAGACCAGAGGATTATGCGTGCTGCTTCGAGACGAATCAGACGTGAGCAAGAGCAGGATCAGCAGAATGTTGTGGAGCTTCCAAAGCTGTGGGAGGAGCGCGGCCTAAAAATGTGAAGGGGATCTTGGAAGATGCGCTCCAAAAGCTTCGGGTTGCCAAAAATGGTGACTAAGTTTTTAACTTGGAATGTCAATGGATTAAATTCACCACAGAAGAGAAAGAAAATCTTTCAATATTTAAAGCAATTTAAGACTGATGTTATTTGCTTACAAGAAACACATATTAGAGCTATGGACCAAAAGTATTTATTAAATTCAAGATTAGGTACACAATTTATTGCTTCTGCAACAAACAAGAAAAATGGAGTGGTTATCTATGTTAAGAATACAATTACAGCAGAGTTAATCGAAGCAGATCAACAAGGAAGATATGTTATTGTGGACTTGTTAATAGAAGGCAAAAAAACTCTTTTGGTTGGATTATATGCTCCTAATCAACAGCAAGCTGATTTTTATAGTTTATTACACAGCAAGATTACCCAATTGGATTACAAATCTTTTATTTTTATGGGAGACTGGAATGGTGTTTTGAATGTACAAATGGATAAGAGTGGATCTTATAGAAGTACCCCAAGTCATGCTAAATTGCCTAAGTCTTTTTTTGAGATGATGGATGATATGGAACTACGTGATGTTTGGAGGGAGAGGAACTCACAAGAAAGGGATTATACTTTTTTTTCTGATAGACATCAATCTTTTTCTAGGATTGATTTTATATTACTGACTAATGATCTTTTTTTTAGAACTAAGAAGATAAAGATTTGTTCAAGGATTATGTCTGACCACAGTCCAGTTTGGTTAGAGATTGGAAAAGACATTAGAGAAAGACGTTCCTGGCGTTTAAATGAGAATCTGTTTAGAAATCAGAAAAATGTGGAAGAGTGTAAAAAACAGATGAAGGTTTTTTTTGAAACAAATATGCATAAGGGTACTTCTATGGAAATGGTATGGGATGCTAGTAAGGCGTATATGAGAGGTGTGTTGATATATCTTAATAATAAATATAGACGTAATTTGGAATTTAGGAGGAAGGAATTAGAGATAGAGATTAAGGAAAAAGAAAAGGCTTTAATTTTGAATCCATCGGATGTGAAGATCAAAGAGGCTATTAACTTATTAAGAGGACAATTTGACAAGTTAATGGCTGATCAGGTGGCAACTAATCTACGGTTTGCAAGGCATAATACTTTTTGCAATGCCAATAAACCAGGTAGATGGTTAGCTTATATGCTAAGGAAGAAGCAAAGGGTTTCTAATATAGATAAAATAGAACATAAGGGAAAGGTTGTGTATCAACAGAATCTTATCAAGGAAACCTTTGTTGATTTTTATTCTAAATTATATGCTAGAGATAAGATTAACGAAATAGACATTGATTTATATTTAAAAGACGTTGGCATCCCGGTTCTTACGCAAGAGCAAAAAGAAGAGATGAATCAGTTGATAACTGAGGAAGAAATATTCTTGGCAATTAAACAGTTAAAAGCAGGTAAAGCGCCAGGCACGGATGGTTTGACTGCTGTGTATTATAAAAATCTACAGTTTGAGATGATAAAGCCATTAAAGGAACTGTTTCAGACAATTCAAAAAGGGGGTGGAGTGCCTCCGTCTTGGAAAACTGCTTTTATTTCTTTAATCCCGAAAGAAGATCAGGACGTTACTCAAGCAAGAAATTATAGGCCAATATCACTTTTGAATACGGACTACAAGATATTTGCTAAGGTTTTAGCGAGTAGACTGATGAGGGTATTGCAACAGGTAATTCATGGTGATCAAACTGGGTTTATAAGTGGTAGACAAATGAAAAATAATGTGAGACATATAGTTGATTTGTTGGAATTTCTGGAAAGGAATAACCAGATCCCTGCAGCATTGATCTTTTTGGATGCTGAAAAAGCCTTTGATCAATTGGATTGGAAATTTTTGCTGAAAGTATTAGATAAAATGAATTTTGGGGATGAATTTTTACAACCAATCAGGGCATTATATCAAAAGCAAACAGCTCGAATAATTGTTAATAATAGTTTGACTGAAATGTGTAATATTGAAAAGGGTACGAGACAGGGTTGCCCGTTATCACCCTTATTATTTGTCTTAACGTTGGAGATATTACTGATTAAAATACGGAATTCGGAAACAAGGGAATTCAAATAAGAGATCAGGATTATAGATTGAGGGCGTTTGCGGATGATCTGCTTATTACGTTGACACACCCAGAAAATTCTGTTATGGAATTGATGGAGTTAATATCGCAATATGGGAAAGTTTCTGGATTTAAGGTTAATATACAAAAAACTAAAATGTTATCTAAAAATATGACAGTATTACAAAAGGTAGCTTTAGAAAGGTTAACTGGATTTGAAATTGTTGAAAGGGTTAAATATTTGGGGGTATACTTAACACCCTCAAATGTAAAATTATATAAAAACAATTATGAAAAGTTATGGAACAAAGTGCAAAAAGAATTGGATAGTTGGAAAAAATTACAATTGTCATTATTGGGAAGAATTGCGGCAGTAAAAATGAATGTTTTGCCAAAATTCTTATTTTTGTTTCAAATGATACCCATTCTCAAAAAGGATTCAAATTTGGAGGAATGGCAGAAGGGTATTAATAAATTTGTTTGGGCAGGGAAAAGGCCACGGGTTAAATTTAAAATTATGCAGGATACGCGTGAAAGAGGTGGTCTAAAAATGCCCAATCTTAAATTATATTATGAAGCTGCTGCATTATCAGCCATAAGTGATTGGATTAATTTGACACAAGGGAGACTATTAAATCTTGAAGGGCATGATTTGTTATTTGGTTGGCATGCATATTTATTGTATGACAAGAAGGTAGACAATGTGTTTAAAATGCATATTTTGAGGCATGCTTTGTTGCGAGTTTGGAAAAAGCATAGACAAAAGTTAAATTACAAGATACCTTTATGGGCAATACCCAAACACGCAATAGAGAATATAAATGTTGGATTTAAACATGATGTGACTACATATAAGGAAATTTTGAGTTTGGAGAGGAATGTATGGTGTTTGAAGCCATATAATCTTTTACAAGGAAAAAAGATTGTTCAAACTTGGTTTCAGTATGGGCAATTACAAGCCAGGTGGAAAGAGGATCAGAAAATTGGTTTTTTAATGGATGATGAAAATTTGGTAAAGCAAATTAGAAATCAGGGACCAGCACATATCAAACGGATATATCTTGCATTGATAGAGATTGATTCAGAAACAGAATTTGTTAAGGATTGTATGATAAAATGGGCACAGAATATTCAGGAAGTTATCACAATGGACACTTGGGAAAAGATCTGGGTGAGAAATGTGAAATTTACGCAAGCTCAAAACTTAAGAGAGAATTTTTATAAAATGTTTTATAGGTGGCATCTAGATCCTAAAAAGTTAGCAAGTATGTATCCGAATTATCAGCCTAAATGTTGGAGATGTGGCGGTGAAGACGCAACGTATTTTCATATATGGTGGACTTGTAAAAAGATCAAAGCATTTTGGATTAAAATTTGGTGGAATATGCAGAAGATATTTAAGAAAAGGATAAAGTTCTGTCCGCAATTGTTTTTACTGGGCATTATTACCGATACTACCGTGGTGGACACTAATCTGATGCTGAATTTAATTACGGCAGCGAGACTCTTAATAGGGCAATACTGGAAGAAGGAAGAACTGCCGACTATAGAGGAATGGACTTTAAAAGTTTCCAACCTGGCGGAAATGGCGAAGATCTCAGCATATTTGAAGGACCATTCGCAACAACGATATGTTGTGGAATGGAAAAAATGGATTGATTACATCCAGAATAAATATGGGACTAAAAATTTTCATTTAGCATTTGAATAAGTATATTGCTTGTAGTCAACTTATAAGAGCTAAAGTGCGAGAGACTTAATAGTTTATTGTTATTAGTATATGGGAGTTTATGATTGTTTATTTTATTTTTATACCTTGTATCCAGCTCTGGGAAGTCGGGGAGGGGGGAGGGGGGAAGGGGAGGGTGAGAGGGTGGGATAGGGTTGGGAAGGGAGGGAAGGGTTGGGGGGTGGGATGTTAAAGATAAAATGTATTGAAAAACTTTTCAATAAAAAAAAAAAAGAATATTTTGAGCTTTCCTAAGACAACGGGAACTGTAAAGTTCATCCGGGGGGGGGGGGGGAGAAGGAAAGGGCAGCCAATAATTCTCTGGGTGATGGTAATGACCCTCTGTAGTGCTTTCCTGTCTGCTACTGTGCAGCAAGCAAAACACACACAAGTGGAATAGGTTAGAATGCTCTCTATGGAGCAACAGTAGAAAGTCACCAGCAGTTTTTCATTCAGTTGTTGTTTCCTGAGAAGTCTCAAGAAATATAATCTCTGCTGGGCCTTCTTAACCAATGGTATAACATGAGCACTCCAGGTCAGCTCTTCCTTTATGGTAATGCCCAGAAAACTAAAGCTTGCCACCTGCTCCACACAGTGTCTGCTGATGATCAGGGGCTGACCAGAGTCAGGTTGACTGATTTAATTTAAAAGATGACAAGTCAGGTCACAATAAATCACAGCAACATTGGTCAGTTCAGGACAAAATAAATGGCTGGCATAATCTTGGCAGACTTTGTAGAGCATCTTCAGGACCATGGATAGTTCCTGATGCACATTACTATTGGTAGTTGCATTGTGTACAAAGGTGTTTCAGCAATGAAGTGGGGTCAGTTGCAATTTTTAAAACTGCTGGCAGGAAGCTGAAAAATCCTTCCCCAAAATCAATCTCTCCACTTTTAGATGTCTAATGTGCTTCAGGGGACTAATTTATGATTTTATCTATTTTATTTTATTTATTTAATTGAATTTCTATACCGCCCTTCTCCCGAACGACACCCCTGATCTAAATAATGTATAGGCAATGATCAGCTTGATTTTTTTTTTATTGATCACCACGATGTAAAAAAGATGTTGAGACTCTAGAACAGACATGTCAAACACAAGGCCCGGGGGCCGGATGCGGCCCGCGAAGTGGTTTCATGCGGCCCGCGAAGCCATCCTGGAAAGAGTGAGGGAACGGCCCCCACTGCCTTGGCCCTGGCCCAGAGACCCTCCTCCTGCCAGAGACCCTCAGCTCTGTCCCACTCCTGCCCAGGCCCCCATAGGCACCCTTGATGCCAACGATGCAGAGCTGGCCATGCCCACCCAGTAGGCCAAACGCACTCTAGCCACGCCCACCCAGTAGGCCACGCCCACCCTGGCCATACCCACCCGGCCCCTTGAGGGCAACCACAATGCTGATGCGGCCCTCAATGAAATTGAGTTTGACACCCCTGCTCTAGAAAGAGTACAGAGAAGGGCAACAAAGATGATTAGGGGACTGGAGGCTAAAACATATAAGGAATGGCTGCTGAATTGGATATGTGCTGCCACCATTAATCCTCCATTAACCAGCAAACATGTGATAATAGCAGACATGTGCAGATGCTGGGAGTATTACCATTTTCTGACTATTTTGGATCAAAGCCGTTGTACTGTAATTAATCTCTTGTTAAGATTTCTATGGTCTATATAAGCAGATGCCATTACCATTAACAGCTGTCTCTCCAGATAGTTGAACTCGTGGAAACACCTTTATCATTTAGAAATACCTTTATTGCATGTAGAATAGCTTTCAGCATGGTGAGGTACACTCAGATGATGTTTGTCAGTATTTCCAAGGTCAGAAAATGGTAATACTTCCAGCGTCTGCACATGTCTGCTGTTATCACATTTGCTGGTTAATGGAGAATATCAGGCACAGAGCCAACAAGAAGGAAGTTAGCCCAGAAAAAAGGGGAAATAGGTCACAAAGAGGGCCCATTAGCATAATGTATAATTTCCCAAAACAGCCACGTGGTGGCAGCACAGGGTATGTCTAGTTTAATGAAGAGAAGGATGAGAGGGGACATGATAGCAGTCTTCCAATATCTCAGGGGCTGCCACAAAGAAGAGGGAGTCAAGCTATTCTCCAAAGCACCTGAAAGCAGGACAAGAAGCAATGGATGGAAACTAGTCAAGGAGAGAAGCAACCTAGAACTAAGGAGAAACTTTCTGACAGTTAGAACAACTAACCAGTGGAACAACCTGCCTCCAGAGGCTGTGAATGCTCCAACACTGGAAGTTTTTAAGAAGAGACTGGACAGCCATTTGTCTGAAATGGTATAGGGTTTCCTGTCTGAGCAGGGGGTTGGACTGGATGACCTCCAAGGTCCCTTCCAAATTATTATTATTATTATTATTATTATTATTATTATTATTATTATTATTATTATTATCTTGAACAGTTGTTCTTTAAGTGTACAGTAAATAAGAAACTCATAAGACAGAAGGTGGGGATGAAGATTTTAAGAATGCCTTTTGGAGTCCTAGTTAGACATCTCTGTTTAATCTATTTTTCCCCCCTGGTATCTGGACGTAGGGCAGTGTGGTAACCGGGATCACCCAAACGCTTAGCTATAAACATGGATCAAGAAAACAGTGTATCTACATAATACGCTATGCTCTCAAAAATAAGCCACGTTATGATTTAATATGATGTTCTGCTTTATATAATATACAACTGGCTGAGTTTCTCATTACTTCCTGAATCATAAACTATTCAGTTCTTTTGTAAGAACCAGGGCAATTGTGGCTTAGCTAGATGGAGAGCAACTTCTGGGCAGGAAGCAATTACAAACAGTTGTTGACTTATGACCTCAACTGGGACCAGAATTTCTGTTGCTAAGCAAAGCATCTGTTAAGTGAGTTGTGCCCAATTTTATTTATTTATTTATTTGTGTGAAATCGCTGCAGTTGTTAAGTGAATCTGGCTTCCCTCATTGCCTTTGCTTGTCAGAAGCCAACTGAGAAGGTTGCAAACGATGATCACACTGCAACTGTAGTAAACACACTGGTTGCCAAGTGTCCAAATTTTGATCACATGACTGTGGAGATGCTGAAATGGTTATAAGTGTAGAGCTGGCCATAAGCCCCTTTTTCAGTGCCACTGTAACTGCAAACAATTTGCTAACCTCAAACAACTGCTAAACAATTGTAAGTCAAGCACTACCTTTAAGCCCTAATGCCACTTAATGATTCCAAATCTTAAAAGATGAAGGGTACATATTTCTGCAACAATGTAATGGACCAAATATTTTTTTATTTGTGGAAGATTTGGGTGTGATAAAAGGAGAAGTATAAGCAACTCACTTTTCTTCTCACTTTTCTGCTCCATTAGAACCCAGAGCTATAATGTAGAGAGAATTATCCCACTTAGTGGCACTTTGGTATGGGAGAAGGCTTCTGAGAATACTATGGATAGACAAGAAAACAAACCAATGAATTTTTTTTTTGTTTTGCTCCACTGACCTCAAATGGAACAAAATTTTTATTTCTTATGCCCTCTTTTATCTACATTTCAGGAAGTAATGCTAGAATATGCTCTGTGAGTTCTGAATATTGCAGTCCTATAACAAATCTAATAAAATAAAATAGAAGGCACAGTATTGGGGAAGAGTAGTTCACAAATATACCAAGATAAAATTTATTTTATTTATTAATTAAATTTATATGTCACCTGTCTCACTGTTAAAGTAACTCTGGATGTCTTACTGAACTAGTTTCATTATATTTGTTTGTTTACTTCAATTTGTATGGGCATCTTCTTGTGCATGACCCTATCTTTATATCATTAATATGTAGATAATTTGGCTAAAATGAACTTTTAAATGGCTTACCCCCAAAACTATATTTTAATATTCTCCTGTTGATTTTGAAACTTATTACTATACCATCTCCCTCTGTTCCCCCACCCATTCTTCACAGAATAGGGTTGTTTTGGAGAAAAGTAGCTAATTCAAGACTTCCAAAGACTTTATTTTCATTAGAGTTATATATGACTGTGACTTGACTAAAGAGGTCAAAATTCAGCCTAAGGCTAACATTTTAGCATACAGGTGAGAAGTGTTCAGGACAATAAATAACAGTGTTAATCTTTGCTTACCCAGAGTAAAATTTATCACCATATTCATCTTTTATACATGCTCAGTCTCAATAAGCTGCATATTTTCTAATATGTTTCAAGGTAGCTTCAAGATTAGTGATCCTGTGAAGAGTATTAGCATGGGTAGGTATGTGGTAAAGCTGGACTTTGGTTGTGTTTGTTGTATATTGGTCAAAGTATATCAAAATTGTTAGTATACGTTACCATTACCCGGGAATGATGTATATTTAATGGTTATTGCACAACCTGATAATCTAGTTTGTGTATTTTTCTCACTAAAAATGTTATCTGTAAGCCTCAATTGTCCAAATTCATGATAGGTAACTGAGACCAATGTCTATGGGCCCATTAGGTGACAATCATGGCAAAGGAATGATTTGATTTAGAAAGAAAACAGAGTTATAATAATAATAATAATAATAAAGTTGGAAGGGACCTTGGAGGTCATCTAGTCCAACCCCCTGCTCAGGCAGGAAACCTTATACCATTTCAGACAAATGGCTGTCCAGTCTCTTCTTAAAAGCTTCCAGTGTTGGAGCATTCACCACCTCTGGAGGCAGGTTGTTCCACTGGTTAATTGTTCTAACTGTCAGGAAGTTTCTCCTTAGTTCTAGGTTGCTTCTCTCCTTGACTAGTTTCCATCCGTTGCTTCTTGTCCTGCTTTCAGGTGCTTTGGAGAATAGCTTGACTCCCTCTTCTTTGTGGCAGCCCCTGAGATATTGGAACACTGCTATCATGTCACCCCTCACTCTTCTCTTCGTTAAACTACACATACCCAATTCCAGCAACCGTTCCCTATATGTTTTGGCCTCCAGCCCCCTAATCATCTTTGTTGCTCTTCTCTGTACTCTTTCTAGAGTCTCGATATCTTTTTTACATCGTGGTGACCAAAACTGGATGCAGTATTCCAGGTGTGGCCTTACCAAAGCATTGTAAAGTGGTATTAGTACTTCACTTGATCTTGATTCTATCCCTCTGTTAATGCAGCCTAGCACTGTGTTGGCTTTTTTGGCAGCTGCAGCACACGGCTGGCTCATATTGAAGTGATTGTCTACTAAGACTCCGAGATCCCTCTCACAGTTACTACTATTGAGCAAGGTACCACCTATACTATACCTATGCATTTGATTTTTCCTGCCTAAATGTAGAACCTTACTTTTTTCACCATTGAATTTCATTTTGTTAGATAGTGCCCAGTGTTCGAGTCTGTCCAGATCCTTCTGTATCTTAAGCCTATCTTCTGGAGTATTGGCTATTCCTGCCAGCTTGGTGTCCTCTGCAAATTTGATGAGTTCCCCATCTGTCTCCTCATCCAAATCATTAATGAATATATTGAAGAGCACTGGGCCCAGAACAGAGCCCTGGGGCACCCCACTAAACACTTCCTTCCATGTAGATGCGGTTCCATTGAGGACCACACGCTGAGTACGGCCTGTCAGCCAGCTACGAATCCATCTGGTGGTAATGATATCTAACCCACATTTTTCTATCTTGTCAAGTAGTAGGTTGTGATCTACCTTATCAAATGCCTTACTGAAGTCCAAGTAAATTATATCTACAGCATTCCTCTGGTCCACTAGTTTTGTCACTTGGTCAAAGAATGTAATAAGATTTGTCTGGCATGATCTGTTTTTGACAAACCCGTGTTGACTTTTAGTGATGACTTTGTTTGCATCAAGATGTTCGCTGATTTGTTGTTTGATTATCTTTTCCAGAATCTTCCCAGGTATTGAGGTCAGGCTGATAGGTCTGTAGTTTCCTGGATCTATTTTTTTCCCCTTTTTTGAAGATGGGAACTACATCGGCTCTCTTCCAGTCCTCTGGTAGTTCCCCAGTGCTCCAGGATCTTTGAAAAATATAGTTCAGAGGTTCTGAGATCACGTCTGCCAGTTCCTTGAGAACCTTGGGGTGTAATCCATCTGGTCCTGGTGATCTGAACTCGTCTAGACTGGACAGGTGCTCACTTACCATTTTCTTGCCTATCTTAACTTGCGTTTCTATTCTGTTTTTTGTGGCACTGGTTTGGGTAGGTTGGACTGTTTTTTCCCTTTGTGTAAAGACAGATGCAAAAAACAAATTAAATAGTTCTGCTTTCTCCCTATTGCTTGTCACCTTCTTTCCACTTTCCCCCACTAATGGACCAATCATTTCCTTAACTTTTTTCTTGTTTTTTATATGTTGAAAGAAGCATTTTTTGTTATTTTTGACTTTGGTCGCGAGCCTTAGTTCATTTTGAGCCTTAGCTTTCCTCACTTCATCTTTGCAGGCACGGGCTATTTGCTGATATTCTGACTTAGTTATGTGCCCCTCTTTCCGATTCTTATTTATTTATTTATTTATTTTATTACATTTATACTTGTCCTTTTTATCTTTCAATTTATCAGAGAGTTCTTTATGCAGCCATGCTGGTTTCTTTTGAGAGCTGTTATTTTTCTTCTTTGTTGGTATTGTACTAGACTGGGCCTTTATTATCTCACTTTTCAAAATTTCCCAAGCTTCTTCAGTTGTTTTCCCCTTTAGGATTCTCATCCATGGAATTCTTCCCATGGTCTCTCTAAGTTTATTGAAATTAGCTCTTTTAAAGTCCAAGACTCTAGTTTGGCTGTGTTCTATTGCTTGTGCCTCCAGAATGTTGAATTCCAATATTGCATGATCACTTCCCCCCAAGGTTCCTGTGGCTTCGACACCTTCTATCATTTCATCTCTGTTTGTGAGAATTAAATCCAATATGGCTAATCCCCTAGTTCCTTTCTCTACTTTTTGGGAGAGAAAGTTGTCTGCTAGGTTTGACAGGAATCTGTTTGATCTTCCATTTGGTGCAGAGTTTGTCTCCCAGTTGATATCAGGGTAATTAAAGTCCCCCATTACTATTGTGATGTGCTTCTTACATACCAAAGTTCATCTATTTCCTCTGCTTGGTTGGGCGGCCTATAGTATACACCTATGGCAATGTCATTTTTCCCCCCTTTTATATTGACCCAAATGCTTTCAAATTTACAGTTTTCGTCATTGTTGTGCTCTATTTCTGTAGAGATAAAGTTATTTCTTATATATAGAGCAACTCCTCCTCCTCTTTTGTTTAGTCTGTTTCTTTTAAATAGTTTAAATCCCTCTAGCTGTGTGTTCCATTTGTAGGTTTCGTCCCACCATGTTTCCGTAATGGCAACAATGTCATATCTGCCCTCATTTACCTGAATTTCTAGTTCACCCTGCTTACTGTTCATACTCTGTGCATTAGTGTATAGACAGGTATATAAATAAAATTATTATTATTATTATTATTATTATTATTATTATTATTATTATTATTATTATTATTATTATTATTATTATTTGAGTCCTTTATGACTGACCCTGTGTTTACTTGCTGCATAACTTGTGTGGTGCCTGGCTTCCCCTATTTTCTTAGATTGTTAAAGGGGGTCTTGATTCAGGACTCAGTTTCTAACTTTGAAGAAGCTGTTCCAGCTGAACTTGTGGAAGATCATTTTCAGGAGATACCAAATCAGGAATCACCAGAGGCTGAACAAAGATGGACATCATCATAGGAGCTGGAGCTGTCTGATCATGCTCAAAGGTCCCTTCCAGCCATATGATTCTGTGATTCTGTAATGATAAGTATTACAAATATTCCTCATTCAGTGACTGCCTCATCTGATGATCGTTTGCTGGTTTGATGGAGATGAAAAGGTAACATCATGTTCAATCCCCACATTTATGACTTTTGCAGGTCTGTAAAGCAAAGGAATGCTGCAGTAATATTGTAACTGCAGTAGCGGTTGCACTACACAATTGCTTTGCTTAACAACCAGGTTACCTGTCCCAATTGTGGTCATTAAATGATGACCATTTGTAGAAGAGAGATAAATTTCCCACCAACATGAATGGAATATGAGGGTAAAAATAATTGTTTTAAAAAATGCGGTTAAAGAAGGAACAATTAAGGTTAAATTAAGAGTCATGGTGGCACAGTGGTTAGAATGCAGTACTGCAGGCTACTTCTGCTAATTGCTGGCTGTCAGCAATTCAGCAGTTCGTTCCTGACCCGGTTCAAGGTTGATTCAGCCTTTCATCCTTCCGAGGTCAGTAAAATGAGGACCCAAATTGTTAAGGGCCATATGCTGACTCTGTAAACTGCTTAGAGAGGGCTATAAAGCACTGTGAAGCAGTATATAAGTCTAAGTACTAATTAAAAGATGTAGAGAAAATACAGGGTGATTTTGTTAGAAATTTAATTTAATTTTTAATTTTTATTAGATTTCTATACCGCTCTATTCCCAAAGGACTCAGGGCGGTTTACAGGGCAAGGTTAAAACAGTTAAAACAGTACAAAAATTAAGATAAAATTAAGATTAAAATAGGATTAAATAACAATAGCCCAATTATAAAATTTAAATTTAAAAATTTAAAACCCCTCAGTCCAGGCCAGATAAATCAAATAACCAGGTTTTTAGGTCCCGGCGAAACGAACGAAGGTTGAGGGCAGTCCGGAGTTCCACAGGCAGGTGCCCTACCCCTAGGGATCACCTGCCGGCACTCACTGACTGGCAGCACCCTAAGGAGGCCCTCTCTGTGGGAGCGCACAGGACGATGGGAGATTGATGCTGGCAGCAGGTGCTCCCTAAGATAACCTGGACCCATGCCATTTAGGGCTTTATAGGTCATCACCAGCACCTTGAATCTCACCCAGAGGGCAACAGAAGCCAATGCAGCTCACGGAGGAGAGGTGTTACATGGGAGTATCAGGAAACTCCCATCACAACTCGCGCAGCCACATTCTGCACCAGCTGAAGCCTCCGAATGGTCCTCAAGGGCAGCCCCATGTAGAGAGCATTGCGGTAGTCTAACCGGGAGGTCACGAGCGCATGAGTGACTGTGCGTAGGGCATCTCGGTCCAGATAGGGCTGCAACTGGCGCACCAGGCGAACCTGGGCAAAAGCCCCCCTGGTCACTGCTCCTACATGATCCTCCAAAGTGAGCCGTGAATCCAGGAGGATGCCCAGGTTGTGAGCCCTATCAACGGGGGGTAACACCTCACCCCCCATAGTTAAAAATGGACAAAACTGGTTCATCCGAGATGCCGGTATGCACAGCCACTCAGTCTTGGTGGAATTGAGTCGAAGCCTGTTTCTCCCCATCCAAACCTGGACCGCCTCTAGGCAACGGGACATCACGTCGAGGGCATCGCTGGATTGGCTCGGAGTGGAAAGAAAAAGTTGGGTATCATCAGCGTACTGATGATACCCCACCCCGAAACCACGAATGAGCTCACCCAGCGGCTTCATATAGATGTTGAACAGGAGGGGGGAGAGGACCGACCCCTGAGGAACTCCACAAAGAAGAGACCTCGGGGCTGACCTCTGCCCTCCTGTCAACACCAACTTAAAATATAAAATCTCAAAGTGAATGAGTGTAAACTACAAGCCTTTCATGAAGTAAACAGAACTAACAATAAACACAATGAAATACTTGGATGTGAAGACACTTGATCATTTTTGTCCTAGCACCATGTTCTTCTGCAGATGTGTTGATGTGCAACCTTCTTATGAAAGTAATGGTGGCTTTCAGTGAATGATACATAATAAGCTATACAGAAGCCCAGCATACTTAAAAAGTGCCAGGATCTTTGCAGGGATACTATCCTTCCACAATCATTCCACACAGTGCTGGAGAACAGCAATAGCCTCTGAGTTCACCACAGTACAGTATTTGCACTGGGCTTTAACAAAGCTGGAAGAGATTATTTTTTTTTTAGAAAAACCTACATATCAAGTTTTACTAGTAGATCCTGAATTGGGCTGGGTGATTTGATGTTTCCTTTTCAAATATTACATCCTATGCTTGCCTCTGATCAGGTCTGGCAAATCTTCTATAGGGTTTTTTCATGTGTGTGTGTGTGTGGGTGTGTGTGAGAGAGAGAGAGAGAGAGACAGACAGACAGACAGACAGACAGACAGACAGACAGAGAGATAGGGATGGAGTCCTTAAGGAAGAAAGATGAAATGAAAAACTGTTCCATAAAATGAAATGGGTTTTTGAAGGTCTGCATATCCTTAGGTAGAATAAGAATATTAAGATTTCTAAAAATGAATTGATCTCAGCTGAAGCACATAAATCACACCTTTTTTATTTTCTCTTTATCAGGATAGCAATGATAAATGGAAAGGAAATAAGAAACAGGTATAAGCATGTTGTTGAATGAAACCTGGACATGACTAAATTAAATCTGAAGGTGATATTTCATCTAAATATGCCCCTGGGGTTTCCATCCAGACATTCTCTTGTTATCAGGTTCATACTGCTGGAGCAGTCTACATCGGTTGTGGCATGTTTAAATATCTGCACACTAAAAGTAGCTACTGCTGAGGAATAGTATCTTACTATAGCCTTGAAATTAGGCCTGGCATAACAATGCTGGAGCTAAGCAGGGAAATGTGGGAGCATTAATGGATAACCCAGAGAATGAAATGTGATTTAAAAAAACTAGCTGGGAATCTGTACCTGCAGAATGTATACCTTGAGAACTGACTTTGGTTGCCAGTAGGCTTCTGGACTCAACTCAAGGTGATGGCTATCACTTCTTTTTTTATTTATTTGTCTATTTATTTAATTAGTTTTCTACTGTTACATTTCATTAGGGCTTGATAAACATCTTGTTATCTGGGTTACTTTTTGTTTTGCTTAATAATACAAATTATATTCCTAGTCTCTACACCGTTTTTCCGGCCATTGATAAAATAAATTCTATGTTTGAAAATATTCTGTATCTTTTTTCTCTTTAATCCTCAGCGTGAGTCTGTCCATTTCAGCACAGTCCAATATCTTCTTAATTATCTCTTCATCTGATGGTGTTTCTTCCTTCTTCCAGTGCTGAACAAATACAATCGTCACTGCTGTCAATACATGCAATGTTAGATATACACTTTGTTTATCAATTTTTTCTGGTACTACACCTAATAAGAAAAGTTTTATAGGTTTAAAATCTATATGTTTCTCTAACATTTTTTTTCTAACCAAGTGTGTATTTTAACCCAAAATTTTCTTGCTTTAGCACAAGTCCACCACAGATGATAATATGTGCCCGGTTTTTGGTTATATTTCCAACATTTACTAGACATTTTTGCTAATCTAACCGGTGGTAAGTGCCATCTATAAAACATTTTATGTAAATTCTCTTTATAAGAAGTTGCCATTGTTAATTTATAATTTGTTTCCCACAGATTTTGCCATTTCTCTAATTCTATATTATGTCCAAAGTTTTTTGCCCATTGCGTCATTGTTTCTTTCACTTGTTCATCTTCCATTTTCAAATTTAATAAAATATATATATATAATTTCTTAATTAATTTTTCATCAGAGGTCAGCAATATCTGATCAAACATTAGCTGGTCTGTATAAAAATCATACATTGATGTTAAGATCTCGTATCATATCTAGATTGCAATTGCACTTGAAGCCACCACCACCACTTCAATACTCTGGCGTTTAAGCTCTTGTTTAGATTTAAAATTCCCTTCGGTATCCAAAATGTCCTTATAAGTCCAGATTTTCTCAGATTTCAATAGATTTGAACAAATGCTTTCATCATTGAGAGCCCATCTTGGGATTTTTCCGGTATATTTTGGCTTTTATCTTTTCCCAGACAAGAAGTAGTGAATTTCTAACATAGTGATTTTGAAAGTATCTGTGAACTTTATTCTTCTCATACCATAAGAATGCATGCCATCCAAGTTGCAAATCATGTCCTTCTAAGTTTAACAGTCTTTTACCTCTGAGGCTTTTAGCCATGTTAAGACATATCTTGATAATATAAATATATTATAATAATATATAATAATATATATAATATATAATACTGCATATATTATAATATATATTATAAATATAATACCCAGTCTGGTAATCCAAATCATTTTCTTTAGATTCTTGTAACGTTTTCAGTTTAATTCTAGCTTTCTTTCGTTACCAAATATATTTTAAGATAAGTGTATTCAAAACATCAAAACATTTCTTCTCTATTTTTATAGGTACTGTTTGGAACAAGAAAAGCAGTTTTGGTAAAATATTCATTTTCACCGTAGCTATTCTTCCTAACACTGATAATTGTAAATTTTTTTATTTTTCTAAACTTAGTTTTATTTGATTAAGTAGTTTTGTATAGTTATCTTCATTTATTGTTGTACATCTTGCTGTTAAATATATTCCCAAATATTTAACTTTTCTAACTACTTTTCCTGACAATTTTCTTTTTTGACTGGATGTGAGGTTTTTTAACTAGAACTTTAGTTTTTTCTCTTTTTATCTTCAATCCTGCTACTTCTTCAAATTCCTTTATTTTTTTCATTAATTCTGAGGTTGTCTCCAGTGGTTCTTCTAGGATAAATACTAAGTCTCTGCAAATGCTTGTAACTTATAACTTTCCTATTTTATCTTGATTCCTTTGATTTTTGAGTTTTGTCTGATGTTTCTATTCAAAACTTCCAAAGTCAATATAAATAACAGTGGGGATAGGGGGCATCCTTGTCTTGTGCCTTTCTTTATATTAATATTCTCTGTATATTCCCCATTTACTATTGCTTTTGCTGTTTGTTTCTGGTATATTGTCTTAATTACATTAATAAACTTTTCTCCAAACTTCATACACTTTAACTGTATCATAAATTGCCAGCTTACATTGTCAAAAGCTTTTTGAACATCTAGAAAAATTACTGCCATTTGTTTTCCTGGGTGCATTTCATAATATTCCAATTTATCCAAAATGATCCTTTGTTGTTGTTGTTGTTAGCAAATGGAGTTGCTGCTCATATGGAACTGTATCATCTCCCCCTCCCCCTGTTCATCCACCAAGTTGTAAAGGTTGGGAACCACTGAATTAGAGGAAATTTTTAAAAACTGAAGATAATAACCATGACCACAGAGTCAAAGATTCACCTCTTTCTTATGTGATTTGCTCATTGTTGTTGTTGTTAGCTGCGAAGTCGTGTCCGACCCATCGCGACCCTATGGAAAATGTTCCTCCAGGCCTTCCTTTCCTCTACCATCTTCTGGAGTCCATTTAAGCTCACGCTTATTGCTTCAGTGACTCCATCCAGCCACCACATTCTCTGTCGTCCCCTTCTTCTATTGCCCTCAATCTTTCCCAGCATTAGGCTCTTCTCCAGGGAGTCCTTCCTTCTCATTAGGTGGCCAAAGTATTTGAGTTTCAATTTCAGGATCTGGCCTTCTAAAGAGCAGTCAGGATTGATCTCCTCTAGGACTGACCGGTTGGATCGCCTAGCAGTCCAAGGGACTCACAGGAGTCTTCTCCAGCACCACAATTCAAAGGCCTCAATTTTTTGGCGCTCAGCCTTTTCTATGATCCAGCTTTCACTGCCATACATTGCAACTGGGAAGACCATAGCCTTGACTATACGCACTGTTGTTCACAGGGTGATATCTCTGCTTTTTAGTGTGCTGTCTAGATTTGCCATGGCTTTCCTCCCCAGGAGCAAGCGTCTTTTAATTTCTTGGCTACAGTCCCCATCTGCAGTGATCTTGGAGCCCAGGAAAATAAAATCTGTCACTACCTCCATTTCTTCCCCATCTATTTATCAGGAATTGAGAGGGCCAGATGCCATGATCTTGGTATTCTTAATGTTAAGTTTCAACCCAAGTTTTGCACTCTCCTTCTTCACCTGCAACAAGAGGGTCTTTAGTTCCTCTTCACTTTCTGCCATTAGAGTGGTATCATCTGCATATCTTAGGTTGTTGATATTTCTTCCAGCAATCTTAATTCCAACTTTTGATTCATCAAGCCCTGCCTTTCTCATGATGTGCTCTGCATACAAGTTAAATAGGCAGGGTGACAGTATACAGCCTTGCCGGACTGCTTTCTCAATTTTGAACCAATCAGTGGTTCCGTGTCCAGTTCTCGCTGTTGCTTCTTGGCCCACATATAGGTTTCTGAAGAGACAAATAAGATGGTCCGGTATGCCCATCTCTTTAAAAACTTGCCACAGTTTGTTATGATCCACACAATCAAAGGCTTTAGCATAGTCAATGAAGCAGAAGTAGATGTTTTTCTGGAACTCCCTAGCTTTCTCCATGATCCAGCGTATGTTAGCAATTTGATCTCTAGTTCCTCTGCCTCTTCAAAATCCTGCCTGTACTTCTGGTATTTCTTGATCCACATACTGCTGGAGTCTAGCTTGTAGGATTTTAAGCATAACTTTACTAGCATGAGAAATGAGTGCAATGGTGCGATAGTTTGAACATTCTTTGGCACTGCCTTTCTTTGGAATTGGAATGTAAACTGATCTTTTCCAATCCTGTGGCCATTGTTGAGTTTTCCAAATTTGCTGGCAAATTGAGTGTAGCACTTTTACTGCATCGTCTTTTCAGATTTTGAATAGCTCAGCTGGAATACTGTCACCTCCACTAGCTTTGTTGTTGCTCAGCTTTTCTAAGGCCCACTTCACTTCACATTCTAGGATGTCTAGCTCGAGGTCAGAGACCACCTCATTGTGATTATCAGGGATGTTAAGCTCATTCTTGTATAGTTCTTCTTTGTAATTTTGCCACCTCTTCTTAATCTCTTCTGCCTCTGTTAGGTCCCTGCCATTTTGGTCCTTTATCATGCCCATTTTTTGGTCATACTTTCTACTGATCTTACTGCTATAGGAGTACCATTTTGTCCTCTCATCTTTCAAGATCCTGAAGCACCAGGGAACTAACAAATGACTGGAAAAGGGCTGATGTAGTTCCCATCTTCAAAAAAAAAAGGGGGGGGGAGCACAAAGTAATAAAATTACTGGACCAGATGGATTACACCTCAAAGTTCTCAAGGAATTGGCAGACGTGATCTCAGAACCTCTGAACTATATTTTTCAAAGATCCTGGAGCACTGGGGAACTACCAGAGGACTGGAAGAGAGCTGATGTAGTTCTCATGTTCAAAAAAGGGAAAAAAAATAGATCCAGGAAACTACAGACCTATCAGCCTGACCTCAATACCTGGGAAGATTCTGGAAAAGATAATCAAACAACAAATCAGCGAACATCTTGATGCAAACAAAGTCATCACGAAAAGTCAACACGGGTTTGTCAAAAACAGATCATGCCAGACAAATCTTATTAAATTCTTTGACCAAGTGACAAAATTAGTGGACCAGAGGAACGCTGTAGATATAATTTACTTGGACTTCAGTAAGGCATTTGATAAAGTAGATCACAACCTACTAGTTGATAAGATAGAAAAATGTGGGTTAGATAGCATCACCACCAGATGGATTCGTAGCTGGCTGACAGGCCATACTCAGCATGTGGTCCTCAATGGAACTGTATCTACATGGAAGGAAGTGTGTAGTGGGGTGCCCCAGGGCTCTGTTCTGGGCCCAGTGCTCTTCAATATCTTCATTAATGATTTGGATGAGGGGATAGATGGGGAACTCATCAAATTTGCAGAGGACACCAAGCTGGCAGGAATAGCCAATACTCCAGAAGATAGGCTTAAAATACAGGAGGATCTGGACAGACTCGAATTACTGGGCGCTATCTAACAAAATGAAATTCAATGGTGAAAAAAGTAAGGTTCTACATCTAGGCAGGAAAAATAAAATGCACAGGTATAGTATAGGTGGTACCATGCTCGATAGTAGTAACTGTGAGAGGGATCTCAGAGTCCTAGTAGACAATCACTTCAATATGAGCCAGCAGTGTGCTGCAGCTGCCAAAAAAGCCAACACAGTGCTAGGCTGCATTAACAGAGGGATAGAATCAAGATCAAGTGAAGTACTAATACCACTTTACAATGCTTTGGTAAGGCCACACCTGGAATACTGCATCCAGTTTTGGTCACCACGATGTAAAAAAGATGTCGAGACTCTAGAAAGAGTACAGAGAAGAGCAACAAAGATGATTGGGGGACTGGAGGCTAAAACATATAGGGAACGGTTGCTGGAATTGGGTATGTGTAGTTTAATGAAGAGAAGGGTGAGGGGTGACATGATAGCAGTGTTCCACTATCTTAGAGGCTGCCACAAAGAAGAGGGAGTCAAGCTATTCTCCAAAGCCCCCGAAGGCAGGACAAGAAGCAACGGATGGAAACTAATCAAGGAGAGAAGCAACCTAGAACTAAGGAGAAACTTCCTGACAGTTAGAACAATTAACCAGTGGAACAACTTGCCTCCAGAAGTGGTGAATGCTCCAACACTGGAAGCTTTTAAGAAGAGACTGGACAGCCATTTGCCTGAAATGGTATAGGGTTTCCTGCCTGAGCAGGGGGTTGGACTAGATGACCTCCAAGGTCCCTTCCAACTACTTCTTCTTCTTCTTCTTCTTCTTCTTCTTCTTCTTCTTCTTCTTCTTCTTCTTCTTCTTCTTCTTCTTCTTCTTCTTCTTCTTCTTCTTCTTCTTATTCTTATTATTATTATTATTATTATTATTATTATTATTATTATTATTATTATTATATCAATTTTGAACCATGATTTATGTCTGTTCGAATAAAATGTATACTGAGTCTTTTTAAAGTTCATTTCTCTCCAGACATCCTGTATGTGTATTTCTTCTATCATTTGGAAAAAAGCTTTAGGGAGTGTCTTTCTTACTTTTTTTTTCTATTTTACTGTTTTTGTAATCAATTTTTCCATCCACGATTGCATTGAAATCTCCTACTAGACAAATATTTTGATATTCCATTTCCCATATTTTCCTATGTAGCTTTTGATAAAATTCTTCTCGTTTATTTTTTGGTGCATATATTACTATCATCAATATCTTTTTTTGATTTATCATTGTTTCTACCATTAAGACTCTTCTTTCTTCATCTAAATAGACCTGCTTAGAGCCAAGGTGCTGGCTATCACTTCTAATGCCTTCTGCTTTGCAGCATCAGGATATACTCACCAATTGTGAGGGGGTTTTTTTCCTCCATCTAACACTAACACTGAAGGGAGCCCTGCTATATATTTATCCTCCCCCCAAAAGATCAAGACCTCTGGTTGAAAGGACAGGCCCTCTTGGTAGTAGCCCTCACACTATGCAATATGCATACGATCAGAGCCATGGTAACACAGAATGCAGGATTGCAGGCTAATTCTGCCCACTGCCAGGAGTTCAATCCTGAACCACTCAAGGTTGACTCAGCTTTCCATTCTTCCAAGATTAGTAAAATGAGGACTCAGATTATTGGGGGCAATATACTGACTCTGTAAACAGCTTAGAGAGGGCTGCAAAGCACTATGAAGCAATATAGAAGTCTAAGTACTATTGTTATATGATTATCTTCCATTCACTTTTCGTTTGGGAAGGCTATTTAAACTGTTTTGTTTCAATGGGACTTCAGAACCTAGAATGACTAGGGAGAGATTATTGCTTACTGCTTTGTTTTAATTACTGATGTATTGTTTCCAATTTGCTTTTGTACATTGCCCAGACTTGATAAATCTGATAGTATAAAAACAAAGGGAAGGAAAGACAGAAGAGAGGAGGAAGAAAAAGATAAATCATATTGTGAGAATGTACAGAACTGATGTAAGGATTCCTGAAACTCTGTGGCTATTGAGAAGAACTTTACAGAGAGGTCTATGTTTATATGGGCTTGTGATGTTTCAGGACCCATAATAAGTTTTGGTTTCTTGACATCACTGGTTAAACAACTTGTAAGACATCCAGTAACATATCCCCCTCATTAGGTCCAGAGTTTTCCATAACCTTGTGGAAAATGAACCACTGCCATCACAAACTGGACCTGGGAGCAGGTAAAGTTCTCTTACTTCACTATACATATGTTGGATGACATAGAGCAGAATATATAATTTAACAAAGGCTTTTGGAAGTCATATGAGAAACTTGACTGAAGTTCTGCAAAGCCAGGAAATTAGATTAGCTAATGGCTTCACAGATATGAGATATTCCCACGTGATTATTATGCCACAAGTAAAGGAGCATTATTATTATTCTCTTTAATTTAGAGGAATACACATACAGACACAGACACTCAGACCCAGACACACACAATGAATGACATCCACATTCTTTCCATTGTAATTTAAGCTGTATTTTTAAAAGTGGTATTTAATGTCCCAAATGAAAACAGTCTAGAAGTCTTTATGTCCAGTATCAAAAAGGAGAGTAGAACTGCTTGCAGCCACTAAAGATCTAACCTGTATTAAATGAGCATATATTTTAATGAATCAGATTTATTGCTTAGAGCTACACCTAGGATCAACCCTGAACCCAGATGACTGATGTTGATGCAGTCAGCTACTCACCATTTGCAATCCTTCAGACAACAGATTAGGCCATGAGGGAACTTGTCATAATTAGTTATGCATTTTTTGGGATTACTGTAACAAGCTGCATGTACAGCTGTCTTTGAATCTATTTAGAAATTCCAACTGCTTCTGAATGACAGGTACACACTTGACACACTTTTCTTGAATCTCATCTATCAGGGCAAGAAACCAGGAGCCGGGGTAGATTTAAAAAGTACAGTGAGTTTATTTCATTTTACCTATACACAAGAATTTGATCTACTAATGGTGAAGGCAAAAACTGGTGCCAGATAAGAGTCAACAGAATTCACTGGGGGGATGGACTTGCGTTTCTTGTGGAAGCATAGTGACTCCAAACTCGTGATGCCCACTTGACCTCACCCTTGGGCTCAGACTGGTCATCTTCTACATAGCCCTTTTCTGAGAACAATCACAAGCTCTGGTTATGACCTAGAAAAGCTTATTTTCCATGTTCCCAGAATTCTCCAGTTGCCATGGTTATTAATGAGAATTCTAGGAATTAAGACCATGGATCTGGAGGGTGCCCTAATAAGCAAAAAATTGTTCTTCATAATTTGAGATCAGGCTATTTAAATAGCCCGCTTGCTTTACCTCTGTTATTGTTCCACTGGAAGGCAAAACTACCTTTATTGAGTCAGACCTAGCCTTTGAATCTAACTTTTCTACCTCACAACATTTTGATTTGACGGCTGTTTTAGGTCTGTTTGCTCTATTTAGAGGATACATTAGGTTTTAATTATATTTAATTAAAATAAATTATAGGTTATGTTTTAATTATAATCATAAGCACTATCGTTAGTAGAAAGGTGGAGTATAACAAAATTCCAGAAACATTATCTTTCTAATGCAGACAAAGATCTCTTCTGATTGTCGATTAAAATTCTCAGTCATCTAGATAAAGTTGTCTGAAGGTTGAGTCATGGTAAATGGATTTTTTTTTTCATGTTAGTTCAGGACATTTCACTGCTCATCCCAGAAGCTTCATCAGTCAGAGCAAATTAGTTAGGCACCCACCTCAGGGGTTTCCTCCCAAAACTGATTCCAATATGTCCTACAGAAAAGGCCCTGCCAATGGATTCTGTTCTTTGAGGAGTGGCTTGGGACCCTTCCAATGGTAGGATCCAGCTGGTTTGCACTGGTTTGGCAGAACTGATACCTGATTTTTTGTTGAATTTGGCGAACCGGTTATGATAAATTTGAGTCTCCACTCCTGGCCTTCTCGTCTCTGGTTTTTCCAAGTTTTTTTCAATCCGATGCTGAGGTTTTGTCTCGGCTCCTCCAGTCATTGGGATCTTGCCATTCTCATGCTCCTCAGGGTGATGGAGGAAGTTCACCAAAGCACTGACTGAAGCTGACGCCTTGTTCCATGCCCATGGGAGACCTTCTCCATCACCCTGCAAGTGGAGGGGTGGGGGGAAGAAAGGCGATCCGGACATGCTGCAGGGCTTCCCCCCCACCTCTGCTTGCTGCTGCCATGTAGCATGTCCATATCGCCTGCCTTCCCCCCACCCACCTCCACTTGCAGGGTGACAGAGAAGGTCTCCCTTGAGCATGGAACAGGGCGTCAGCTTCAGTAGGCACTTTGGAGAATGACAGAGGGGGTCTCCTTTGGGCTTCTCCCACTTTCTTCTTCTTTCTCCTCCTTTGAACAGCCCTTTGCTCCCATTGCTGCTTTTTCAGTCCTGGATCTTGATTTGTTCAGAGCCTGTGCAGAGGGTCTTTGGAAATGAAGCCCCACAGCGATTGGGTGGGGTGGGAACCATTTCCTTTGCCAGGGGTACTCAACCTTGGCAACTTTAAGACTTGTGGATGTCAACAAGAAGTCTTAAAGTTGCCAAGGTTGAGGAGCCCTGCCTTTTGCTTTTTTTTTTTTTGTAATATTTGATTGATTTTCTAATTTTACATTTAAGTATTTAAAAAGCAACGTGGTGGCTGGATTAATCAATAATTCAATAACATACAAAAATCTTTAGTACAAATCTCAAGCTACCACATCAAATATTTCCTCTCTTTTTCCTTTAATATCTACTCTCATATTTGAACTAATACAGTTCTTATTATATCACTTAAGTAAAAATAGCATTGTTACATTTATTGAATGCTTTAACATTCAATCTTTATAGACAATCAATGTCCTGTTGTTAGTTTTTCCCAATTTTTAGTTTCCCATCAATATTTAAATTTAACATTTGATATTTATAAGTTCCAAGTTTTAGGTAATCAAAGTTTCATTTATTACAATTCATAACAAAGTCTAATATTCAAGAAACACATCTTATCTATTTGAGTATATTCTATTCCCCACCATCTTACATCATCTAGTTAATAATACAGTATAACATCCTTATTTTCAACTAATATCCAAATGTCTTAATTTTTTTTTTATTGAAAAGTTTTTCAGTACATTTTATCTTTAACATCCCAACCCCCACCCCCTCCCTCCCTTCCCAACCCAATCTCACCCTCTCACCCTCCCCTTCCCTCCTCCCCCCTCCCCAGAGCTGAATACAAGGTATAAAAGTAAAAAAAATCATAAACTACCATATGCTAATAACAATAAACTATTAAGTCTACCGCACTTTAGCTCTTATAAAATGACTACAAGCAATATAAATATCCCATCAATACTTATTCAAATGCTAAATGAAACTTTTTAGTCCCATATTTATTCTGAATGTAATCAATCCATTTTTTCCACTCCGCATTATATTGTTGTTGCGAGTGGTCTTTCAAATACGCTGAAATCTTCGCCATTTCTGCCAGGTTGGAAACCTTTAAAGTCCACTCTTCTATAGTCGGCAGTTCTTCCTTCTTCCAATATTGTCCTATTAAAAGTCTTGCTGCCGTAATCAAATTCAGCATCAACTTAATGTCCACAACAGTGGTATCAGTAATAATACCCAATAAAAAAAATTGTGGACAAAACTTTATCCTTTTCTTGAATATCTTCTGCATATTCCACCAGATTTTGATCCAAAATGCTTTAACCTTTTTACAAGTCCACCATATATGAAAATACGTTGCATCTTCGCCACCACATCTCCAACATTTAGGCTGATAATTTGGATACATACTTGCTAACTTTTTAGGATCTAAATGCCATCTATAAAACATTTTATAAAAATTCTCTCTTAAATTTTGAGCTTGTGTAAATTTTACATTTCTCACCCAGATCTTTTCCCAAGTGTCCATTGTAATAACTTCCTGAATATTCTGCACCCATTTTATCATACAATCTTAAATTTAATGACCAAAATTTCCCCTATTTCAACATCAAATATTTCCTCTTTTTCCCTTAATATCTACTGTCTCAGATTTAAGCTAATACAGTTCTTATTATATCAACTAAGTAAAAAGTTGTTTATTACATTTATCAATAAATTTTTAGCTTATACATATCTTAATTACTTTTACATTCAATCTTTATAGACAATCAATATCCTATTTATTTGTTTTCCCCAATTTTTAATTTCCCATCAATATTCAAATTTAACTTTTAATATTTATACTTTCAAGTTTTAAGTGACCAAAATTTTCTTTATCTCAATTCATAACAAAATCTAGTATTCAAAATATGTATCTTGTCTATTTGAGTATATTCTATTTTAATTAGTAATATAAAATCCTCTCAATAACAACAACAACAACAACAACAACAATAACAACAACAACAACAACAACAATAATAATAATAATAATAATAATAATAATAATAATAATAATAATAATAATAAGTTGGAAGGGACCTTGGAGGTCATCTAGTCAAACCCCCTGCTCAGGCAGGAAACCTTATACCATTTCAGGCAAATGGCTGTCCAGTCTCTTCTTAAAAACCTCCAGTGTTGGAGCATTCACCACCTCTGGAGGCAGATTGTTCCACTGGTTAATTGTTCTAACTGTCAGGAAGTTTCTCCTTAGTTCTAGGTTGCTTCTCTCCTTGACTAGTTTCAAAACTCCAATTTTCTTCAGCCTTATTCTGGCTTTCTTCCTTTGCCAGCTTGCCTTCCATGTTAGTGCTTTTAAGTCATCAAATAGATCTCCCTCCATTGTTATATATATTATTTGAAATAAAAGAGACCACCCAGTCACCATTTTTTTGGGAAGGGCTAGCGAAACATCTCTCTATTATTTCAAAACCCCATAGTCGTTGTGATATGTTTGTCTTCCCTTTGGTGTATTCTTTTTCTTGCTCCTCAAGTTTCTTCTGGTTTATATAGAAAGTCTTTTCCATTTTCAGTGTTGTCAGTCCCTTTTCTGAATTTTCCATTGACTGTATTTGCTGGTCAGTTGAATCCTCTATCATAGTATTTAATTGTTCCACTTCTTCTGTTATCTTCTCTGTAGTTGATTCTTTAATTGTAGTCAAAATTTGGGTTCATATATCTACACTGATATCTTGTTCTTTTCTGTAGCATCTTATTTCATCACAAACTGAAAGAATGGTTTCATGTATTGTTTTCAAAATAAAAAGAATCTGTTCCTGGTCTTCATCCATATTCTCTTAATGATGTGTTAAATTGAGGGCTTTAAAGTCAGAGAATGAAAATAATTTTATGACTGAACATAGAACATAGCTGAGCTTCTCACAGTTGATATTTGTCAAGGTTGAAAAAGTCTTATCTGTAGTCTGGGCTTTAAGCCAAATCTCCTTTAGGCAACTGTGGGAGAGTGGTTGAGATTTTCCAGCTGCTTCCTCCTAGAGGTGTGAGCTCTAGGCGGTATTGCCTGCACGGTGGTATGTCCTAGGCTGCTTCCCGGTTCCGACCGTCGTGAGAGGGCGGGAATTGATCTGTTCCGGGGTGCCCAGCTCTAGTGGCAGTGGAGCTTGGTTTGCATTCTGGACACTTTCCTGTTATTTTGAGATCCTCCCGTTTCGATCTGGGTCTGCCTTTTTGCCGGACTTGTTTAACGACTGCTATGCATCTTACTTATCGGAGCAAGGTCTTGTTCGCCCTCAGGGGGGCCCCCCCTTCCTGGGTGTGTCCCGCCTCACTTGTTATGATTCCTCTTGATGAAGGGCCCGATTGCTGGGACCCTGAGAGATGGTTGGGCAGGGGCCGTCAGTATAAAAGTAATAAGAGGCCCCTGATTACTTTTTTAATTAATTTTTTTGTGGGGTTAGGGAGGGGGGAGGGTTGTGGTTGGTTGGAAATGGGGGGTAATCCACCAACCGTTACTCAGACCAGGCCTGGCACGGATCGCGGGGGGGAGGAGCTGGGATCGGTTGCCTCCGGGGCTCGGGAGCGGGTCGTGGGATTACCTATTCCCACGAAGTTAGGGAACGGCAGCAGGTGTATGAACAGAGGGCCGTATCGATATCCGGGAGGGCATCTCTGCTATTTATAAGCGGTGAGGCGCTCCGACCCTCTGCTTTCGCCCCGAGGTCCCGGGAGGGAGGATGTGCAGCCACCTGAGCTCCGGCTGGTATATGTGAATGCCAGATCCGTTGTTAATAAGGCTCCTCTCGTTCGGGATCTTATTGAGGGTGAGCATGCGGACCTGGCTTGCATCACGGAGACCTGGTTGGGCCCAGAGGGTGGTATTCCTCTGGTTGATCTTTGCCCACCAGGTTTCCGTGTGCTACACCGGCCTCGGACTCAGGGTAGGGGTGGGGGAGTGGCTGTGGTTATGAGGGAGACCTTATGTCCGCAGGAAGCCACCGTTCTCCAGATAGTCGGGTGTGAATCTCTCTTATTGAGGTGTGGTCCTAGGGCGCAGTTGGGCTTGCTGCTGGTGTA
>JAKJMR010018185.1:0-22995 GCA_024449315.1 Daboia siamensis | reverse complement strand
GAGTGAGATTCAAGGTTTTGGTTATGGTTTTTAAGGCCCTGCATGGCATGGGTCCGGAGTACCTTAGGGATCACCTGCTGCTGGCATCGACTTCCCTCCGCCCCGTGCGTTCCCACAGAGAGGGCCTCCTCAGGGTGCCACCAGTCAGAGAGTGTCGTCTGGTGGCCCCCAGGGGGAGGTCCTTCTCTGTGGGTGCTCCGGATTTGTGGAATCAACTGCCGGTTGAGCTCCGGACGGCTCCCGACCTTCGCTCCTTCCGACGCGATCTGAAGACCTACCTGTTTGAACAAGCCAGCCTGGCCTGATGGGTGATGGGTTGGGATTTTTTAATATAGTTTTAATCCATTTTAAATTTATTGTTGTTAGTTTTGGGCATCTGTTTAATCCTTTTTAATCTTTGTATTCTTGTATTTTATTAATTGCCCTGTTCACCGCCCTGAGTCCTTCGGGAGAAGGGCGGTATATAAATATAAATAAATAAAATAAATAAAATAAATAAGAAGTTGTAATATCAAACTTGGCCACAAGATGTCACCAATGCCGTTTAAAGTTTTTTAAGACCAAAATTTTTATAATCCTTTTTCAAATTTTATTTCTTTTTTGTAAATAAAAACTAAAGTCTTCAGTAAAGATAAGAAATTTTTTGGTCCCCAAATTCTAGAACCATATAAATCCAGTTAGATTGAGGTATTCTTTCAGTGTTTTAACTCCCCTGAGTAGTCAGTCACCGTTATTCTTAGAGGGTGGGATAGAAGTTCCCTTCCCTCTCTCCTCACAGGGGGGAAGATAGTTTGGGCAGCTTTTACAGGAAAATAAAATACTTAGGATTGAAGAGAGGTTCAGATCTCACCCAGTCACATCCACACTGGTTTAGAAGTGCCTGGTGGTAAGTTTGACATCAGCTATCTGCAGCCTAGTGATGAGCCATATTTCTATGGCCAGTCTTTCATTGCCAGTTTGGAGGGCTGCTCCGGATTGAGCAGAAGGGCTACCACCCTTACGCGATCAAGTGGGGGTCCCCTCCTTGCTTGTTGCCCCTACAGGTCGACTCTCGACCCATTCCAGGGTCCCCCAGTGGAGCGAAACCAAACGCGGAAGACGGAGCTTACCTTCCAGCATCCGTGGTGGCCGCAATGACAAACCAGAAGTCTGCCCTTTGCTTTTGGACTGGCTCCAAAATGGGCTGAAAGGAGCAGCCTGAGGGCTCCAATCTGGCTTTGCAACAAGCAAGGGGATTGGAGGCATGTGAAAACATGCTAGTCTGGTGTCTCAAAAAACCAGGGTCCCCCCTCGCCTCCCAGTGCTGGATTTTTGCTTCCAAACTATCTTTAAAGTTTACTTGATGCAGATTGAATCCCACCACTGCATTGACGTACATGATATTGGATTTCTAGTTTCATCTACCTTGAAGGACTGACATACTGTAGGAACTGTACTTAATGAATAAAGGAAATATTGCTAATATTTTGAGCCTGACACTATATTGAAGTATGGCTGCTCTACTAAGTTATTTGCAGAAGTTAAGATTCCTGTTAGCTTTTTTTTCCTTAAATGTCCTTTTCCAATATGTTTATCTCAGATGTGCTTAAATGTTGCTACAGTCTGAGCAAAATCTGCTTTGATATATGACACCAGTTCCTAGCATACATTTTCAACTCACTTGGACAGGCTTAGATTTTGTAAAGTTCAAAGTGGCCCAATTCATCTAGCTACCAGGCAATTGCCTTTACTAGACCAAGAAGAGAAACTCTGATGCAGAAACCTATGAGCTGAAGGATCCTAAATGATCCTGGCAATCAGGCAAACTACTCAATTATGTGGAGCAGTTTTCCCCAAACTTTCTGGCTTTGTGGACCTGTGGACACACACGCTCACCCGTCACTTCCACAGGCTGCAGCCCAAGCTTGAATGAAAAAATCCATTTCAGTTCTCATATGAACTAGCAAACATTTGATCTCAGAACTGATTTAGCTTGTATATTTGAAATCTAGATAAATGACCCATTTTTGGCCCACCTAGCATTATCATATATATTTTGGAAGGAAGCTGAAAATCCCAGGATTAAAAACATCTAATCTCTACTCAGTCTGTTTGAAGAAGGATTGCCACAAAAGAAGATTCTTAGTGTAGGTGCCTGTGAACTTGAGAAATGATTATATCTGAACTGACCAATGTATATTCAAAGAAAGACCTGCGCCATTTCATCTCTGAGACAATAACGCCACATGCTTTGTGTATTTGTCATTGGATTAGAAGCCAAGTGGTTCAAGCTACAGTTTAGCTTGCTCTTGTAATTTCTCCCTTTGGAAAAGTATCAAAGGCTTTAATGAAATGGTGAAGTAGTCCAGGCATGTTCTGTGCTTGATGCACATTTGAATTTCTCATCTCAGGTGTTCTTCTACTTCAATCATTCTGCCCCACCTTTTCATGCCATGCTAGATCAGACTTTCAAACCATCTGGGGAAGAAAAGAAAAGACACGATCAGGTGGTTAGTCTTTAGAAAAATGCCAGGGATATTACTGAGCTCCTGCTTTCCCAGCTATTTGGAGATCAAATTATTGTCATCCACCTTCTTTCCACTCAAGTTGTCAATGAAATAATCTGCATCTCCTTTCCTTGTGGACAATTCCTAGAAATAGAATAAGTGGAAAGAAGGAGTAGTTGTTCACATATAATTGGATGAGTCAACCTATAATTTTCAAACACAAATTAAATCTTTACAATTAACTGGATATCTTCCATTAATCCAATTAACAAGCATCTTATGCATTAGTGGGCTTTTCTATTTTGTTTTAATGTTAAGATTCTTTCTCCACTGTGCCTACTTGGCAAATGAGGTAGCTGTTTCTTGAAGGGAGCCATTGTATGCCCTACTACTGTGCAACTGAAATAAATGCTATCTTGAGATCAGTTTCATCTCAAGGCTAGGGTGCGTGGCATGGTTAGTGGTTATTACACCTTTAACACCTATAAAGAATGATCCCAGGATGATTTTGGAAAATAATTAACTCTCTTGTGCTGAAATCAAAGGGTGTTCAAATGTATCTCTGAGACTAGATTGTTCCACTTTCAGTTTTTTGTTTTTAATATAGGTTCTTAAATAACCTAACCTGGCTTTCTTTCACAAATATGTCAGCTATTTGCCGAATCCAATTTCTGAATTAAATGTCAACTGGCCTTGAAGATGTATTGTATTTCTAAGAGGGGCAGTTTCCACCAGATTGTGGGTTGTTTTGAAAAGTAAAACAGGAACATTACACTTCTCAGAGGTTTGTTACACCTTCATCTTCCCTTCTCGGTCCCATCCATCTTTTCTAAAGGAACTGGTTCCTAGTCTCCTAATCATCTTTCTCATCTTCTTAGCACCTGTTTCAGGTTCTCTCTACTCCATCTGGAATAGTATACTTCCCAAACATTTGCATAATCTTAGAAATATAAAGCTGGAGAGGGCCTTGCAGATCTTCTAGTCCAACCCTCCTACCCAAGGAAGGATACCTTATATACCATCTCAGTCAAGTGATTGTCTAATCTTTTCTTGAAAACCTCCAGCTATAGATAACCTACAACTCTGGGTGGCAAGCTGTTCCATTGATCAATCACACAGTCAGGAAATTCTTCCTTATTTCCACCCATTGATTCTTGTTCTGCCCTCAGGTGCTGTGGAGAATAAAGTCAACAGCCCTTAAAGTATAGGACAGGGATAGGCAACCTTGGCTCTTTTATGACTCATGGACTTCAACTTCCAAAATTCCTGAGCCAGCATGGTATAGGAAGACTGCTATTAGGTCTCTCCTAATCCTTTTCCTTCATTAGGCCAAACATACCTACTTCTCTTATCTGTTTATCATACAATTTAGCTTCCAGATCCCTTATCATCTTTTATGCTTTTCTCTGCATTCTTTGTAGGTCCTCAGCATGCTTTTCATAAATCCTTGGACCTGGATATTTAACAGAGTAACAGAATAACAGAGTTGGAAGTGACCTTCTAACTATCCTTCATGAAGTTTCCACTGTGGGAACTCAAATATGACAAAGATTCCTGCTTCCTCTTCAATCCTTAGGAGCCCTGATGATAGAGATGGCCTTGTTCCACCTGATTGAGCCATCTTTGTTGAACCCCATAGGACTTTTTTTTTTTCCATTTTACAGAAAAGATGCTGAGCAATTTGGGGGCATTCAAGAGTCTACTTCCCAACTTCAGAAAAGTTGGAAAAAAGTAAAAACTCTAAGCGCAGACACACACCTGTATGTTTTCCACACGATCTCAGCACATTGAACAGCCTTAAGAAAAATTAGGATAAAGGAAAAAGAATGCATGTTCAACAAGTTTCAAGGCAGCTCACGAAACTGAATTGGGATCTGGAGAGGAAGTAAAAAGCAAGCATGTACCTGTAATTAACGTTACTCATAATCTTTTATTAAGTAAGCAATTTTTGCAGCTTCACTCCCTTTACAGGGTGGAACTGCATTCCTGAAAGTGTGAAAGTAACATTTCCCTCAGAGAATAAACACATTTGGCATGTGCAAGTTGCCAAGTGAAAACTAAATCTTGGCTGTGAAATTACTAGGCTTGTCATCAATAAAATGTATTGCCTTCGAGGTTCAGTCAATTAATTGTCTTCCATGTCTCATACCTCTGAGGGATTTTACTGTGTTACAAGCTTTTTCGTACTTCTTTTTCATCTGTATGAGTTATACAATAGATTGCTTTTCCACTAGCTTCAGGGCTACTGACGATCTGCAAATTCCTATCAGCATCTTGGAATCCGTTTTTTGAACATAGTATTTGTGTGAGAATGTAATCAAAATGTAATCAGAATGCAAGGATCAAAACAGCAACTTCCATCACAAGTTCCAGATGGAGCTCAACAGACTTGAACATTGGGCCCTATCTATCCAAATGAACTTCAATGGAGAGAAAAGTAAGGTTCTACATTTAGGCAAGAAGAACCAAATGTAAGGTACAGATTAGGTGAAACTTGACTCAATAACAGGAACTGTGAGTGGAAAACTTCTTCATCTGCACCTTCAGAGAGATTTGAAAGAGCAGGTTAAGGAAAGATGATTATAGAAAAAAAAATCTATCTATGTAGTAGCTAGGGGTCGAAAATGACTTGATGGTACATAGTTAATCAAGCAATCAATTGACTCTACACTTCAGATATAAATCCTTCCATAGGAGCTTTGGAATTATGTTAAGAACAACATGCAGAAAAGGCAGAAAAGAATATATAAGTTACAAGAGAGCTCTTGGGAAGTGATCTAGGGCAGAGGTCCCCAACCTTTTGGGCACCAGGGACTGGTTCCATGGAGACAGGTTTTTCTGTGGACCGGAGGGTGCGTGGTTTTTGTGTGCTGCCTGCACACGGATGGGTCTTGCTTTTTTTGTGAGGACTGGTTGCTGGCATGCCGTGGCCTGGTACTGGTCCACGGACTGGGGGTTGGGGACCCCTGATCTAGGGCACTTCTGTAATCTAACCACTTCCAATAGCATCAGACATGAAAATGAGACTTAATATCCATGTATCTCTTTAAGACCTATGAATAAAACAAGACAATTCCTAAGGTGGGGAATAAAACCACTCCCACCAAGTTGAAATGCTTTTTTAAAAATTACCTGAATCACCATTGGCCATAGCAGTTGAAACTTATGAGAGTTAGAGGTCAACACTTTGAGAGAACTCTAGCACGAGAAAGCTTGTTGAATTCCATTGCGCTCCAGTATCTGCTCAAATTCTGTATTAATATGGACATTAGGTAAAGCCCAAGATGTTGTTGTCCCTGCACCCAAGTACAAGGATAGAGTCTTAATAACATGGAAGGCAGGTGTATCAATGCATCACATTATTCTTGTGGAAAAATAAGAATACCATCTCTCATTCATCACCTGCCCCTCAGGAAATATAGTACAAAGGTACTATATTTGGTCTAGTAGTTAAGGTATTAGCCCAAAAACCAGGAGATTGTGAGTCTGATCTAGAATAGAACTAGCCAGAAGGAATCTTGGAGGTCTTCTAGTCCAGCCCCCTGCTCAAGCAGGAGAACCTATACTGTCTCAGACAGGTATAGTCTCTTCTTAAAAGTCTCCCATGATGGCACACCCACAATTTCTGAGGGGCAAGCTGTTCCACTGGTTGATTGTCCTCACTGTCAGGAAGTTTCTCCTTAGTTCCTGGTTGCTTCTCTCTTTGATCAGTTTCCATCCATTGTTTCTCGTCCTTCCCTCTGGTGCTCTGGTGAATAATCTGCCCCCCTCTGTCTTGTGGCAGCCCCTCAGATACTGGAATACTGCAATCATGTCCCCCCGCTATTTCTTCTTTTCTTTAGACCAGGGATAGGCAACCTCGGCTCTTTTATGACTCATGACTTCAACTCCCAGAATTTCTGAGTCAGCATAGCCTATCCCTACTTTAGACTATCCAAACTCAAGACCTGTAGCCTTTCTTCGTATGTTTTACTTCCACCTTAGGCATGAAAGCTGGCTAGGTAATCTTGGCCTGGCCCCTCTTTCTCTTAGCCCAACCCATCTCCCAGCATTCATTATTGTGAGGAAAATAGGAGGAGGAAAGAGTATTAGGGATGTTTTCTGCCTTCAGTTATTTATAAAAATAATAAAGGCAAAAATAAACAATTTTAAGAGTGAAAACCTTTTAAACAAGAGAGTATTTTTTAAATTAAAAACACAGCTGCAGGGCATTGGACCTAAGTTGAAGAAATCCAGATGGTTGCTAGTCAGCAGCAAAGAGACACAGAAGCCTAGCTTTTCACCACCACTTACCTGCTCTAATTTCAATGAATGTTCTTTAATTTTCAGATTTTCACTTGACTTCCTCTTATTTTAGGAGAAAGATCCAAGTGCAGAGCACCAGTCATGGACACCAACTTGAATTTCTTGACTTCTCCTAGGTGAACATTCCAGTAAAATAATGACATGCGTAAGATGAGGTCATCATACCAATGTATTTATTCATTTGCTACAGCTGCCCATCTCAAGCAAGTGATTCCATATGGCCCTGCACCCGTACATCAGATAAAAGCAGAAACGTTGCAGAGTTTGCCTCAATACAGCCATGCCCTTGTCATCACCTGACCCATTTTCCATCTGAGACCAAATGAAAGCCAGTAGTTTAGACAGAATGATGGATATAACATTAAAGAAGTGTAAATTTGGACTCTGACTGGGCAGAGTCTGACATGGAGGAATCGAGCGGTCTTGAGCATGTTATCTGGACTGAGTTCGACCCTGTTTCCCCCGATGATGTGGACAGGATCATGAGGAGACTGAGCTCCACCACTTATTTACTGGACCCGTGCCCCTCCTGGCTGGTTTATGTGGCCAGGGAGGAGACACAAGGCTGGTTCCAGGCAGTAATAACTGCTTCCCTGAAGGAGAGTATCTTTCCCGCCGCCTTGAAGGAGGCGGTGATGAGACCCCTCCTCAAGAAGCCTGCCCTGGACCCGGCTGTTTTAAATAACTACCGTCGGGTCTCCAACCTTCGTTTCTTGGCGAAGGTTGTTGAGAGTGTGGTGGCGCATCAGCTTCCTCTGTTCCTGGAGGAAACTGATTATCTTGACCCATACCAATCGGGTTTCAGGCCTGGGTACAGCACGGAGATGGCATTGGTCGCACTGGTGAATGATCTCTGGCGGGCTCGGGACAGAGGATGCTCCTCTATCCTAGTCCTTTTAGACCTCTCAGCGGCTTTCGATACCATCGACCCTGGTATCCTACTGCGGCATCTCAGGGGGTTGGGAGTGAGAGGCATTGTTTTACAGTGGTTCTTCTCCTACTTCCTGGGCCGCTCGCAGTTGGTGTTGATGGGAGTCAGAGGTCCACCCCGAGGTCTCTCATTTGTGGAGTCCCTCAGGGGTCGGTCCTCTCTCCCCTCCTGTTCAACATCTACATGAAACCGCTGGGCGAGCTCATTCGTGGTTTCGGGGTGGGGTATCACCAGTACGCTGATGATACCCAACCTTTTCTTTCCACCCCGAACCAACCCAGTGATGCACTCAACGTGATGTCCCGTTGCCTAGAGATAGTCCGAGTTTGGATGGGGAGAAACAGGCTTCGTCTCAATCCTGCCAAGACTGAGTGGCTGTACATACCAGCATCTCAGGTTAGCCAGGTCGTTCCATCATTAATGATGGGGTGTGAGGTGTTACCCCCCGTCGATAGGGCTCACAACCTGGGTGTCCTCTTGGATTCACGGCTCAATTTTGAAGACCATATAGGAGCCGTGACCAGGAGGGCTTTTGCCCAGCTTCACCTGGTGCGCCAGTTGCGACCCTATCTGGACTGAGATGCCCTACGCACAGTCACCCATGCGCTCATGACCTCCCGGTTAGACTACTGCAACGCTCTTTACATGGGGCTGCCCTTGAGGACCACTCGGACGCTTCAACTGGTGCAGAATGCAGACGCGCGAGTTGTTATGGGAGTTTCCCGATACTCCCGTGTAACACTTCTCCGTGAGCTGCATTGGCTTCCAGTTGCCCTCCGGTTGAGATTCAAGATGCTGGTAATGACCTATAAAGCCCTAAATGCTTGGGTCCAGATTATCTAAGGGAACACCTGCTGCTGGCATCAATTTCCCATCGTCCTGTGAGCTCCCACAGGGAGGGGCTTCTCAGGGTACCGCCGGTTAAGGAATGCCGGCGGGTTATTCCCAGGGGAAGGGCATTCTCTGTGGGTGCGCCAGCCCTATGGAACCAACTTCCCACGGAACTCAGGACTGCCCCCGACCTTCGCTCATTTCGCCGGGACTTGAAAACCTGGTTCTTCGAGCTGTTTGGCCCAGACTGAGGGGTTTTAATTTAATTTAATTTAATTGGGTTTTAGTTTAACTCCAGGGCCTGTAATTTAATTAATAGTTTTAATTGATTTTAATTTTGTATACTATGTATTTTAATTTTCCCTGTAAACCGCCCTGAGTCCTATGGGAATAGGGCGGTATATAAATTTAAATAATAAATAAATAAATAATAAATAAATCCCAAGCTGAAATAAAATACATTTATTTTCAGCATCAGAATTCATTCAGTGATAGAACTCAGTGGCTTTCTACCATTCTTTCTAATTCTTCCAGCTTTCCTTTGTTCTTTTTTTTTATGACAAATTGGTAACACTTCCAAATAAACCAATGTTATGTTCTATTTGTTTCCTAAGAATGCCCACTGTGCAAGATATGTGGAGGCCAATGGTATTCCTGGATTTAGCTGGTGCAGAACCTTCATGGGGAATTTTCTATGAGATGTTAAATCCAGAGGGTCAACTGTTAGTTCATTGTCTTGTTTGAAGTTCTAGATTTCATCTCAAGGAGTTAGGACTGCATAGAAGTTGTCAATAAATCAGTTATGCAGTTATTGTTAAATGATAGAAGTGGATTGCAAATGTTGGCACATTCTTCAAATGATTCTTTGTAAGCAAGTCTTAAAGATTTAATATTAAAGTCAAAAAAATCCAATTATTTAATGAGAAAAGATTGTATTTTTGAGATCAGCCTTGATCCCCTCCCTTCTGTATTCACTGAGCATCTTAACATTTGTTCTCAATAATCCCACAGCACAGAATTTGGGATGAATGGAGAGGCACACAAAGGATGTTTAAAAATGAAGAACAAAATTTGAGTCCCATCACACACTTGAACATGTAAATATTATTGAATACACAGGTTTAGATATATTGAAGCGTATTGTAAAAGTTTTCGGACAGGTTTATCTTGACTCATGTACCTCTGTGGAAAGATGTACTGTACTTTGGTTGATAACAGTATAGAACTGTTTTACACTGTCTTCTTCTGGGACCTGTTTTGACCTCTAGCTTCTGCCTTGGAATTCCCTCTTGCTCTTTCAACTAAGTTCTTACTAAGCCTGATCCTGCTTAGCTACTGGACCTAAATTGTTGCTATTGAAAAATGCCTTTTCCATGCCAAGATGGGAAATCTACACATATTTGCACAATCAAGATAGTTAGAAATAATATTATGTTGGAGTGTGGTTGAAATTTTGGGGTACTGTTAATATGGACATGTCCTCTTAAGATCTAACACAGAGAACAGAAACAAGAGGAAAAAGTATACAGAATGAAGTACAGAAGACACAGGCCATAAACAATTGTCTGCCTCACATTTTTGGAAGTGGAGAATAAAAATTACAAATCAGGGCTTAAGCTAATATTGAGGTTAAAAATAAATTCTAAGTCTATTTGAGCTTTAACATAAGAATCCTACTGTGGCATATTTTGTGGCACATATCTCCTTGATATAATGGGACCCACAATAAAATAATTTGGTAAATTGTGCTGTTTGACAGTTATTTCTTTAGATTCTTTAGATGGACTGCTCTCATCACAACCTTTGAATGGTACATGATTCTGAGGGGTCATTTCCAATAACAGTAAGTTTTGTGGAGGTCGGCATCTATTAATCATCCTGAAGTACGCAGACATATATTATAATAGCATTTGAAAGAACAGAATTATCTTTTTAAAGATGGATCCTCTCTGCCAGTGGTGGAATTCAAATATCTGAACAACCAGTTCTCTTATTCAGTGCAGACCTGGGCCTCCAATGCCTAGAACAGACTTCCAGAAGTGGCATCCATGCACTTCTGGTGGGCCGTCCTAGGCCTGGGAAGCCTCCTCCAGGCCTCTAAGGCCTAGAACAGACTTCCGGAAGTGGCATCCATGTGCTTTGGTGGGCTGTTTTAGGCCTGGGAGGCCTCCTGCAGGGTTGGGCAGAAGGGAGACTTGTCTCTATATAGGTAGACCTTGATTTATGACCACAATTGACACCAGAACTTCCTTTGATAAGCAAGGCGGTTGTTAAGTGAGTTGTGCCCAATTTTATGACCTTCTTGGCATGATTGTTAAGAGAATCACTTCAGTTGTTAAGTGAATCTGGCTTTCCCCGCTGACTTTGCTTTTCAGAAGTCAGCTTGGAAAGTTGCAGATGGTGGTACACATGTTCCCAGGGTGCTTCAGCCATTGTAAATACAGGCCAGCTGCCAAGTGCCTGAATTTGATCATGTGACAATGGAGATGGTTTGATGATCATATGTGAAGAACCAGTTATAAGTCACATTTTTTGCAGTGCTGTTGTAAATTCAAATGGTCACTAAATGCATGGTTGTAAGTTGAGGACTACCTGTGGTTTTTTTTCAGCTACTATCTATTCAGGAGGTCTGAAAATTTAGCAATGGTGTCCCTGCCTTCTGAGCAACCACCTCCAAAAGGCCTCAGATTGTAAGAATAGAAATAGAATAAAGCTGGAGGGGACCTTGGAGGTCTTCTAGTCCAGCTCACTGCTCAAGCAGGAGAATCTATACCATCTCAGACAAGTGACTGTCTAGTCTCTTCTTAAAAATCTCCAGTGATGGAGCACCCATGATTTCTGGACACAAAGCTGTTCCACTGGTTAATTGTTCTCACTGTTAGGAATTTTCTCCTTAATTCCAGGTTGCTTCCGTCTTTGGTCAGTTTCCAACCATTGTTTCTTGTCCTACCCTCTGGTGCTTTGGAGAATAGTTTGACCTCCTCTTCTTGTTGGCAGCCCCTCAAATGCTGGAATACTGCTATCATCTCTCCCCTATTTCTTCTTTTCTTTAGATTAGCCAGACCCAAGTCCCTCAGCTGTTCTTCATATGTTTTAGTCTCCAGGCTTTGATCATCTTAGTTGCTCTTCTCTGAATTTTTCCCCAAACTCTCAATATCTTTTTTGTGATATGGTGACCAAAATTGGCTGCAGTATTCCAGGTGTGGTCTTACTAGGGTTTTATAAAGTGGTACTAATATTTCACGTGTTCTTGATTCTATGCCTCTGTTTATACAACCCAGGATTGTATTAGTTTTTTTGGCTGCTGCTGCACACGGCTGGCTCATGATCAAGTGATCATCCACTAGGACTCCAAGGTCCCTCTCACAGTTACAGTTTTTAAACCAGGTCTCGCCCAATCTGTATTTGTGCCTTTGGTTTTTCCTGCCTAAATGTAAGACTTTACTTTTCTCCACAATGAAATTCATTTTGTTGGATAGGACCCATTGTTCAAGTTTGCCAAGTTTTTTTTGGATCCTGAGTTTCATGTCATCATGACTGGTGGAGAGACAAAACTTGCAGAAGATTTTTATATCTCAAGTACATTTGGCTGCTCTGGATTCCCCAGGTTGATAATCTCTTAGCAGCAACGATGGGGATTTCATAAAACATCCATCGACCACCTGTTTTACTCTGTTAGGTTTTGTAATCCAAACAACACTAAGGCAATACATCTGCTTAGCTATTTTTTTGTGGCTCACTTAGGAGTACACCTCTATGTTGCTTTGATCTCTACCATGTCAGCTGTGTGGTATGACATTTGCCTTGGGGTTCCTCTCCTCCTTTATGTGGCAGCTTCCTTGAAGTTGAAGGTACATAAGCTTCTCCCATTCCTTCTGAGAGCAGAATTCAATCTATTTTGCTCCAAATGTTGTGATCTCTCTCTTGAAATCCAGACACGACAGCAGTGCAAGTGGCTATGGCACACTGTCAGGGCAGGGAGGTGTTTTAGCCACCTTACAAAGCTGTTTCAGGCCCGGTCACAGCACGGAGACGGCATTGGTCGCGCTGGTAAATGATCTCTGGCGGGCTTGGGACAGGGGTTGTTTCTCTGTCCTAGTCCTATTAGACCTCTCAGCGGCTTTTGATAGCATCGACCATGGTATCCTACTGCGGTGTCTCAGGGGATTGGGAGTGGGAGGCACCATTTTACGGTGGTTCTCCTCCTATCTCCTGGGCCACTCGCAGTCGGTGTTGACGGGAGGGCAGAGATCCGCCCCGAGGCCTCTTGTTTATGGAGTTCCTCAGGGGTTGGTTCTCTCTCCCCTCCTGTTCAACATCTATATGAAGCCGCTGGGCGAGATCATTCGTGGTTTCGGGGTGGGGTATCATCAGTATGCTGATGATACCCAACTTTTTCTCTCCACCCCGAACCAACCCAGTGATGCCCTCACCGTGATGTCCCGTTGCCTGGAGGCGGTCCAGGTCTGGATGGGGAGAAACAGGCTTCGTTTCAATCCTGCCAAGACTGAGTGGCTATGCATATCAGCATCTCGGGTTAACCAGACTATTCCATCTTTAATGATGGAGGGTGAGGTGTTACCCCCCATTGATAGGGCTCGCAACTTGGGCGTCCTCCTGGATTCATGGCTCAATTTTGAAGATCACATAGGATCCGTGACCAGAGGGGCTTTTGCCCAGGTTCGCCTGGTGCGCCAGTTGTGACCCTATCTGGACCGAGATGCCCTACGCACAGTCACCCATGCGCTCGTGACCTCCTGGTTAGACTACTGCAACAGTCTCTATATGGGGCTGCCCTCGAGGACCACTCGGAGGCTTCAGCTGGTGCAGAATGCTGCTGCACGAGTTGTGATGGGGGTTTCCCGATACTCCCATGAAACACCTCTACTCCGCGAGCTGCATTGGCTTCTGGTTACCCTCTGGGTGAGATTCAAGGTGCTGGTGATGACCTATAAAGCCCTAAATGACTTGGGTCCGGGATATTTGAGGGAACACCTGCTGCCAGCATCAAGCTCCCTTCGTCCTGTGCACTCCCACATGGAGGGCCTTCTCAGGGTGCTGCTGGTAAAAGACTGCCAGTGGATAACACCCAGGAGGAGGGCCTTCTCAGTGGGTGTGCCTGCCCTTTGGAACCAGCTGCCCGTGGAGCTTAGGACTGCCCCCAACCATCGGTCATTCCGCCAGGACCTGAAGACCTGGCTCTTTGAGCTTTCCGGCCCAGGCTGAGAGTTTTAAATGGGGTTTTATTTTTTTTCAGGGATCAAATTTAATTATTTTTACCTGTTTTTAACTCTTGTATTGTATTAACATTTTTTAAATACTTTGTAAACCGCCCTGAGTCCTACGGGAAAAGGGCGGTATATAAATTCAATTCAATAAACTTAAATTCAATAAACTTAAAGGTTGTTGTCATCCAAGATACACTAAACCTTCAACTCACATTAACAAAACACCATTGGAGTGCTTGCCTCAATTGCTGTGCCCAAACAAATAAACTGTGTCATTGGGCAATGCATGATGGCCAGATTCAAACAACATTGACAGTCACTGGCTTTAAATATTTACTGATCAAATGCTCATATCTGGTGACCTGTAGCATAGTGGTAATTGAGCTCTCCCACAAAATGCAATTCCAAGATCACTGCAGATGGGGACTGTAGCCAAGAAATTAAAAGACGCTTGCTCCTGGGGAGGAAAGCAATGGCAAATCTAGACAGCACACTAAAAAGCAGAGACATCACCCTGTCAACAAAAGTGTGTATAGTCAAGGCTATGGTCTTCCCAGCTGCAATGTATGGCAGTGAAAGTTGGACCATAAGAAAGGCTGAGTGCCAAAGAATTGAGGCCTTTGAACTATGGTGCTGGAGAAGACTCCTGTGAGTCCCTTGGACTGCTAGGCGATCAAACCGGTCAGTCCCAGAGGAGATCAACCCTGACTGCTCTTTAGAAGGCCAGATCCTGAAGTTGAAACTCAAATACTTTGGCCACTTAATGAGAAGGAAGGACTCACTGGAGAATAGTTGGGAAAAATTGAGGGCAATAGAAGAAGGGGACGACAAAGAATGAGGTGGCTGGATGGAGTCACTGAAGTAGTAGGCGTGAGCTTAAATGGACTCCAGAAGATGGTAGAGGACAGGAAGGCCTGGAGGAACGTTGTCTATGGGGTCGCGATGGGTTGGACATGACTTCGCAGCTAACAACAACAACAAAATGCAACATGCAGCATTTTTAACTGTCCACTTCCATTTTAGGCTAGTCTAGTGTTTCATTAACTTAAACCACACCAGTGTGAGGGTCTTTCTCTGAGGACACCTACAGTAATGTGTCTTAGGTATTAGCTGTTTCCAAATGCTAATTTTTTAGGTATTAGCTGTTTCCAAATGCTAATTTTTCTGTAGTTAGATCTATCCAGTGTCTATTAGGGACTAAGAGGAAAACATCTACATAGAATGAGATTGTTCTTTAAGAGAGAGTCTTAGGAGACACAGTAGGTCAAGTTTAGTTTCCTGTCTTCTCTCTTGAGAAATTACACTAGCATCCTACCCCTACTACATGCCTTCTTTTTTAAACACATAAAACTGCAGCATGCTGTTTGACAATTTGGGATGTTGCAATTCCACACCTGGAGGACAACATTTCCAGGATGGCTTGTCTTGCTAAATCAAGTCTAGTTGAAATTTATGACTTAATTAAATATTTCCAAGTTGTAAAATCTGGAAGTCGCAATATTAGCTATGATTCAGGAACAATTTCTAATTATGTCTAATAAGGCCTAAATTATTATATACAGGGATTGATTTTGGAGTCATGTAATCATACCATGTTTCCCTGAAAATAAGACCCAACTGGAAAATAAGCCCCAGTTAAGACTGTCAACCAGATGGATGCATTTAGTACTGTATTTCCCTGAATATACGCCCTAACTGGAAAATAAGCCCTAATCTTTTGGAGCAAAATTTAAGACTTAAGACCCAGTCTTATTTTCAGGGAAACACGGTTTAAGTACTTACACTTCATTCATTCCATTGTTCCTTACACACATAATCTTTGCTTGAACTTGGAACTTGTTCTTGGTTTCCAAGAGGTGGAACAGATACAGCATCACTCAAAGAAGATTATCAGGATCTTATCAATGTTCTGGGAGAGAGGCAGGATTTTGCCATTGCCCTTTTTGCCCAGCCTGGTTACATTGACATCACATAAATTGAAGAATGGAAGAACAGTTTGGTATAATGGTTAAGGTACCAGGCTAGAAACTAAGAGTCTGTGAGTCCTACTCCCGCCTTAGACCAGCTGGGTGACCTTGAGCCAGTCAGTTTCTCTCAGCCCTAGGAAGGAAGCAATGGCAAACCATGTCTGAAAATCTTTGCCAAGAAAACTGTGGGAACTTCTCCAGACAATCTCTGAGAATCAGACACCACTCAATGGAAGAAAAAATATTGGACAACACATGGCTAAACATGGAATCACCTTTTTCTGCTTGTTGTTGCTTCTGACTATGAGTCATTTCCTATATTCATTAATTCCTCTGAAGGATCCCCATATATTGATTGCTGGAATGTCTCTGTTGATATGCTTTGATTAGGAAAGCTGGCATGGCTCGTGTAATCAATGGACATGTAAGGTCACATGGCTTATAAAACAAATGAAAGCCTCCTTTGATCTGATCGCAACTCTTATGATATAATGGATATTATTCAGCAACAGTAGGGATGTAGGTTACCATTTCCATCTAGTGTAGATTTATTGACTGCTTATGGCCTACAGCCTGGACTCAGAATAAAATGATATATGTTGAATAACTAAAGGGTAGTATCAGCAGGTGAATTCTTTTTGAGGATTATCCATTGGTAGATGGAGAACATAACACAATTCATAAAATGTTAATGAAAGTTACTTGAATTTGGCTAAATGGGGTAACACATTGAATTTTAATTGAATTTGGAGGATCTCTCAATTTGTGCATGGGGTATTATATACTCTGATGAACTAAAAAAATCTTTTTTTATAGTTTAAAAATTATGTAATGATATTTATTTATTAAGGTAAACTAAAAAACAGGTAATTTTGCCTCCCAAGAGATGTGAGAATAAGAAATTATCTTCATTTGCAGTAAGTATTTTCTACAAGATCTGTGGTTTTCTCTTTCCCTTTCCATGATCATTTGCAGTGATCACAATCTAGTTATCAATGCAACATTAATGTTTAAGAGATGTGATTAAAGTAGGAGCAACTCTGGGTATATTGAAATGGATAACCTCTAGCACTAAAAGCTAATGATTTATAATCCATCTTTCATTTATGTGTTTTTTCTGTCGAACAGAAAGGCAGAAATAGCATTAGGGAAATAACTAGAAACATTAGAAAAATGTTTTCCAAGTCTGGGATATGATATCATTAGAACTCCTCATGAAATTCCACGTGAGACCCAGAGATTTCACAACAACTGCAATATTGTTTGGAATCACTCTTATTTGTGGAGAGTATCTGTGTAATCATTTTTTTTTCCTTTTCTAAGGGTGACCTCTTGTGGTTATGTGATTGCTTTAGTTTTCACTCACTGAGATAGAGGGTCCCCCCCCAGTTTAATTGTGTGTGATCTCAAAGATATTCTGGACAAATCCCTATAGTCATCTTCATAAGTGGTTTGCCTCCTAACTAAAGCTGAGAGAAAGTGACTGGCCCAAGGTTACCAGCTTGGCTTTGTAGCTAAGGTGGGACTAGAATTCACAGTCTCCTGGTCTGTAGCCAATGGCTTAATCCAGCATGCCTGGCTGAGGAATTATGGGAGTTGAAGTCCACAAATCATAAAAGGGCTAAGTTTGAAGACCCCTGGCTTAATCTCTTAAACAGTATTAAATAAAGCTAAGCCCAAATCTTTTGTCATTTGATCTGAAGGGCCAGTTTCTCCTTCCTATTCCAGGAGCAGAATTTTATTGAGCAAGTTCTTAAAATCTTCCTTGAGCAGTGAATAGGCAAATATCCTGAAACAGAGTTCTGCTCTTTTATATATAAGAGAATGGGCATGTGGTCTCTTCCAGTGCCCCAGTTACACTACCTTGCATTTGTTACTCAAAACAATCATCTCAGATTACCTGGTCCTGATTTTAAGAGATTTTGATTTTTTTCTTATTTTAGTTTAATCACCACTACTCCCAACATTGAACAAAAATGATCTCAGAAGACATTAAAACCACACAGACATTTAAAGGGCAGCACCACAATAAAGTGCAATTTCAAAAAGCTCTAGAGGAAACAAATTGCTATCATGCTGAGAAAGAATAAAACTTCCAGCATGGGGAGTTTTCAGGTGCTAACATTAATTCAGACACATTTTGAACTTTAGTATTGGCAAAGGCTCCCGAGAATAGCAGAGACAGCCAGGAAAACAAATAAATCAACCCAAAGTTCTCACTAGAGGGACAAATGACCAGCTCAAATTATGCTTCTCTGGACACACTCTGCAAAAAAACCCAACCCCACTGTAATGCTGGGAAAGGTGGAAAGAAAGAGAAAGAGAGGATGATCAACAACAAGATGGATAGACTCAGTTACATGGTTGGAAGACATAAAAAATTAAGTTAGATCATTCTTGAGAAAAATCTACCTGTGTGGTCCCTAAAAACTCCCTTTTACAACCCTGTAATCCCTTTATTCGGGGTAGTGTTGGGGCAACTGGATGGAGCTGAGCGTTTACTGATCAGACACCCTTCCTGACACCACATGGAATTCACAGCAGATATTTTTTTACACAGTGATGTGATGGTGAATATTGTGTAGTGGGTCCGACGCAAGGAAGAGACGCCAGCCGGTGTGTGAGTTCAGCTCTTTATTGGAGCGGGGTAGTGAACTGGGGAATCAGGGTTACCTGGCCTCCTTAAATACCCGGCCACGTAAGCAGTCAGCCAATGGGGTTGGCCCTAGGTTTCCCGCCGAAACTGGGTTTCCCGCCGGAAACCGTTCAGGCCAACGTCCCCTGGTGGCTGTTGCTATGCAGGTGCCTGCATACATAACACCCCTCCCCCCTTAGAGAAGAACCACATAACAATAACAACTTGCAACTAACTACAACTATATACACTGAGTCAACACTAATAATAAAAAAACAACGATGTCACTGTGTGGGGGTCACTTGCACACATAGTCCGACAGGTAGGCAGGTGTCCTGTGTGGTCAGGTGGATCGTCTGGGTGTGGTTGTGCCCTGGGCTTGGACCGTGGGTTCTTGAGGCCTTTGTGCAGGGTTGCAAGGAGCCAGGATCAGGAAACCCTCCTCCTCTGGTTCCTGCTCTGTGCCGTTCCCGGCTGGGATGACCTCTCCTGGAGTGTGGTTCTCCTGTTGGGCGTGTGTGATGTGCTTAGGGACCCTTCCTCTGAGCTGATCAATGTGTCGCCTTATGCGTCTGTCCCCCTCCACCCCTACAATGTAAGAGAGGGGTCCTGTTTTCTCAACCACTGTCCCCAGAACCCATGGATGTCCAGCCCTGTAGTTCCTTGCCCAGACCAGGTCCCCCAAGTTGAGAACCCTGTGTGCAGGTGATGATGGCAATGGTGATGAAGGTGATAATGGTGATGATGGTGATAATGATGATGATGGTGATGATGGTCTTCCGGTCTCGGCTGCTACCCGGTCTGGGTGTAAACGGTCCAGCTTGGTGATGAGGCGCCATCCCCATCGCAGTTCTGCTGGGCTCTTTCCGGTAGCCACGCATGGTGTTGTGTGTTAGGCGAGTAAGAATTTCGCCAGTCTGTGGTGCCAGTCCCCGCTGATGATGCGCTGGAGTGCGTCTTTGGTCGTCCTTACCATCCATTCGGCCTGCCCATTGGTTGATGGATGGAAGGGCACGGAGGTGGTGTGCCTAATCCAGTTTGCCTTCAAGAACGCCTGGAAATCAGTAGCGGTAAACTGAGGTCCGTTATCAGACACAATTACATCAGGGAGGCCGTGTGTGGCAAAGAGAGCTCTGAGCACCTAGATTGTCCTCCCCGAGGTCATGTTGGGAACAGGGACTACCTCTAACCACTTGGAATGACTGTCCACCACTACTAAAAATAGTTGGCCCTGGAATGGCCCCGCATAGTCAATGTGGATGCGGGACCATGGGGTGTGTGTGGCCTCCCACCGGTGTACTGGTGTGTGTGGCATTTTTGGCCAGGATCTCTGGCATGTGTAACAGGCCTTGACCTGATCCTCGATTTCCTTGTCCAACCCAGGCCACCAGAGGTAGCTTCTAGCCAGGGCCTTCATCCTGACCACCCACGGGTGTCCTTCGTGTAAGGAATCCAATACCCTGGCCCATAGTACTGTGGGAATGATGACCCTGCTACCCCAGAGGAGGCACCCCTTGTGTGTGGAGATCTCGTCGCGTCCGGACCCTAATGGGGGAGACGTTCGAGTTAAGCTTGAACGATAGGGGGGGTCCAGTGTACCTGCCCAACGACCTGTCGAAGACGTCTGCGAACTCCCGGCAAACGGCCTCGACGGAGTCCCCCTGGATCCGATGGATCCCGGAGACTGTGATTCCCAGGGCCTCAAACCAGTCTAGCCCGACCAAACTGGCTCTGTGGCCCTCTACCACTACAACGTCCAGGTGCCCTTTGTGACCCTTAAACCCCACCGAAACGGTAGCCTCCCCCTTCACCTTGACCGGCGAATTCTGAAAATCGGTCAGGGTTAATTTTGTAGGCCATAATTTAATCCGCTGGTTGCTCCGGCTAGTTATGTAATTAAGGGTCTTGTCTGAAATAATCAAGACCGCTGACCCAGAGTCAAGCTCCATGCTGCAAGGGACGCCTTGCAAGCGGATTGTTAATCTAATTTTGGGTTTGAGCAGCCGGCGGCTACCCGTGTGGTTAATGGCCAGCTGGCTCTCGACATAGCCAATCTGTGTTTTGGTAGGGGCCCCAGTACCTTCGAACGGCGGTTCCTCTGGCTGCAGCTCGTGGATCTCCTCCCGGGGGCGGCGGCTACGGCAGACCGCAGCTATGTGGCCTGTTTTCTTGCAGGCCCGACACGTGGTGGACCAGAACTTGCAGAGGCTGCGCATGTGGTTCCCACCATACCCTGCATACGTCTGAGGGTTGGTGGCATTACTGGGAGGCCTGGGCCTGTCTGGGCATCTGGCTCGCTGGTCGGGGGTCGACTTCCGCTGGAGGAGGTCGATGCTCTGGTTGTCCTCTGTGGCCCCTTGCCGGTGGACGCTGGTCGCCTAGTTGCCGGACCGGGTTTTCTGGCAGGCTTGGTTGGCCCCGCAGGCTGCTTCATGGGCTAGGATGGCGTCCTCGGCTTCCTGGAGCGAAACCTCCTCTCTCTTGAAGAGGCGCTCCTGCAGCCGCCTGTCTCGTAGGCCGCAGATCAGCCATTCCCGTAGCCGTTCCTCCAAGTTCGTGAACCTGCAGGTGACGGCGGCTTCCCGTAGGGGAGTGAGGAAGTCGGCACTGGTCTCGTCGGGGCGCTGGTCCCTTTTTTCGAATTGTGACCATGCGGCCACCTTGGAGCGCCGTGGCTTGAGGTCCGGGTACGCGACAGTGTTGATGGCCTCCTGGGGGAACAGATTTGCGGCGATCTCCAACAACGCTGCCCCCCCGAGGCAAAGTAGGGCTGCCGCCTTCGCACTGTCCTCTGATATCTGGTTGAACCGCATGTACAGTTCAATGTGGGCCAGGTAGCGGGCCCAGGTCTCTGGGTGGCAGGTATCGAATTCGCGGGGTTGTCTGGCTCTTGCCATGGCGCGGTTGCGGTCTCGGTCACGGATGCGGTGCTTGGCGTAGCCGGGTCAGCTGGCGGTCAAGGGGGAAAAGAAGGGAAATGCCTTCCCTTCAGCTTGCGGAGCATTTCCCCAGTGACTTCAGTTCTTGGTTGGCAGCAATCCCACCTTCATCGCCACTATTGTGTAGTGGGTCCGACGCAAGGAAGAGACGCCAGCCAGTGTGTGAGTTCAGCTCTTTATTGGAGAGGGCTAGTGAACTGGGGAATCAGGGTTACCTGGCCTCCTTAAATACCCGGCCAGGTAAGCGGACAGCCAATGGGGTTGGCCCTAGGTTTCCTGCCGAAACTGGGTTTCCTGCCGAAAACTGTTCAGGCCAATGCCCCCTGGTGGCTGTTGCTATGCAGGTGCCTGCATACATAACAGTGAAGAACTTGTCTCCCACTTGGAAGGTTGAGAGTTCAATCCTAGATAGCGGCAGATACTTCTAGGGCTCAAAGAAGTCTATGTTGTTACTAAGAGCTGGCATACAATCAGTCAGCTAAATTCAAGCACACATACATTAGCTGTTGCATTTCTTTCTCAGAGATGATCTGAGGTGGATCTCTTGAGATTATTTATTTAGCATATGGCAAAAATGTTAAAAAAAACGCATCACAACTACATCCTCAGTGAGCAAATATGAAACTATTTACAAATTCAAAGATATACTATTTATATAGTCAGTGCTGGATAGAGTTGCATACAAAAAGTCCCTGGAACTTCCCTGATACGCACTTAGAGGACTCTGTGCCACAATATCTCTTGAGGGAAAGACTCTCTTTAAGAGCAGCTCTTTGGCTTTGAATGGTGATTCTCTAAACTTTTTGGACTGGTGGATACTTTGGTAATTCTAAGAGCCTATTCTAAGCCTTCTAACAAAATGGCTGCCATGGCTAGCACGGCAATCCCAAATATCCATTCAACAACCTAGTGACCAGCCTATCCCCTATCTCTCCACCAGCCCTTTCCCACATGGAATCTATCTAGTTCAGAAGTGGGGAAACATGACCCTTTTATGACTTGTGGACTTCAACTCACAGAATTCCTGAGCCAGCAGGAATTATGGGCGTTTAAGTCCACAAGTCATAAAAGGGCCATTGTTCCCTACCTCTAATCTATGGGAATTGAGGTCCATACACCTTAAAGGTGCCAAGATTGAGCAACACTGAGCTAGACCTTTGGATGCTTTGAACTGAAGTGCTACACCCACTTGGAAAAACAAGGCTTTTACTGTTGCACCAAAGTAGACTAGGTTAGTTTAAACTAAATAGAAAGGTACTGCTTTGATCTGGGTATGAATTCAACTGACTCTTCACTGAAACCATGGGCCCTTTTAATGCTCTATTCAGCTCTATTAAAATTATGTTAGTGGCTTTAATTTTTCTTGGTTTGCTTGCTTTGTAGCCTGCTATTTTAAAAAAATTAAAAAGACCAGGTGGGGCACAGAACTTGTTGGACCCTAAGGGAGGTGAGCTTCCTAGAACAAGATGTGGCACAAAAGCCAATTCCTCAGCAACCACATAGTGGATCCAATATTTGACTTACTGCAGGCTGCACTGAGAGATGATGGACATGGCTTAGTTCAGTAAATAAAGGGAGAGTGATTGTTTATTTTATTATTTATTTAAGAAATATATGCAGCTGTTCAGTTCAAGGAGTCCTCGGCGCTCTCAGTTTTGTTATTTTCTTGCAGA
>JAKJMR010018184.1:354838-381252 GCA_024449315.1 Daboia siamensis | reverse complement strand
TATTATTATTATTATTATTATTATTATTATTATTATTATTATTATTAATTATTATTATTATTGTTGTTGTTTTGTTGTTGTTGTTGTTGTTATTATTATTATTATTATTATTTATTATTATTAACCATCTGGCAAAAATAAAATAAAAACCCCATCTAGACATAGAGTTGACTGCGTTCAAGTTCTTTAGGGCAACTCTGAATTTCAAGGATCTCTCTAAATCAGGGGTCTTCAGACTCAACCCTTTTATGACTTGTGGACTTCAACTCCACATGTGCCTGGCTGAGGAATTCTGGGAGTTGAAGTCCACAAGTCATCAAAGGGCCAAGTTTGAAGACCCCTGCTCTAAATGATGCTGGGTGGGTCAGGCTTCAGCTTCTAAGTCTAGATACTTGCTATACGTTTCCTATGTTTGGATAATTTTATTTTGTTAAGCAGGTATGTTTATGAACTAGCCAAACCCCAAGAGTTAGAAAAACACCATTCAAATTAGCAATTCAATTTCTTTAGAAATGGATTTTAGTTTATAAAACAAAACAAATAATAAAGAAATGAGGCTACCACAGCATAACAGTATATTTTCAAGAATTGTCCATTTGTGGCATGGAAATTTAGACATAGACATAGAATATCAGATTTGGAAGTGACTTTGGAGGTCTTCTAGTCCAACCCCCTGTTCAAGCAGGAGACTCTGTACCATTTCAGACCAATGGCTGCCCAGTCTCTTCTTAAAAACTTCCAGTGTTGGAGCACCCACAACCTCTGGAGGCAAGTTGTTCCACTGGTTAATTGTTCTAACTGTCAGGAAATTTCTCCTTAGTTCCAGGTTGCTTCTCTCCTTGGTGAGTTTCCATCCATTGCTTCTTGACTTGCCTTTGGAGTTGTCCCACAGAGTTGTCCCACAGTGATTTGGCGTGGTGAGTTGGCCACAATGAGTTGTCTTAGACCTGGTGGAATCTGCTTTAGGAAAATTTATTTATTTGGCTGCCCTTCTATTCAGCTCTGGGCAGCAAACAAAGTAAACTATTATTCAAGTAGAATGCTAAAGAGTCAGGCTAAGTTTTAAGTTCTTGATCTTGTTTCTCTGTGAATCTGACTTTTAAAAAGAAGTTAAGGGTTCACTATTCAGATGCCTCTCTTACCTCCATATTTGACAAGAAGAAGGGACAGATTTGAAGTTTAATTGCTGAGGGCCTCTTTTGGCAGATCTCAAAATGTGAAGTACGATTGGATCTATTTAGTTCTTGGCTAGACATCTCCAAAACTTTAGGCTAGCCAGGAAACTGGAAAACTATTCTGGAAGAAGGCAAACCATTCTTTTGTTCCCACACACACACAAAAAAATACAAACTCATCACAAGTTCAGCTCAGTTCAACAGATTGTTTTGTCACCTGTAGAGTACTTCCAACCTTAGCATTTCCTAAGACTTTGGAATGCAAGAGTTCAGATTATTTCCGTACTGACTTTGCTTTTTAGAGCTAAACAATCATGGGGCTATCTTTGTTTTCACAAGTCCACGTCTTCTAGGGAACATTTCCCAGATACAGTTTGAAGAAGTTGCCTCCGTGGTAATAGCTCACAGCTGAATAGTTTTGGGGTCCGTGGGAAGTTCCCATCCTACTCCACAAGTTATGAGTTCATAAATATTCTGTAATCGTGTGTACACCCACCCTCCCCTAACCCATGGAGTAATCTCAAGTGAATTTCTTTGCTTTCTCCCCCCCAAAAAATCCACTCCGAGTGGGTGCAAAGTGTACTAAACCCTATTAAGCCTTAATCCTCCTTAGTTTGGGGAACAACGCTGAAACCCCAGTTGTAGCAGGATAGAGATCAGCTAGGAATAGAATCGGACTTCATTCCAGCTTAGTTTCGATCTGCCTAAACGGAATAATACTTTGTGTTGTAGAGAAGCTGTGACAGTTCTTCTATTGATCCTGCTTCCACACAGAGGCTGGATACAACGGTGGCTTCTTGAACCAAGTACCTTCACCCAGCCTATATGCACATTATTGTACACAACGTGAACAGAAGTGGGAGGGGCGGGGAAGAAAAAAGCCACACAAACATCGGCTCTTGAGTTTTTAACAACACAAATACATAAATTTTTAATCTGAGAAAAATACAAAATGAAACCATGTACAAGTTATGTACAAACCCTTTTTACAAGACAATAGATTGATCACGGGATATTACATGTGACAAAGTCAGGTAGATCATTTCGAGAGCACCTTGCATTCCCACCCTCTCGCTCATTCCTGCTTTTGCCCTCCGCATCGTTAAGACACATAAAAGAAACTAAAAGTGATGTTGTCACACTCCTTTTTCCTGATGAACTTTTGAGTTAATGCCACAGGCATTTCCTAGGACACCTTTAGCTGTCTTGTGGGGGTGGGGGTATTAGAGCCTCATCTATGCTCCTGTGATGGGGTGTGGAAAGAATAGGTAAGACATTTTTGATGGCTAACATTTTTGTTTTGCTTGGATAATAGGCATTAAAATTTGCAATTTCTAGACATGTGTGCTCTGGGCACAATCCCCCCAAAGAGAATTTTGAGAATTGTAAGAATGTGTTTGGACTCTATTGAGTAGGGATTCTGGATTTTACAATCCCAACATACCTGGAAGGCACCAGGTTAAAAAAAAATAGCAATTTTTAAAAGCTTGAGTCTACGAACATCCATTTTTAAACCTTTGACGACTTTTTAATATTCCCCTCCAAGCTAGTTTTCCTTAAACTGCATTAAGGTCCCAATCTCTGTTATGTCTTCTAGAATGTTAGATGCATATATACATTATTCTTGTCTATTTAGAAAGCATTTAATGAAGGAAAAAGTTGGGGATAGACCTGGAATTCACAGTTATGATGTGAACATTTGCTTGCTCGAGAAGCCCAGTGGGAGAATGTTGAGTGCATAGAGAAAGCTTGACCAGCCAACTTTAAGACCAGTGCCTTCTCTGGGGAGGAAGTTCTGCCTGGACAACTCAATCTAACGATTCTGAAGAACTTGATGGGACCGAGAAAGCTTAGGAATTATTTGCTAGTTAGTACTAAGACAAGTTCCCAAGAATGGTATAGCTCAGGGGTAGGCAATCTTGGCTCTTTTATGACTCATGGACTTCAACTCCCAGAATTCCTGAGTCAGCTGGGAGTTGAAGTTCATGAGTCATAAAAGAGCCGAGGTTGCCTACCCCTGAAACTGTGCAAACAATGTGCTTGTGGAATCTCTTGAAATGTGACCTATAAGTAATGAGTTACCAAGAGTTGGGAAACAAGACAATCCACAGCTGTGTTATTGTTTCAATACGCATATGTTGCAGTGAATTCTATTATTCAAGTGCAAAATGTCCACTTTACATATCACACGTGGCCTACTGCCAGGTTTTTCGTGGCCGTGTAATGCCAGAAAGGATTGAGTGGAACCCCACATTTGGAAGAGACATGCTTTTTTTTTTTTTTTTTTTAAGTGTGGGGCATGTTTTGCATGCCTTAAATTTCACAGAGGCTCAGTAGCACTTGTTGTACCTGGAAAGGGAACTTATGCAGTCTTTCACTTCTGAGTGTTCCTTTTAGAAAGCACCCAGGTGTCGTTTCGTTTCTGAGCACGAGCCTTGCTAAGCGTGGCCTGGCTGTTTCTGCTTCAAAATAGCGCAGAGCAAGTGATCCCCGCCAGCACAAAAATCAAAGCCCTTAAAAAGATTCCGTTGTGCGGGACCTATCTCTCAGGAGACCACAACAGGTTATCCTAAGGAATTCATGGGTACCCTTGATGCAGATGATATTATGAAGTCTGAATTACAAAAGCCCGTGGCGTTAATCCGCTTTTACGTTATTGCTCTAGGGTTGCAGCAGTATATGGACTTATTATTGCAAAATATTTAATTACTGGGAAGCCCTCAGTTTTTCCCATAGAGTTTGCCTCTTGTGGCCATCCAAACAAGGTGAACTAGACTCTGATGTTGTTTTCAGAGTCTTAACAATCTAGTGAAATCTTTCTTGGCTTTAGTCTCTCTGTTAAGCCTCTGATGCACATGGTCAAAAAAGAGAAGAGTAACACACATCCATCTGCTGGCCAAGGAAACATGTGGCTATGTCAACGGACTTGACTCACAGGAATAGTACTTGAACAGACATGGCTTGATTAAGGCAGTAATAAAGAAATTATGATAATTAAAAAAAAACGCAAATGGCTTTAAAGCAGGTCATTTGAGTGCCATTCGGCAGTTTATTAAAGCAGTATGGCAGAATTGCAGAATATTTTCCTTCTTGAGGCAGAAAATGCCAGGGACTTAGTAGGTTTTGTTCCCCGAGCTTGTGGGCTGGTTTCCAGATGTTTCGTTACCAGGCTAGGTAACCTCTTCTGCAGAATTTAGGGGGTGTCAATGTTCTTCTGTTTATAAGGGCTTCAGATGTGGGTGTGTCGAGTGAGGGTCTGTGATGGGTCTTGTGATGAGTCATGTGTGAGTCGTCAGTGGGAGGCTTGCGATGGGTCTTGTGATGAGGAGGTTATCTCAGGTCACACTCATTGGGAGGTGAACCGATGGAAGTGGGGGATTGTGCGGGATGGTTGAGCGATGGTGCTGTCTCTGCTTGGCTGTGTGGTTGATTTGGATCCTGAGGGGTTCGTAGGCTGGTTGTAGGTCACTGTGTCTGTTGATGGAATTGCCGGTGGAGTGCCAGGCTTTGATGAACTCACATGCCGGGTGGTACTGTGGCCGATGGTTTTTGTGTTTCTCCAGTCGAACTGGTGCTATTTGGTGCCAGTGTGGCTGTGACCTGATATAACTTCCCCGTCACAAGAGTCATTGATGACTCACACCTGACACATCACAAGACCCTCACTTGACACACCCACACCCGAAGACCTTATAAACAAAAGAACACCAACAACGACATCTCCTAAACTCTGCTGAAGATGTTTGAAACGTTCGGAAACCAACCCACAGGCTCAGAAGAATGAACCTTCACCTGTATCCTACACCTGAGCTACAAATATTCACCCTATTGCAAACTCAGTAGTTAGTTCTGATTCCTGGGCAGTTAGTATGTTTGCATTTCTACGTCTGCCATTTTTCTTCTACTCTATTCCTGCCACAGAAAAAAATCTAATAGGAGGACACGTTAGTGGAAGCTCTCTGGAAATAATTATATGTGTGTATGGTGTTGTGGGAAAGATAGCAGGGGAGAGATGTTATTAAAGGTGTCGTTATTAAAGGTTACTCAAGGCCCTTCTTTAATTTATCCTGAAACAGGCCAAGCAAAAGTTCCTAGTATTGTAACAGGGATTGCAAAGAGGCCTAAATAATTTGCTTTCAGGCTAAAAAAGAAATGTCCTGTAAGAGAATATGACAAGAGATTTCTGAAATGATGAATACTGGGGAGAAAATAAGACACCCTCTCATAAAAATGCTTCGTGTGATATTGAAGACCAAGTAAAAGAATTTGCCACCGGGGGCATAATTAAAATAGATTTCACTGTGGAGGATGAGTTGATGGCCATTAACTGGTTTGGCTTGAAGAGGACCTGGTAAAATACAGACTTAGTTCATTGGTCTCAACCAGGTGCAGTAGTTACTGCTTGAACCTCCCAAAAAGGACAAAACCAAGCTTGGGAGGCACCTGGTTGTATGCGCTAGTCCAATGACTGAAAATTCAGTTGACTAGAACAATCAGACATGCTTGGTTCTTAAATTAAAGCCCACCAGTAAATCTCAGGACACCAGAGTGGGCTGGTATTCAAGCAACAAACCTTCACCCCAAAGCAAAGCCAAAGAGAAGCCACCACCATTTTGTCCCCAAGGAAACAACATAGATTAACAAGGTCACTCAGGAATCAAGTTCACTGCAATAGATCTACCGCTCGGCTTTCGGTCACGTCACTTCATTCGTTATAGCCTAGACCGTGGATCATCTTAATTTATATTTCTATCAAGCCTTTGACACTTTTTCTTCTAGCTCTTCGAAATGATGGAAACGCCGGTGGAAAGTTTCTGACATTCTGACTAATTTAAAGGCCAGGTGCAACGGACTTGCCTTCTCCTTAGCTGTCTCTCATCCAATTTTATTACAAGGTGACCCCTGTGTTCAGTTCACTCCGAGATTCCACTTTCATGAATGAGTTTGGGCCTTTCTCTGTGCTTATTTATTTAGCAGTTTAATATGCCACCCAGTCCTAATCTCTTAAAATGAAAGATAATCAGACAGTACAGTGCTTTGCTTTTCATCCAAGTTACAGGCTCTAAAAGGCATGAAAAAATGAGATGGCAATGACACTTAGACTTATTTACCACTTCACAGTGCTCTACAGCTCTCTCCAAGCGGTTTACAGAGCCAGCCTGTTGCCCCCCAACAATGTGGGTCCTCGTTTTACCGGCCTCGGAAGGACGGAAGGCTGAGTCAACCTTGAGCCAGTCAGGATTGAACTCCTGGCTGTGGGCAGAGTTAGCCTGGAATAGCAATAGCACTTAGACTAATATACCGCTCCATAGTTCTTTTATAGTCCTCTCTAAGCAGTTTACAGCCTGTTGAACCCAACAAACTGGGTTCTCATTTTACTGACCTCAGAAGGCTGAGTCAACACTGAGCCGATCAGGATCAAACTCTTGGCTTTGGGCTGTGAATTAGCCTGCAATACTGCATTGCAACCACTGGGGCCATCATGGCTGTGACGAGCACTTCGCAAAAATTAGGAATAAACAAACTTGAAAGGAGAAACTGATAACAGGTAGTCCTCGGCTTACAACGGTTCATTCAGTGACTATTCAAAGTTACAATGGCACTGGAAAAGTGGCTTGTGACCGTTTTTCACACTTACGACTGTTGCAGCATCCCTATGCTCATGTGATCAAACTTCAGACACTTGGCAACCGACTCTTACTTATGACGGTCGCAGCGTCCCGGGGGGGTGTCACGTGATCCCCTTTTGCAACCTTCTGACAAGCAAAGATTCACTTAAAAACAGTGTGACTAATTTAACAACTGGAGCGATTCACTTAACAACTGTGGCTAGAAAAGTCGTAACATGGGGACCAAACTCAATTAACAAATGTCTCACTTAGCAGCATAAATTTTGGGCTCCGTTCTGGCCCTATGCCGAGGTCTTTCTGAACAATAGTTAAGCCCATTTTCCTCCCAACGGAAAAGGCAGGATTGATCCCCAAAATGAAATACATCTGCGTGGGGTCTGCAAAAACCTCTCACGAGTTCTATCTAATATAGACGCAATAAGTAAAATATATTATGAAATGAAGAAATGAGGAACCTGCACATTCTTTTTTTCTTGTTTCTCATGCAAAATTCCCAACTTACTTTGATAAACATTCACAAAAACCGTAATTTTCCAAAGAGGAGGAACCCAAAGATTAGGAACACACCTTGATGTGCAACTCCTCTCCTTTTTATTACATTATTAGCTTGTTAGCATCTTTACTGCACCTATTTCTGACTTAATTAGCCTGGCCTGGATGAGATGACAGTGAAGAGAAATGCAGAAATGAATGATTTTGTCTGGAATTGATAGTATTAGTACCGCTTTATAAAACCCCAGTGAGGCCATGCCTGGAATACTGCAGCCAATTTTGGCCACCCTATCACAAAAAGATGTTGAGACCTTGGGAAAAGTTCAGAGGAGAGCAACTAAGATAACTAAAGGCCTGGAGACCTAAACGGACGAAGAAAGGTTGCAGGATTTGGGAATGGCCAGTCTAGAGAAAAGAAGGACTAAGGGGACATGATAACAGTATTTTAGTATTTGAGTGGCTGCCACAAAGAAGAGGGGAAAACATTATTCTCCAAAGCACCAGAGGGCAGGATGAGAAACAACAGTTGGAAACTGATCAAGGAGAGAATTAACCTGGAATTAAGGAGAAACTTCCTAACAGTGAGGACAATTAACCAGTGGAACAAAAGTTGCCTTCAGAAGTTCTGGGTGCTCCATCACTGGAGGTTTTTAAGAAGAGACTGGATAGTCACTTGTCTGAAATGGTATAGGTTCTCCTGCTTGAGCAGGGGGCTGGACTGGAAGACCTCCAAGGTCCCTTCCAGCTCTATTCTATTCCAGTTATGGGGAAAAGAAAAAAGGGTCATGTGCTAGTTCAAGACATCTCCTTCCTTTGAATTTTGCAAAACAGCCAAGAAAGAATATTTATATTTATAGCTCGGGATTAAAATGAGCTTGGTGGTTTTCTTGCAGATGTTTCTTGCACATCATCAGTGCTAGTCCTGATGACCTTACCTACCTAATGAAACATCAGCAGGAAAACAACCGAGCTCAGAAAGCATCCAGGACCCCTAAAACAAGGAAGAATCGAGGATCACTTTGTCCGAATCAGAACTGTAAGTCAAAAAAAAAAACCAAAAAAAAAAAAAAACCCACAAAACCTTCCACCCACCTCCGACAAATTTTGAAGCATGAATTTCCAATCATGGCTGATGAGATTTTGTGAACTGGCAAAGAAATGCTATGGTGATGACGGAGATTCAAAGTGAACGCAACTCCGAATCGGCTCAACCTTGAATGGAGTGTGCTTAGGGCCAGCCAATCTTTGCCTTAAAGCAAAGCTGTGTTCACCCAACATTTTTTTATTTCTTCTCTACTCACAGAATTGGGAGGGAAATCTATCTTCCTAGCCTAACCACGTTAAGTCCTTCAGAACTATTTTAAAAGTTTAGAAATAAATATAGCCAAGAGGCTGCTACTGTAATTCTAGTCTGCCCTCTTTTTGGACATTGACGTAACTGAGTCAAAACTTTGTCCATCTCTATTGGGGATTGGCGAGTGTCGTCATCACGACGCAAGTGCCATGCTAGAACTTTTATGTTCAAAACGAGAGGGAGTGAAAGAGAGAGGGGGCTTGGGTGTCGTCATTGTTCGGCTAGAGTTTTGCTTTTTGCTATTATAATTGCCCAGAGAAGGGTGGCTACATAAATTCAACAAATAACTGAACAATCTTTTTAATAAAATGAACAACCCTCCCCTTTTTAAAGGTGCTTCTTTTGACGGATTTTCTGTATGCTTCGCTCCCAGAACCAACATTCTAAAGATCGAATATATTATTATACCAAAACATGTTATAATTTTATAGCTTTCAGTTCATGAACGAAAAAGGAGTATAGAAATTGACACCATCCTTGTCCTTTTTCCACAACTGACTCATGGATTGTGCCTTTTGAAAACATGCCTAATGCAAAAAAAACCCAAAAAACTTTGCCAGCTGCCCATATTTTTACAGTGGTACAATTTCTCCAAAGTATGACCCACCTCCACGTGGGTCTTACGATATGGCTAAAAAAAACTGCACTTCATTGTTGATTATCAGGAGAGAAAAAAAGAGATGATGCAATAAATGCTTTTGATCAAACTGTTCAGTTCTCCATGCATTGTATTCACCGTTCTCATTTTGTTTGTACATTTGAATAAATCATTCTGCAAAACTTAACAACAGAGTAGGTCACAGTTGAAGGAGCCACTCTGGAATTCAGCCTATTAGGACAAAATAAGAATATATTTGTCTTGCAACTAGTAGACCAACATTAAAGCTGAAATAATTTTCGGTTAAGATACTGGATCATACAGTGCTGATTTGATTCACTGGCACTTACTCTAATGATAACAATATCACAGAATGCTTAATTTCAGGTTTACACTTTGCACAATTACAAAGCTTAGCTTGTGTAGGTGTGACCTGGTGCCATCGTTGACCTCAGCCATTTTCTTCAAGAATTTGTCTGTCTACATGGATCCAGGTCAGGAGTACATAATTTAAACTGGAGAGTTGCTGAATTATATACAGCCTCAAATGCTGGAGTAACTATGTTTTGCAATACAGATATGAAACACCACCATTTTGTCTAATGGCTAGAAAGGTCCTCCGCCATTTTGAGGAAGAAAAGCTCTGAGGTCTAAGCCTTTTCTAAACGCTTTGTGTTCCTGATCTTAAACATAGTCCTTATTCTTTATTACTACACTTATGCTTCATTTGATGTCACAGTGACGGGCAGAGTCCCAAATATTTGGAAATTAAAAAGTTGATTTCTAAGAAATTAGAAATTAAGTGGCTGTAGCTTAGCATAAGCAATGTATGGATTGTAGTGTGTGCATCACAGTTAGAGCTTGATTAACATCTGAATGTACTTTGACTGAGAAGCGGGAATCTGCCATTAGGAACACAAGACATCACTGAGATCTCCGCCACAAATGTTGTCACTTTTTAGGGTGCAAGGCCAACCTCAGCTTTTTGCTAGATTAACATAAATCACTCTGTAAAGCCTCATTGTCCAACGATAAGCCTATCTCTTTTTTCTTTTTTTCCAATAGGCTGAAAATACCTTCTGAAGCTTGTGGAGAAATTTTCAATTGACGTGGTTAATCGCTCTTCATCTTGAGATCTTCTGATGATACTCACCAGAAAGCTACACAAAGAAATTTCTACAGGTTTCTGGAAGAAATAGAGACCATTCAAACATCTATGGACATTCTCAATCACCCAGGTCATGGTTGTCCCAAAAATGCTTTCCCAAAAGACAGGTGTACTTTTTGGGGTTTTTTTTTCCTTTTTCCTTGAAAACATTTTGCTTCTCATCCAAGAAGCTTCTTCAGTTCTGAACTAACTCAACGGAACTGAAGAAGCTTCTTGGATGAGAAGCAAAATGTTTTCAAGGAAAAAACAAAAGAAGTTGCCTTTTGGAAAAGCACTTTGGGAAGACCGTACAAATGTTGCACTGATTTCCCCCCTCCCTATAACTTGTTGACTGAATGCGCCTGTTGTGCAATTATTTGATTGGAGGATTCCATTATGAAAATCCGTGAGCAATACAATGCTAATAAAGCCACTCTCAACCCAGGGTCTTCCACTGTGGGGGAATTAGGATCCCTAAACATCTGGAGGACACCAGAGTGGGAGGCTTGTCGTTAAAGATTCATAATTCCAGAATAATATTCTTTCTATAAAAATAGGACATTTCCACATTATTTCCCCCAAAATAAATAAAGTTTAGTTTATTAAGAACTGGTGTCAATGCTAAACAAAATACATGTCTTCCAGAAAAGAAACATTTTAGCAAACTCTTCGTCTTCTTCTTTGATTTACTAAAATACAAGTGGACTTGTTTAAAATACATTATTTCTCTCTCTCTTAATTACATTTTTGCTTCAATTTGTGACCATCATTCTCCATATATATAGGTGTGTGTATGTACGTATGTATGTACGTTTGTGTATACACACACACACACACATTTATGGAGTCCGGCCACAATTTTCAGCTGTTCAGTTTAAGGGAAAATACTTGAGAATGAATAAAGAAATATATTCCTCATCTATCTTCTTTCTAATAAATAAAAATAATTTAAAATGCTAGAGACTATACATGACTTTTTTTTTATTATGTTCATATATAAATGAAAAGTTTCCAAAATACATGGAAGCAAATATTAAAGGCAGACAAACAAAGATCTGTCTACTGGACTTTCACTTTTCCCACCAAAAGTTCAGCATGAAAGAGGAATAAATGTCATATCACCGTTCATGAAGTCCGTCGGGTGCTTTTTTTTTTCCTAATTTTTTTTTAAAAAAAAAACAAACAAACCACACACACATTGTCCTGTCCTTCTAGGAGTCAACATTCATCCTCGACTTCTCTGATTGGTGGAATCAAGCTGCTTGTAGACTTATAGTGATTGATGTGATTTGCTACGTGGGTGGTCATGGGCTTGATTTGAATGTTTCTGGGATAGGCGTTATCCGATTCATCTGTAAACCATTTCTTTTCTGCTAAAGAGTAGAAACATGGGAAGAGAGAGAGAGAGAGAGAGAGAGAGAGAGAGAGAGGGAGGGAGAGAGAGAGGGGAAGAGGGAGAGATGGAGAGAAGGGAGACACAGAGAGAAAGAGAGAGAGGGAGAGAGGGGAGAGGGAGAGATGGAGACAGGGGAGGGAGGGAGGGAGGGAGGGAGGGAGGGAGAGAGAGAGAGAGAGAGAGAGAGAGAGAGAGAGAGAGAGAGAGAGAGAGAGAGAGAGAGAGAGAGAAGCTTAAATTAGTGCCAGGCCAAGAGCAGTGTAGAAAAGTGCTCTGTTGTGAGGTGTTTCAAAGCAATCGATAGGAAGCGACTTTGAGTAATGACTAGCGGGGTGAAGGGCGATAGGTTTCATAAGGCTGAGAACGTGGATTAGAGATGAAAGGATGAAAAGCTGGCTAGCTTGAAGGCAAAGAGTTAAAAAGAGCTGGTAGGTGGTTGACTTAGTTACGGAAGGCCTGAAAATGGGAGCTTCGAACCTGGTTAGTAAACTGCTCATAGCTGGGCTTTGGTTGTGGAGAAGACTACCTGGTTGAGATTATCAGGACAGGGAGGCATTTTGCTGTGTTAAAATTTCCCTGAAAAAAAGAAACGAGGTCTTTGGGAATTCCAATATTGCGGAATATTGTTAATCTTGTTTTCTTTTGCTCACTGCGGAGAATTCAGTGGTTTGAGATGGCTGAAATATATGGTTGCTGATACTGGTAACATTTGGAAATGGCCATTTGGTGACCAGAGTTATCTCATGCTCTCACCAAAAACACACAAACACAACATACGTGGAGTTTTGGGGAAATGGTCGTAGAAGGCTAGGCCTCATTGCAATTATTATGTCAAGCAATAATATTAGGTGTTAGCAGGGTTGAAATTATGCTTATTATTACTTTGTTATTTTCCATGTATACTGAGAGCTTATGCATTGGAGACAAATCCTTGTGTGTCCATCATACTTAGCCAATAATCTATTCTATTCTATTCTATTCTATTCTATTCTATTCTATTCTATTCTATTCTATTCTAATTTAATTGGGTTTTAGTTTAATTTTAGGGACAGTAATTTAATTATAGTTTTTAACTGCTTTTAATTTTTGTATGCTGTGTATTTTAATTCTCCCTGTAAACCGCCCTGAGTCCTACGGGAATAGGGCAGTATATAAATTTAAATAATAATAAAATAATAAAATATTCTATTCTATTCTATTCTATTCTATTCTATTCTATTCTATTCTATTCTATTCTATTTCCCATATTCTATTCTATTCTATTCCATACATTCTATTCTATTCTATTCTATTCTATTCTATTCTATTCTATTCTATTCTATTCTATTCTAGTCTAGTCTACTCTACTCTATATTCTAGTCTACTCTGTTCTGTTCTGTTCTGTTGTTCTGTTCTGTTCCATTCCATTCCATTCCCCATATACATATGCATATGGGTGTGTCTGTATGCCTGTCTGTCTGTCTGTCTCTCTCTCTCTTTTTTCTCTCTCTCTGTATGCGTGTATGTAGGAAATGCTCATCTACATGCCTTTTAATCAGAACATTAATTCTAACACGCAGGATGAAACAGACTTTCTGCTTAACTCATGGACAAGTGATAGGAGCACCACAATTAGGGTGGCTTCCCCATGCTTGGAAGCAAAACAAACAAAGAAACAACAAAAAAAAATCACTCGAAAGAGATAGAATGGGTAGGGGGGAAAATTGAGCCCATTTTCACTGACTCAAATCAATGAAATAGGCATCCTTTGGAGAAAGAGTGAGTTGGGCCATTTCCCTTTGCTTTCAATATGTTGCCAGCATCACCAGAATTGCCCTGACTGGTGAACCAAGTTCTCCAGATTAGCCATGTTTTTTTTTAAATTTTAATTCCATTTATATCCCGCCCTTCTCCGAAGACTCAGGGCGGTTTACAAGCTTAGCAGTAGCCTTCATTCTATGTATATGCCTGCTTATTAGGGCTTTCACACACACCCCAAAGTCAGCATTATTGCAAAGTCAGCTTAATTGCCCCCAACAATCTGGGTCCTCATTTTACCCACCTCGGAAGGATGGAAGGCTGAGTCAACAAGGGCCCATTTTTCAGCCTCGGCCATCGTCTAAGCAATTGCTTAGGAGAGAACTCCTTTGTGGCTTTTGCACAAGACACAGTGTGTGGATGGAATCGCCTGGATAGCAGCCAAACCCGTGATTTATTTGCCTGACATGCAAAGAAATCTTCCATATTGACTGACTTTGCAACCGGAACTGGCTGAGAACCTCTGCAAGGTTTTCATCTGGCTACGTAAGTGAGAAATGTAGAGGTTTTTCTCCCCTGTGCATTTCGTTACAAGCCGTTTTATTTTGATCATGGACCTCTTTCTTTCTCGACGTTCCTTTCCACTGTAAAGGCAGGCGCTCCTAATTAACTTTGCTCTGATTGGAACAGATTGGCCGATAGGAATTCATGATGTGAAAATCCTGCACTGCAAAGCTAACGGATTAAGCACCCTAAATTATTCTTCCTGACGAAATGATAAAGTTACAATCTGTCCTAAGATGATCTACAGCTCTGCGGATTCTGACAGCGTCTTTCTACATTCATTTATCTCTCTCTCTCTCTCTCTCTCTTTTTTTAGTCAAGCAAGGCTTGTTTATTTTATTTATTTTTTTTACACCTATACAGCCATTTATCTTTTAAAGTCATCAGAACATGGAATAGTTAATGAGGCTTGGGCAGGAATCTGTTTACATGGAATCTGTTTCTGAAAAGTTGCAAGGGGGAAATTACGTACGTACGTATGTATGTATGCATGTATGTATTCCAGGGAAACCTCACACTTCAGAAATAATTTCAGCTCCATTTAAAAAAAAAAGCATTTAGTTCAAGTATGATGCACCAGCCATTATGCATTTGTGGAAACCAATTTTGCATGAGCTACGGTTAAGCTAACTTTCCCAAGATGGGTTTAAAATGTGACAGTTCCCTCATTTTACAAGCCTGGCATGTTCACACAAACACGTTTGAACGGCTTTGGCTTTAAAATGAAAGAAAGAAATGGAAACAAGCATCCGTGGAATCTCTGCTTCTTTTATCAAGGAGGAGTTTGTCAGAACTCTCGTCTTACATGCTCCGTTTTATGCAAAGGAAGGCTGGGATCAGATATCTGGGAACCAAGTGGGCAAGTGGTGAAAGTTTGAGACTAATAGTGGGGTCACCCCAATCTGCATCCTTTCCTAATCCTGAACACTACCTATCGGCCCAACCAACCCAGCTTAGTTTCATGGGAAAAAATATATAGGAGAAACGAGAACACACCACTTGGAGCTCCTCAATGAAAGATCAAATACTGTATAAATTGAATAAAGTCTGAAGAAGGGGCTTATCTTGATCAGGCACATAGCAACAGCACGTAGACTTATATGCCGCTTCACCGTGCTTTACAGCCCTCTCTAAGCGGTTTACAGAGTCAGCCTGTTGCCCCCAAACAATTTGGGTCCTCATTTTACTGACCTGGGAAGCATGGAAGGCTGAGTCAACCTTGAGCCGGTCAGGATTGAACTGCTGGCAGTGGGCAGAATTAGCCTGCAATGCTGCATTCTAACCATTGCGCCACCACGGCTCTTTCCATGTCCCTATATTAAAAATGTCTGAAGCAGGAAGTAGATAGAATCCCGTTCTTCCTTTCCATAAAGGTATCTTCAGGTTCTGGATTAAGGTCTTAAAATGAAGGCCAAAGTACAGAGACTCATTTGGGGGTTCTTTGCTGCTACACTAGCCTCATTGGTATCAGTCTTGAGGGAAAGGGGCAGGCGGTCATAATTTTCAGAAAATGCAGAGCAATTTTCCTGATCTTGTCAACCCTGTCCTGAAATCCTTTGGAAGAAGTCTTTCCTTGAGACTGAACTGAGTTTTGCTTGGAGCAAAAGCCTAAATAATCTAATTTTGTAATTCAACGGCTTAGGTTTTGTTTCGTTCCCAGTATATTGACATATTTTATGAATATGGTGTTATGGTTTAATTTTAATTTGGTTACTACTACTATTGGTAAATGTGTATGGAGATTCTCAGTCATCCAGGTCATATTTGTCCCAGAGGTGTATTTTTTTTCCCCACAAGGCAACTGGACTTCCTTGTTTTTCTTTGAAGACACTTCGCTTCTCCTCCAAGAAGCTTCTTCAGCTCTGACTGGATGGTGAGGAATGGAAGGATTTATACTCCTTGCAGACAGCTGGTCATTTGCCTTCTTTTTAGAGAGTCATGGAGGCCACTTGGGGATTTGTCCTCAGGGTCACCTGAGTGGGGTGGGGCTGAAAGCCCTAATAAGAAGGCATATACATAGGATGAAGGCTATTGCTAAGCACATTGATTTGTGCTTAGATTGTAAGCCGCCCTGAGTCTTCGGAGAAGGGCGGGATATAAATGGGATTAAAATAAAAAATTAAAATAAAAAAATAAATGGTGTGGAGCCTTCTTGGAGCTGCTGAAAGGGATTGTGTTGTAGACTGGAGAGAGATGGTGTCGTATCCTCCCCTCTCTGTTGAGGGAGGGCTGTTCAGTTTTGACCTAGATGGCCTCTTTGACCCCTCTTTCAAATCAGTGGTCCTCTCTGTCAAATGTGGACTTGGGGACTACTCTTAGTACTACTACTTATTTATTTATCTCATTTCATTTAACTTTCATTGTTTAACCTTATATAATTCTGCCTAGTGAGCTTAATAAATTATCGATTAACTGAATTCACGTATCCATCAGACAAGACTACTGTTGTTTCTCCTTTGTGGCAGGTAGATGCTACATCAAATTCCATATCCTTTCCTTCAGCCTATTAATTGGGCTTAGCATATTTACGAATACCTATTGATATACATTCAGCTTTAGATAGCAGTCATCTAAATCATGGGTTCCCAACCCCTGGTCCATGGACTGGTACTGGGCCGCAGCATGCCATCAACCAGTCCACACAAACAAGCAATGCCCCATCTGTGGGATGCAGGCAGCACACAAAACCACACACTCTCCAGTCCACGGAAAAACCTCTCTCCATGGAACCGGTCCCTGGTGCCCAAAAGGTTGGGGACCTCTGATGTAAGTAGTTGTCATTCTGTAAATCAGTGAATGGTTGCAGGTTCTTGACTAACAAAATTGCTTTCTTCTCTGATTCATCACATTCTCTGATCTTCCATTATGTAGACTAGATCCAGCGGTCACATCTGAATTATTTAGAATAACAGAGTTATTTGTAGGTCACAACTTCTGATGGCAACTTCTGTTCCATTGGTTGATGTTCTCACTGTCAGGAAATTTCACTTTATTTCTAGGTTAAATCTCTCCTTGATCAGTTTCCATCCATTGCTTCTTGTCCTGCCTTCGGGTGCTTTGGAGAATAGCTTGACTCCCTCTTCTTTGGGGCAGCCCCTGAGATATTGGAAGGCTGCTATCATGTCACCCCTCACCCTTCTCTTCACTAGACTGGTTCTTGTTCCCGCCAAGGTTGTCCCCCTTAGTGGTGCTATTCTCCCAACCTCTTGAGCAGATTATTTCTTCATTGGAACCAGTGTTGACTTCCTAGGTGGAATCATATTACCAAGTTGGCTTTACAGGCATTGAAGATCAGTTAAAAGTTCTTGAAGTCAATGAGTGGAATCACATTCAATATTCACTATGCAATGACTCAACTTAACTCCAAACATGTTTGGCTGTGTAGGAAATGAAGCTGAGCCCGAGGAAGGGGTCAAATGTGTCATCGTTCTTGAGTCACTTCGTGCCCACCGGAGACCTAAGTCCAGCCTATCTTGAATTCCACTGACTCTTATCTATTGCCTATTTGTTTTGATCATTAGTCCAGATTCTTGCAGAGAGTGTAAGCTTGCAATAAACCTTTATATTCATTTGAACTGCCTGCGCTTCTTGATTTTCCCATGCTTGACAAGTTGTGGTTCCTGTATGATGCATGTTACAATCATGTTGGCTGTTGCTCTTGGCCTCAGTGTCTGAACTTCTCTTCATGGATGACTAGCCTGCTACAATCTCCTTTAGGATGTGTTTTCCTTTCCTCTTTGACTGTCCAAAGTTCTCCTCATGCAAAGGTATCAGTTGGGACTGAGTAATTTAGGTGTCTTTACACTGAAAGCCAATGATGGAAACACTGTATATCAATGGTCAGGAACTAAGGGCTTGAATTTTGGATGTTTGGACTTCAAAGTGCTTTTTCAGAGACCCACTGTTAATTTTTGAGCAATAATACTGTCAAAAGAACTCAAGAGAACTTAAAGCAGAACAACTTGGGGCATCATTCCCCAATACTTCATTTGATTTCTCAATTAATACATTCTTTGGATTTCCATGATATCAGTGAACAACAACTAAAAGAAACAGGCACAATGCATGTAACAACAACACCCCACTAACCAAGTTGAACAGTCCCAAATTTTAGGATAACGGTCCAATGCTTTTTCTAGGGTCGTATGTGTCCTGGTTAAGTACGTTGTGTGAACACAGCATATCAGAGCATGCACAGTCTACCTGTGCAAGATAACCCAGGAGTAAACACAGTAAACAGTGGTCTATTGTAAATGGTGGTTTATCTTACACTATCTACAATACCATACCAGGAACAATATACATACAGCAGGATCCAACAAACCACAGTTAAGGCAGGAAACGGAAGAGGAAGGAACACTTCAGCAGAGCCTTCGCTTTATACAAAGGCTCTTAAAGAGACACAGACCCTGCTGGATTATTCCCATTATTACATCTTACATTACATAAGCTGGTTAGCTGTTAAATCAATACCTTGACAAGCAGGCACTATTATAGCTAAGAGGGAGTTTTAATGCATTCTCCTTGATCCTTCTCTGACAACCTATCAATAACAGACCATTACATTTACAGTACTTTGCTTCCTGTTCCGCTCTAGAAGGAGAATATTGCCTACCTGATAAGGTTGTTTCAAATATTACACAGGCAATTTATATAGTTATAAATGCTAAGTATAATTAAACAACACCATCAAAGCTGACACCATCCAAAGCACCGAACAACTCAAAGAAGTACTGCAACATTGGAATATGTCTGTTGGTTTGAGTTCCAACCTTGGCAATTTGGTTGCAAACATTTCGTCACCATTCGAGGGGACATCGCCAATGCGCTTTGAATTGTGCTCATCTGTTGGAGCACTGGCCTTTAAATACCTTTTACACAATGCAAATTAGTCTGGATGTTGTTTGTTTCGGTTTCGGACTGTTTGATTGGCTGGCTGTTGTTGCTGAGTCAAAGTCTTTGGTTTTTAAGTACCATCTTGCAGATTGTTTGGATGTTTATTTCTGAGTCATGGTTTTGGTTTTGGTTGGCTGTCTTGTTGTCATTGCCAAGATGCGGTCTGGTTTCTTGTGAGTCGATGGGTTGTAATTTTTGTGGCTGCGTGGTGGGGTGTCTGTTTGTTCGTTTTAAATGCTACTCTTGGGATTGCGGTTGATGTAGTTCTTTCATTGGTAGACCGGGTTGATGTCAGAGTGTATGTTTATTGACGTTAGTGGAAAACCAGGCTTCAAATGTTTAAACACACTTCATATTGGAATGATATACTGGCCCACAGAATCACCAAGAGTCGGACATGGCTGAATGGATCTCATCATCATCATCATCATCATCATCATCATGTTGGAAGGGACCTTGAAGGTCAACTAGTCCAATCCCTTGATCAGGCAGGAAACCCTATACCATTTCAGATAAATGGCTGTGCAGTATCTTCTTAAACATGTCCAGTGTTGGAGCATTCACAACTTCTGAAGGCGGGTGGTTCCACAGATTATTTGTTCTAACTGTCAGAAAATTTCTCCTTAGTTCCAGGTTGCTTCTCTCCTTGATGAGCTTCCCTCCATTGCTTCTTGTCCTGCCTTCAGATGCTTTGGAGAATAGCATGACTCCCTTTTCTTTGTGTCAGCCCCTGAGATACTGGAACTCTGCTTATCATGTCACCCCTGGTCCTTCTCTTCACTAAACTAGACACGCCCAATTCCAGCAACTGTTCCTTATATGTTTTAGCCTCCAGTCCTCTGATCATCTTTGTTGCTCTTCTCTGTACTCTTTCCAGAGTCTCAACATCTTTTTTACATCATGGTGACCAAAACTGGATGCAGTATTCCAAGTGTGGCCTTACCAAGCCATTGCAAAATCATAATTAAAAATTCTTCATCTCTAGCTGAGCGGACAATTGAAGGCCCTTCTGTTATCTGGAAGTGGCACTTCAGACAAGAAACATTAACCATTAGAGTCCAAAGCCCTGGACTTTCCCCAACACTCAGTCTTCTCAAAATGTCAGGGGAAAGCTAATTCCTTTTGAAAACTATGTTGAAGTGGCCCCAAGCTTCCCTTTGTCCTTTACCACTTACGCCAGGAAAGGTGATGGCCACATGATGACAACTTCCGGCTGAGCTCTCCTTTGAAGACACTTTGGGTGTCAAATCAGATCAGGCCTGCAAAGCTTCAGAAGCAGCTCATGTTGCTACCTCAAAGCGGTGGAGAAGCCTTGAGACAGTTATATTCCATAGGTTTTCTTTCATCTCTTTCCTTTTGGGCAAGACAGCTGACCCAGCAATTAAGCATTGGGATGTTTTATGGGTGCACGAGAGACATGGGCCATACGATCCTTCATGCATGAGAGAGTACTGTGGGAAGAGTTTATAAATGTCTATAACTGTGTTAGAAACATTGTACAGGGACTCATACATTAACCAACCCATGTCTCCGACAGAGTTACTAATGAACGAAACCAAGTTGCAAACAACAAAAAAAAAAAAAAAAAATGTTGCCCAGAGCCTTCGGGAAAGCCATCAAGCGATAATAACAAAATCCTTTAAACTCAACCCCAAGCATAAGAACGAATTCAACACTTACGTCCAATTGTAAACACACAAAACTCAATTAATGTAAACAGTGTAAACATCATTATAACGCTCACAGTTCAAACGAAGAGACTCAGTCCAGATCTTAATCAACCCCTTCTCCGGATCAACACATATGCATAACCGCACCCCTCAAGTTTCACACACTAGAACCAGCGCATTCTCATACACACGTCCCTCTGATCCACACCAAGGGCCAGACCCCTTATAAAACAACTTCTCTGTACCCCATTTTCACTGTAGCTACCCACAAGGGGAAACTTCTGTTTTCGGGAATAAATCAAATCTCCTTTCCTCGCAGCTGTCTGGATTTCATGTTGATGTGTTCTTGCGCAACCTTGACTTGACTTGAGTTGGAACCCCAAATTATTCTTGTACACCCAGAATATTATACCAGAAGGCTTGGGGTAGGGGGCAATCAGCACTTACAATTGGAATTAGTCTGGCCTTCTATGCTAGAATTGTGTTTGCTTGATTGAGACCTAAAGGGCCCTGTTTAAACTTCTTTCCCATCAAGAATTTTGCTTCACAAAGGACAATTTTAGGCCCATCAGCCTTCCAAAATCATCAGATTAGCCGTGATCATCTCCATGTTGAGCACATTAGGGACTTTTTTTTTCCCCTGGCACCCTTTTTTGGTTCTCAAATGCAAATGATAAGTGCTTTCATACAAATGCCCGCTTCCTTAGTCGGCAGAAACAGAAATAAAGCGTCAGCAGAAATATAGGTCAAGGGGCCAAATTGGAAGAAGACTAGCATAATTTCACATCAATTTCACCAACAGGAAAAGAAAGATGGCTGGCGGTGAATGTATGTGGGGTAGGAGAGGGGAAACAGACCGGACAAGATGAAATCACGGGAACACAATTATATCCATTATCTAAACAGCTAGTACAAAGACACGTGCAGCTGGAAATGCAAGCGGATGGAGATGTTTAGAAACAAAAGGAATTATAGATATATATCGATATATATATATAAAGAACTGTATAACAGCAGCAGGTAAGCAAATTTACTCTACGTCTAGAAAGGAGGCAGAAAGAATAAAAAGCAGCAACCAACTCAAGAACGAACAGGGAACCCCAACGAGAAGTAAGCCCAAAAGAAATCAAAACGGAACCGAGGTTGGTAAGGTGGTCTTTAATGTGTCACAAGTTTTCACAAAGGACGAAGTTGGAGAAGGAAAAAAAAAAACCCACAGCAGTTGACTAGCTCATGCAGAACCAGCGGTGACCATACCTTGGCCCAGCCTATTCATCCTTGTGGCACTTTAGAAAGAGAAGTATAAGCTACGTAAGTTTTCAAAGGCTTTTAAAACTGTCACATGTCCCATCGAGCACTTTAACTGGCACATCCTTGGCAGTCTATGAGAAAATGCCTAATGGCAAGTGAGTCTGGGATAGGACGAGCAGTTCTTTTGCAAAAAAAAAAAAAAAAAAGGGCGGGGGCATTAATTTAACTTCCGTGATCAAAAATTGGCAGAAGAGGGTTGCAACACTGCTTTCCAGTTGGGGCTGGAAGATGTAGGCTTCCTTGAAGAGGAGGAAGAATAGGAAGGTGACACGATTTCCAGCAATCGTATCTCCCAAATTATCCAAAGAAGGAGGGTGTTTGTGCCTCGCTCTCATTGTTAATTAAACCAGAGGTGGTCAGTAAAAGTGCTTGGCTTTCGTTATCAATTCACACAGCAAGCGTTTATAATCAACATGCTTTTGGGAGAAGCGGAGGTGGGTGGGAAGGAAATGCCTACCTAGCAACTCTTCCTAGCCCCAGTACAATTTTCTAAAACAGAGGTCCCCAACCTTTTGGGCACCAAGGACCGGTTCTGTGGAGAGAGGTTTTTCTGCAGACCGGAGGGTGCGTGGGTTTTGTGTGCTGCCTGCATCCCGCGGATGGGGTTTTGGTTGTTTGTGCGGACTGGTTGCTGGCGTGCCGTGGCCCGGGGATTGGGGACCCCTGTTCTAAAACACAGAGCACATGCGAGGCAAAATACCATCTGTCTCTACAAAAAAAAGAGGGGAGGGAAGGAATTGTACAATTGCAAGGGATTCGCTTTCTGCACTGAAGGAAAAATAAAACTAAGCGGTGCAGAACTTCAAAAGCGCAGTGAGGACAGCGTAGGAATTTAACATCTTCTCTGCACGTTGAATTCGGAGTCTGTTCCTACAAGTCACCAATGACTGACTGCCGCGGAGTGAGCTTGGCCAACGTCTTTCCAAACGGCGTTGCTAAGTTGCAATGAATAAAATAAGAGTAACGAGGAACTATGTTTGGGACTGATGAATTGTAAGAGTTTATGGTATCTTGTGTTTTGAGAACAGGGCTTTCTCAAATTGCTTTGCTGAAATTGTCAGCAGACTGCAAGGAAGACTAAAGACTAAGACTGCCTCAAAAAAAAGAGGAACATACCCCCATGGACTGTGTTGATGTGGCTTGTCAATATGCATGTTGCAACAGGGAAGAATTATGCAGAGGTGTTGTTTGCATGTACACAGGCCACCAATAATGCAGCCCGATTAACTGGCAAGGAAGGAGCAATCTACGTAGCATCACAAGCCCCCTGAAGTAGGTGATCAGCTGAGGAGCAAGTGGGCTGGCAGAAAGAATGCCAGGGCCCTGTTAAGAAAAATATGCTATGATTCTGATAGAAGAGAAGACTTGCAGCTCTGGGTTGGATTGTGGGGTTCCTGAACTTGATGGTTTTACTGAAGTTGTTTCATGACCTAACTAGGTAACATCATCAATGTTAGAACGGTATGGGGTTTGTGGATCAGAGGAAGGAGGAGGAAGAGGAGAATGTGGTTGAGGAGGAGGAGGAGGAGGAGGAGGAGGAGGAGGAGGAGGAGGAGGAGGCGGAGGAGGACTTTAGGGACCTGGGTGCTCTCTGAACCTGGTAGTTTTCTTGCAGATGTCTCATGACCCAACTGAGTAACATCATCGTGTCTACATGAAAACAACCACACTACGATTACATATGGACCCCTATTGTTCTGGAAGCGAATCCTTTTTGAGTGATGGAGAGTAACAAATCTTCAGCGTGACTCCAAATATCAAGTATGCTCCTGTGTTTGGAAACACTCAATAAGGAGTGTTGAATTTAACACTCAGTTTAAACACCCGATAAGGCAGTGATATTTGGCAAAATCTATTAGACTGGTTGCCAGACTAAAGACATATATAAGGCACCCTCTTTGGTGGGTTATCTTTTAAAATCAGCTGCTGCAGGTAATCCTCGACTTACGGTCCCAAGTCAGTCCAACATTTCTGTTGTTAAGGGAGACATTTTGGTTAAGTGGCGTTTCGTTCCAATCGCTTGCCACAATTCTTCACTGAACCATGGCAATTGATCAGGTAGTAAAATAGGTGTTAAGGGAACCTGGTTTTCCCCCACTGATTTTGCTCGTCAGACAGTCATAAAAGGGGATCACATGACCTCGGGACACAGCAACCGTCGTAAGTATGAACCAGTTGCCAAACGTCTGAAATTTGATCCCATTTTCACGGGGATGCTGCAAAGGTCCTAACGTTCATAGGTCACTTTTTTTCAGTGCTGTGGTATCTTGGAACGGTCATTAAATGAACTGTTGTAAGTCAAGGACTTCCTGTGTGTTTCATGGTCAAACAGTCTTGCCAAGTCCATTAGCTAAGACCTGATACCGCCTTTTCTTTGAAGTGTGGGCCTTTCTTGAGGTATTCACAGTGCTAAATTAAAACCTCCAAACAGGGAGGGGGAAAAAAAAAGATTCCCCGTGGAACGACACACAAATTAAAGAAAACTTTCTGCTCCATTTTGAATATTCTACACGTGCTTCTCTGCTATGAAAAGAAGCTTTGGCCTGGTTTATTCTGTACACCAGGTGGCAGGTGTGAAAAGTCAAAGCCAAAGGGAGGGATATTCTAATGGGTCGCATTCAATATTTATGAATCAGGTGTGCCGTGCTTCATCCCAGGTGTCAAAAAAGTGAGAGAAAATACAGCTATTCGCGTGGGAGGCTAGACAGAACTTAAGCTGCAAGTAGAAACTCTTTTTTTTTAATCTAAGAAAAGGTTAAATCACTACAACTGGAAAACGACATCCCTGATCATTTTTCGCAGAGCGCTATTCAAAGGAAAGAAGGCACTGAGAATAAAGCTAACGTTGTTTCCGTGCAACAGCACGTGCGTAAGACTATGAAAAGAACAAAAAATGACAACAACAGTGTGCAAGGCACACGCTATCTGCAGTCTAGGAGACCGAATTTTTCCCATATTCTCTGGCAGGTGTTTCTCTGAGGCTTGCAAAAATTACTCTGTTGGGAGAACCGTGACTTCACACATGTGTTTTGAAGTCTTTCTCCCCACCCCAACTTTTACCTTAGGTAAAGGTTCCCCCGCACATGCGTGCTAGTCGTTTCCGACTCTAGGGGCCGGTGCTCGTCTCCGTTTCAAAGCCGAAGAGCCAGCGCTTGTCCGAGGACGTCTCCGTGGTCATGTGGCCAGCATGACTAGACGCCAAAGGCGCACGGAACGCTGTTACCTTCCCACCGGAGTGGTCCCTATTTTTCTACTTGCATTTTCACGTGCTTTTGAACTGCTAGGTTGGCAGAAGCTGGGATGAGTAACAAGTGCTCAGTCTGTTACGCGGTACTCGGGATTCAACCCGCCAAACTGCCGACCTTCTGATCGACAAGCTCAGCGTCCTAACCCACTGAGCCACCGCGTCCCTTACCTTAGGTAAGTTTATTTCTGGAGTTGGCTTCCGAAACGAAATAAAAATGAAAAACCAGTTGTCTCACTAGAGTGGCGAATTGCTCGGCCCCTTAAGAGCAGTCTGAGCATGGAGTTGCCCACAGCATCAGAAATTAGCTTTGGTCCGTCTGCTCGGCTGCTGTTGTGCTTCAGGTTTTCGTGGTATCGAGATAAAAAGGACAGCCACGTGCGCGCTCTGCTACGTGTGCCAAATATGTGCATAAAATGACGGGGGGAGGGGAATCCATGGGGAAAGCAGAGGAGGAGAAGAGGGGAAGCTCTTATTGGACACACCCATTAGGGAAGCATGAGTGGTGGATACAGCTTCACACACACAGCGAGACAAGGTACACAAATCAAAGTCTGTCTTCTTGCACGTACTTCTGTTTTTCTCTGGAGTCTCTGCTCTTCGGGCGGTTCTGGCGATTCGCAGTGGCCGGCAGAGAATGGACCGAGGAGCTTTTTTTGCTGGACGCGTAAGAAGAGTGGGAAGAGTGGGAGAGGCTGGCCCGGGACTGGCCGGCGTTGTGATCATACTGCATCAAGCAGAAGATCCAGTCGGTTGGCACCAGCTCGAATTCATAAGGTGGGTTCGCTATAACAAAACTGGAAAGGAAAGAACAACAACAACAGTGCAAGAAGTAAGGGAGGGAAGCCGACCAAGGAGAGAAGCAACCTGGAATTAAGGGGAAACTTCCCAATAGTGAGGTCAATTCACCAGTGGAACAGCTGGCCACCAGAAGTTGAGGGTTCTCCATCACTGGATGGTTTTAAGAAGAGACTGGACAGCCACCTGTCTGGAATGGTATAGGTACTCCTGCTTGAGCAGGGGGCTGGACTAGATGACCTCTAGGGTACCTTCCAACTCTTTTATTCTGACATTCTGTTTTTCTCTTTGTTATTTTATTATTTTATTTTACTTCCCTTCCATTAGCTTTTGGGGTTCTGAGATGTTCTTTCTTTTTCTTTCTTTCTTTCTTTCTTTCTTTCTTTCTTTCTTTCTTTCTTT
>JAKJMR010018184.1:298931-313357 GCA_024449315.1 Daboia siamensis | reverse complement strand
AGGAAGGAAGGAAGGAAGGAAGGAAGGAAGGAAGGAAGGAAGGAAGGAAGGAAGGAAGGAAGGATAGATCCGGTCCTTGGACTTACTGGTAAAATTGACAACTTGGGGAAGTTGTGCATGGTCTCCCATTCTCTCCTTAAATATTCCAGGGAGCCCACAAAGACAATGTGTTTGAGCTCGTGGTAGTGGAAATTGCTTGCTCGGAGTGGCATCACAAAATTTCTCAGTCCTATCAGCGCTGATGTCACATCGCCAAATATACAAACCACCACGTGGCCGCTGAGGACTGTCATTGCAGCTTCACTTCGGGTCTGAAAAAAACGAAAACGAAACAAAACCGGGAAAGGAGTTAGGGTTTCAAATGCCATCTGAATCAAGCATGGCGGTGCATACAAGAGCAGGAGAACACCAGGAAATTCTGACGATTTTGCCTCAAAAATATCCAACAGAGCGTTAAATGCTCAAAGCTTAGAAAATAGCATAGAGTTTGGAAAGCAAAGAATATTTGTAGCTGTTAAGTAGAATCCCACATGGTTAGTCTAGAACAGGGGTAGGCCACCTCGGCTCTTTTATGACGTGGACTTCAATACCCAGAATTCCTGAACCAGCCATGCTGACTCAGGAATTCTGGGAGTTGAAGTCCACAAGTCATAAAAGAGCCAAGGTGGCCTACCCCTGGTCTAGAACAGGAGTCTCCAGACTTGGCAACTTTAGAACTTGTGGACTTCAACTCCCAGAAATCCCCAGTCAGCTGGCTGGGGAATTCTGGGAATTGAAGTCCACAAGTCTTAAAGTTGCCAAGTCTGGAGACCTCTGATATAGAAGATATGAGCCAGGTCTTCAAAATGTATAGACTCTTATCACAGTCACATATTCTAACAGACTACCCAGGAATGGGGGAAGAATGCATGGTGCTGCGGTGCCAGAACATAAATAATGGGTGGACCTTTGATCACACCATTAAAACCACCACACTGATTTTTTGGACCATCTCCTGTGGACACCTCTGAATGACACTCTAAGCTGAACTTGATGATTAGGGGATATTTGGGCAACTAAGATGATTTAAAGCCTGGAGACACATGAAGAAGGGTTGCCGAATTGGGGTTTAGCTAGTCCTCGGTTGCATAAACAGAGTTGCGGAGACAAGATCACGTACCGCCTTATAAAGCCTTAGTCAGGCCACATCTGGAATCCTGCATCCAGTTTTGGTCACCGGATTACAAAAAAAGGCTGAGACTTTGGAAAAAGTGCAGAGAAGAGCAACTAAGAGGATTAAAGGCCTGAAGACAAAATCATATGAAGAACGGTTGCCGAATTTGGGGTTGGCCAGTCTAGAGAAAAGAAGGACTGGGGCAACATAATAGCAATTTTCCAGTATTTGAGGGGCTGCCCCAAAGAAAAGGGGGTCAAATTATTCTCCAAAGCACCAGAAGGCAAGAGAAGAAACAATGGATGAAAACTGACCAAAGAGAGAAGCAACCTGGAACTAAGGAGAAACTTGTGAGGATAATTAACCACTGGAATATCTTGTCCCCAGAAATCGTGGATGCTCCATCACTGGAGGTTTTTAAGAAGAGGCTAGACAGCCACTTGTCTGAAATAGTATAGGTTTTCCTGTTTGAGCAGGGGGCTGGACTAGAAGACCTCCAAGGTCCCTTCCAGCTCTATTTTGATTGATCGACTGGACAGGGGTATCATTTATGAGAAACATCTACTGGTAAAAAGGAAACGCTCAAGTCAGCTTGTAATATTATAACTCTGCTGGAATTATTTTCAGGCCAACGTGTGTGGAAACCCCTTCAAGGTTTATGAAGTTAAAAACTTTGGTGTTATTGCTACATGGCTGAACTAACCAAATCTTGCAAATCTGAATCCCCTTACTAAAGTCAAATTTCTTTTGGAAATACTATTGATTGGAACAAACAATGAGCTTTTTGTTTTTTGGCACTCCTATCAGAAGCACTGAGGCACTTCTGGGTTGAAAGGGTTAGTCAGTGACATCAACGTTGCCCCGGGGGTGGGGGGTTGGGGGATGCCCATTTGGGGGTTCCTTTCATGTCCCCAGCAGGAGTTGGAGTGAAGGACGAGAACTCAACCCAGCTCTGGATCTCAAACGTGGGCTTGCTAGCTTCCTGAGCCCCCGTCTTCCTACTAGGAGTTTAAAGGAATGCAATTAAGGCGGAGAGCCACTCCTTCTCTGTTTAAGAGAGGTGAAGTTGATAGGATCCAACAGCCATCATTTGCAATTTGCAGACCTGGTGTTACAAAATCGCCTTAAGGAGGCAGGTTGCTTATAAAGGTAAAGGTAAAGGTTCCCCCGCACATGCGTGCTGGTCGTTTCCGACTCTAGGGGCCGGTGCTCATCTCCGTTTCAAAGCTGAAGAGCCGGCGCTTGTCCGAGGACGTCTCCGTGGTCATGTGGCCGGCATGACTAGACGCCAAAGGCGCACGGAACGCTGTTACCTTCCCACCGGAGCGGTCCCTATTTTTCTACTTGCCTTTTTACGTGCTTTCGAACTGCTAGGTTGGCAGAAGCTGGGACACGTAACAGGCGCTCACTCTGTTACGCGGCACTCGGGATTTGACCTGCCAAACTGCCGACCTTCTGATCGACAAGTTCAGCGTCCTAACCCACTGAGCCACCGCATCCCTTAGGTTGCTTATAGAAATGCTTAAAAATGTGACTATTCCAAGTGCAGTTTGAATATTTTGCTATGAAGTCCTTCCTTTCTTCCTTCCTTCCTCCCTCTTCCTTCCTTCCTTCAATAATGATGATGATGATGATGGTGGTGGTGGAAGGGACCTTGGAAGTCTTCTAGTCAACCCCCTGTTCAAGCAGGAAACCTTGAACCATTTCAGACAAATGGCTGTCCAGTCTCTTCTTAAAAACCTCCAGTGTTGGAGCATTCACAACTTCTTTCCTTCTTTCCCTCTCTTTCTATATATGTCTCTCTTTCTCTCTCTCTCTCTCTCTCTCTCTCTCTCTGTGTGTGTGTGTGTGTGTGTGTGTGTGTGTGTGTACACACAAACACACTGCACACACAAGCACCCACACAGTGGCAAATCTAGTAAACGGATCTTCAATCATAAGCAGACAAAAAGGGTTCTTCTAATGTCACTTTTTTTTTTTCACCGTGCAAACTTCGTGAAGTGGAACATTAAGGTCATTAAGCGTCGTCTCTGTTTAAAATATACTTAAAATATTCTAGCTGACATCTGTCGCCCTCGGTTATTTAACAACGTATGGAAAACGTGTCCCCAGTGGGCTAATGAACAATGTGGCATGCATATCAATTTGAACCATTTTGAATCGCATTCTTAACAATTTACTCAGTGGAACCGACTGGTTTATTGATCGCTTAAATGCCAATACTGCAATTCCAGACAATGTCATGGTTATTATACAAAGTCCCCTGAGAAAGGGAGGAACAAGGTTTTGCCATATGATCGTTAGACTAAACCAGAGCTGTCAGTGTTACGGGTTGTGTTACTCAGTGGTGCAGGGAAATCTCGACAAATCAACCTCTGAAACAAAATCCACACACACAGACACACAGACACACACACACTAAATAAAGGCAAAGTCCAACGGGATTCGGTGTCACAGCGTTAGCTGTGACATGTGGCGTTGTTTGTGCGCCGCAAACTTTACCCAGACCTAACGAAGAAAGAAGTAACGAGGTAATTAGATTAGATTAGTCGAGTCGAGTTTGACGGCTGTCCCCAACCCAAAGAGAATTCTCCGAAACCCAACGCAAAACCTTTTACACTTCAGAGAAACCTTGCTCTGGATGGCATCTTTGGATAAACGCGAAATAAAAATACCTCTCAATCACTGGGTAATTAAAGCAAAAGAGAGAGATACGTCGCTACCGTACAGCACATTAAAACGTAATTTGAACCAAAAAGGGATAGAACGCAAGAGAAAAATGCTAGGGTTTTTTTTTTTGGGGGGGGGGGGGGGGGGAGGAAGCACCACGTTCTCTGGCCCTACCTAGATTGGCCTTGAAAAAGGTGGGAAAATTAAGGGTTGGTTTTGTTTTTTTTTAGCAGAAATATTTAATGCTAGGACAAGTGCAAAGAGAAGATAAACAAATGGGAGAGACCGTTTTTTAAAGCTTTCCACACAACCTTGAAAATAGATGCCGCATGTTAATAGTCATAGGAATGTTGATGAAAGGATTCATTAAAGAATGAGAGATTTTTATTTTGGCTTGTGTAGGAAGAAGAGGGAGTCAAGCTGTTCTCCAAAGCGCCTGAAGGCAGGACAAGAAGCAACGGGTGGAAACTAATCAGGGAGAGAAGCAACCTGGAACTCAGGAGAAACTTAACTTCCTGACAGTTAGAACAATTAACCAGTGGAACCACCTGCCTCCAGAAGCTGTGAATGCTCCAACACTGGAAGTTTTTAAGAAGAGACTAGACAGCCGTTTGTCTGAAATGGTATAGGGTCTCCTCTTGAGCAGGAGGCTGGACTAGAAGACCTCCAAGGTCCCTTTCAACTCTGTTATTCTGAATCTTAAAAAAAAGTCAGACTGCTTTACTGAAACTACAAGGAACCAGTTGATGGTTCGAAAGAACCTATAAAAGAATGAATGAATGAATGAATGAATGAATGAATGAATGAATGAATGAATGAATGAATATATGGACACACAGAGAGACACACACACATTCTATAAACATTTTTTTTTTGTTTTGAGGAACATTTTTGGCTGGAAAGTCACAGATTTTGGAAAATCAGCTGCTACTTGTAAGCTTCCTACATTTTTATGTCCTGATTCATGTACTTGTGGTTACTATGCCGAATTTATGATCCCCTCCCTGTGGACTTCTCTGATTGAATACTTCCACATTTTGGACAGAGAGGACCGCTGGTTTGAAAGAGGGGTCAAAGAAGCCATCTGTGTCAAAATCGAACAGCCCTCTCTCAATAGAGGGGAGGGATACAACATCATCCATCTCCAGTCTACAACACAAGTCCTTTCAGCAGCTCCAAGGAGGCTCCACACCACTCAGGTGACTCTGAGGACACAGATGAACCTCCAAGTGACCTCAATGACTCTCTAAAATAATAAAAACGACCAGCTGACTGCAAGGAGTATAAATCCTTCCATTCCCCACCATCCAGTCAGAGCTGAAGAAGCTTCTTGGATGAGAAGCGAAACGTCTTCAAAAGAAAAACAAGAAAGTTCAGCTGCCTCCTGAAAAAGTGCCTTTGGGACGGTAGCACAAAGCACATGCACACACATCTCTGGTGATAACACAAGACTTCCGACAGCAATAAAGGGTTAATATTGGTCAAGGGTATCCGCTCACTCATATATCACGTTCTAAATGCTTGTGTTGAGTGGGGCTTTAATGATTTGAAAGATGCTCCATCACAGCGATAGGGTAGTTAAGAGCGCATTAATTGCAAGTGACATATATGGAGAAATTAATGATCCTGTGAATTTATCCTCGGACAAATGACGGGGATGCAGGCATTCATCAAGAAACCAAACGGCACCATCGAATAGTTTCTAACTATCAGTTTGGCCCTTCAGGGTTAATTAGTTTGGATACAGTTGTGTGACATTGTACACTTGGAATACTGTGTACAGTTCCAGTCACCATGATACAAAAAAGACATGGAGACCCTAGAAAGTATGAAAAGAAGAACGATGGAAAGGGGAAAAAAATCATGTTCTTCAAGTGTTTATGTGGAGGCTGCCTTGGGAGAAACTATAAGCCTGACTAACAAGAGATGCGAGGGCTACATCTTACACATAATACGAGTATCCTAGGTTCTGTACCAAAGACAGGCAAGGTATCTTAAAAGGATGACCTCTAAATTTGCGTCTGGCCATCCATAAGTCCATATCCATAATCTCAGAGGGATAGCATCCAAGATCACACAATAAAAATTGATAATACCACTTTATTCTGCACTAGGCACACCTGCTTCTGCTCACCATGACAGAGAAAAGTTGCTGAAACTCTAGAGGTGTGCAGAGAAGAGCAACAAGGGGCCTGGGTGCTAAATCAAATGATGGAGCTAGGTGTGTCTACCAGGGGGTAGGCAACCTTGGCTCTTTTATGACTCGTGGACTTCAACTCCCAGAATTCCTGAGCCAGCATGGCTCAGCTTGGAAACCTCTCCCTTTCCCCTCAGAGTGGCTGGCTCAGGAATTCTGGGAGTTGAAGTCCACGAGTCATAAAAGAGCCAAGGTGGCCTACCCCTGGCCAGCCTATCAAAGAGAAGGGTTAGAGGGTCTGTGTGTGTGATAATTGTCTTCTAGTAATTGAGGGGCTGCCACAGAGAAGAGGAGAGTGAAGTATTCTCCAGAGAGAAGGACAAGAAGTAAGGGGTGGAAGCTTGTTACAAAGATCCAACTCAGAAGTAAAGAGACATTTTATGACAGTGAGGACAACGGGATCGTTTGCCTCTTGGAATTGTGGGTACTCCACGGTGGGAGATTTCCAAAATTAGACTGGACAACCAATTTGCCAAGAATCCCAAAGGAGCTTTTTTTTTTTTTCAGGAGGCAACTGGACTTCCTCGTTTTTTCTTTGAAGACGTTTCACTTCTCATCCAAAGGGGCTTCTTCAGCTCTGACTGGATGGTGGGGAATAGAAAGATTTGCAGGAGTATCAATCCTTCCATTGCCCACCATCCGCTCAGAGCTGAAGAAGCTTCTGGGATGAGAAGCGAAACGTCTTCAAAGAAAAAGAAGAACGTCCAGTTGCCTCATGGGAAAAAAAAAAAGCATCTTTGGGACAATTATAACCTGGATGACTGAGAATCTCCATAGACATTTGCCTGGAATCTCCTGCTTTGGACCAAGGGTGGACTAGAAGACCTCTGAGGTCCCTCTCAGGCCTATAACTTATGCTCTATGTTCTACGGTTACTTACAAATCAGGGTTGTTTTTTCCCCCTGTTAAACCTGAAAGCAGAAGCTGAAAATCAGCTCTCACTCTTCCAGGGGAATGGCTAATCGTGAAAATCATGCTTATAGAAAAGTCACATGGAATCTGTGTGGGACTGTCCACTGTCCTATTGGGTTCATTCAATTGTCGAAAATCTGTTGCTATGCTTTTCCAAAAAAAAAAAAAAGTTTGAATTCAACCCATTGGCATCAGATTAGCTAGTTCGAATCACCTATCAAATTTGATTCGGAGAGTTAGCTCAATGAGTCGGTCAAATTGCCACCGAATCCCTGAAACTACCATCCACACAGCTTTTTTGTAGACACAAAACACAGAAGAGTGAAACTTAATGAGTCTCACACTCGTTAAAACCCTGGGCAATCATGAAAATGGCCAGAAAGTCACAGAAAGTGTAATAATCGGCAGCTTTCTCACTGGTGTGGATTCTTTGCACGCTGAACTAGTCCTGTTCAAAGTCAAGAACACAAGAGTCCGGAGGAAATTTAATATAACTCAATCTGACCATACAGTATGAAATCGCCATGTTTCATTTTCTTCCGATACTCACCAAAATAACCTTGTCAATCTCCTTTGCTGGACACCAATGAAACATTCCCGTGGAGTCATATTTTTTGACGTTGCAGTCCATGTTGTCAACTTGTTCGTTGCCGGGGATTAATAAAGGATCGTGTCTGAGCAAGAAAACAAACACAGTGGGATTAATATCAGCCAAAATCATCACAACAAGTAATACCATATTACACAACAAGTAATGCCATACCCACATTCAAGAAACGAGGAAAATGTGGGATCAGTTTGCAGTGTCACTTGCTTATTTTGACGGACAGGAACAATTGTAGCTGGTTTTCTTTCATCTTAAAATACATATCCCTTCCCCCCCCCCAATTAAATACCACAAGAGCTTATATTAATATATTCAATAAAAAGGTCAAGGTTCCCCCGCACGTGCGTGCTGGTCGTTTCCGACTCTAGGGGCCGGTGCTCATCTCCGTTTCAAAGCCGAAGAGCCAGCGCTTGTCCGAGGACGTCTCCGTGGTCATGTGGCCGGCATGACTAGACGCCAAAGGCGCACGGAACGCTGTTCCCTTCCCACCGTAGCGGTCCCTATTTTTCTACTTGCATTTTTACGTGCTTTCGAACTGCTAGGTTGGCAGAAGCTGGGACGAGTAACAGGCGCTCACTCTGTTACGCGGCCCTCGGGATTCGACCCGCCAAACTGCCGACCTTCTGATCGACAAGCTCAGCGTCCTAATCCACTGAGCCACCGCATCTGCCCCAATATATTCAATGGAAGGAAAGAATTAAAAACAACAACACCCCATCCTGATCAATCAGCATAAGGGGGGGGGGGGAAGAGGGAGGAAGTCAACTGCCTGCTTTGTGACTCTTTTGAAACTTTAATAGACCGTGTGTTAAATATTTTAAAACTTCTCTAATCAGATTTTGGATTCTCAACTTGAAGCTTTCAATTACATCATTTATAGCAAATTGATTACCAAGAGCCAGGGCTTTTTTTCCTCATAGAACGCTCAGAACGGAGTTCTGGCACCTTTTTTGAATGGAACCTTGTAGTGTAGGCAAGACGGGTTGTATGACAAGTGTGAGTTCCGGCACCTTTTTCTTTTACAAAAAAAGCACTGCCGAGAGCCATATCCAGAATGCATGATTTTTCAGGGATGTTTTGAGCAACTAAGAGGATTAAAGGCCTGGAGACCAAAACATATGAAGAAAAGTTACAGGATTTGGGTTTGGCCAGTCTGGAGAAAAGAAGGATAGGGGTGACATGATAGCACCATTCCACTATTTGAAGGGCTGCCACAAAGAGGAAGGGGTTAACTTATTTTCCAAAACACCAGAAGGCACAACAAGAAACATTAGATGGAAACTAATCAAGGAGAGAAGCAACCTGGAATTAAGGAGAAACTTCCTAACAGTTGGAACAACTAACCAGTGGAACAACCTGCCTCCAGAAGTTGTGGGTGCTCCATCACTGGAGGTTTTTAAGAAGAGACTGGACAGCCATTTGTCTGAAATGGTCTGGGGTCTCCTGCTTGAGCAGGGGGCTGGACTGGAAGATCTCCAAGGTCCCTTCCATCTCTGTTATTCTGTTATTTAATGAGTGGAACAGTTTGCCTCCAGAAGTTGTGGGTGCTCCATCACTGGAGATTTTCAAGATGAGACTGGACAGCCATTTGTCTGAAATGTTATGGGGTCTTCTGTATGAGCAGGGGGTTGGACTAGAAGCCCTCCAAGGTCCCTTCCAGCTCTGATTGATTGATTGATTGATAATTAAATGCAACAGATCTAATCAAGGCCCAGGGCAAACTGAATGCACATTCTAGAGGAGAAACATTGGTTCATTTTTTTAAAATAACCCTGAAAGGAAAGACAATGCTGGCTTTCAGTGCATCACAACATCCTCAGGTTTGTACAAAGAGATAAACCAGAAAGCAACGTGTTTTAGAGAATCAGCCAAAAGACTCCATCTATAACTCCAAATATATTCACAGCTCTTCTGTACTTCTTCTAGTCCAAATTATGCCCACGAAAGTTCAGGCACAGAAGGAGTTGAAAATGTCCTGAGTTTTTTGGAGCAGATCGCGCCGCTTATGATCAAGAAAACTCAAGAGCCACACTAAATGCGGTGCAATAAGTCATAGCAAGACTGCCTCAAGCAAAACCCACAAATTCCATTTTCCAGCAAGCTTGCCGTAGGAGAGCTCGTATTATATTTTAAAGAGCAACAGTCACTTTGCAGCCCTTTTAAAATTCCCTCAATAAATTCAACCGGCAATTTTTTAAGTTGAGACACCAGAATGGGAAGAGAGAGAGAGAGAGAGAGAGAGAGAGAGAAATCAAGACAAAAAGTTCCCCAAAAGTAAATCCGTTTTCTTAGCTCATTCCATGCAATCCTTGACTTACAACTACAATTTGAGCCCAAAATTTCTGTGGCTAAGTGAGACATTTCTTAAGTGAGTTTTGCCCCTTTTTAGGACTGCTCTCGCTCTGGTTGTTAAGAGAGTCACAGCTTGATCTTTGTGAAGTCTGTGTTCTGCAAAGAACAGAATATGAATATATCTATTTACACACACACACACACACATGCACACACACACAGTGGGATAACTCTTGTCCCCATAGCGACTTGTCCCACAGTGAGTAGGCCGTGGCGAATTGTCCCATCACAAGTTGGCAGCAGAGAGTCAGCCGTAGGAAGTTGGCCATGACGAATTGGCCGTGCTGAGTTGCCCTAGACCTCTTTGGAGGACCATTCTTGCATCCAGGTCTGAAGTCGATTCATGTGGAGCCATCCCCTTTTTGCCCCCCAGCTGGTCCGCAAAACCAGAGAGATTGGGGAACTCTTGTGTAGAAGGCTTCTTTCTCCTCCATGTGGGTTGACTCAACCAGAGTCAACGCACATTGAAACTTTCTCAAATTATGCTTACTGGGGCCTGCCTATGGAGTCGCGTGTTGGATGTACACAGCCTCCTCTTTGTTCTGTCAAGAGGTTTACAAGTTTCTTTGTGATCCACACCCCTTATCATCACATCAAGCCGATAGCATCTTCTTTGAGAGAAATGTGTGTGGTGAGGTTATGGAGGCTGCAACGCTTCGTCTTTTGATGCGCTCCTTGCAACGGAGGGACGAAGGGCCGTTCTGGCTGGTTTCCTTCCGTATCCGATGGGGAACTTCGCCTGCCTTCCCTACTGCCGCTTCCAACTTGCCCTAACAAATTGTGGCAATTAGCATGCGGTTAGTGTTATAATGCGGGCAGCCAGAGCAGGTGGTGCTAATAATTGAGAAAGCGTTTAGAGTTTTTAACACCCCGGCTGAATATTTCATAATCCGAGGCATGCTTCCCCGTTTACTCAGTGGGCCTCTGTCACTTCCATCTTCTCCGACTCCTGTGATTGGCGCTCGAAAGCTCCACCAAGCCCAGACTGACAGTTTGTCATGGGCAATGTCCTCTTTGCCGGAGCTGGCTGCAAAGATTGTCAGGCCGCTGTGATGGAATGCAGCAAATGTTTTCTGACTAATACACCCACCTTTGTCATCTAGCATTAGCTGTTCCTGCGGTCCTCTCCACTCAGCACCAAGGGCAGTAAGTTGGAAGGTCTCTCTCTCTCTCTCTCTCTCTCTCTCTCTCTCTCTCTCTCTCTGGTGCATTTTAATAATATTTTCTGGCTGATCACTATGCTTACAAGAGTAACCAGCAATGAAATTTCCACATTTCCAGCAGATTTGCAGAAGCAATTTGTCAAATTAAAAGGACAAGGCCACGGAGGGACCTTCAGCTTAGCTAGTCACACTTAGCAGCTTACAACAGAGAGTGGAGCCTTCCATAAATATTAAGCCGGTCCTAATTTGTCATTTATCTCCTTTAGCTCACATTTGTGGGGTTGTTGTTGTTTTTTTTTTATCCATGTTTCAAATTTAGGAATGCAAACAAATTCAGCATGCTTCACCTCACTCCCGCCTTGTAAGTTTTTTATTTTTCCAAAAATGTATATGGCATGTCCACACTGTTTTCATAGGAATGTGGACATTTCAGGAAATGATCTGTTTTTCACCCCACTTTTACACTAAACTTGATTTTTGCAGGGTATTTTCATTTTGTATGCCATTCTACTGCATCATGTCCCAAAGGTGCTTTTCCAAGAGGCAACTGGACTTTCTCGTTTTTCTTTTGAAAATGTTTTGCTTCTCATCCCAGAAGCTTCCTCTGCTCTGACCGGATGGTGGGGAAATGGAAGGATTTATACTCCTTTGCAGACAGCTGGTCATTTGCATCCTTTTAGAGCAGGAGTCTTCAAACTTGGCGCTTTTATGACTTGTGGACTTCAACTCCCAGAATTCCTCAGCCATTGTGCCTGGCTGAGGAATTCTGGGAGTTGAGGTCCACAAGTCATAAAAGGGCCAAGTTTGAAGACCCCTGTTTTAGAGGGTTGTTGAGGCCACTTGGAGGTTTGCCTGTGTCCTTGGGGTCATCTGAGCGGTGCAAATGGGCGTGGAGCCTTCTTAAAAGTGTTGAAAGGATTTGTGTTGTAGACTGGAGAGAGATGATGTTTTATCCTTTCCCCTCTGTTGAGGGAGGGATGTTCAAGATGTCTTCTCTGATCCCTCTTTCCAAAAGAGGCCATCTCTGCCAAAACTGAACAGTCTTCTCTCAACAGAGGAGGAAGGATACGACATCATCTATCCCCAGTCTGCAGCACAGTCCTTTCAGCCCTCTGTTCGCGTGAGTGGAGCTTTGTGTGTGAGCGCAAGTGGCCTCCGCTTGCATGGATGGAGCTTCATGCGTACGCACTTGCCCATCTCTCCTACAGCCCAGTTTTGAACAAGCGGCAGCCCAGAGGTTGGGGACCGCTGGTCTAAGCTTGCCAATATGATATGCTTCTTCCCACTTTTTTTTTCAATTAATTATAACGTGTTGCTTCGTTTAGATTTTAAACTTGACTCAACTTAAGTTGATTGTTATGAACCAGCTTTAGAGTTGACTTGTCTCAATATGTACGCGTGAGGATTGTCACAACCTTTCCAGGTAGTTATTGAAAAACAGAAGAATAAGAGAAAGAGAGAGTTGGAAGGGACCTCAGAGGTCTTCTAGTGCAAGCCCCTGCTCGGGCAAGAAACCCTATACCATTTCTGACAAGAGGTTTCTTAGAACCCACAACTTCCAAAGCAAGCCATTCCATTGATTAATTGTTCTTACTGTCGGGAAATTTCTCCTTAATTCCAGGTTGATTCTCTCCTTGATTCCACCCATCGTTTCTTGTCCTGACTTCTGGTGCTTTGGAAAATAAGTCCCCCCCCCTCTTTTACATTTAGGCAGGAAAAATCAAAGTACAAGGACAGATTGGGTGAGACCTGGCTCATAAAACAGCCACTGTGAGAGGGACCTTGGAGTCCTAGTGGACGATCACTTGACCATGAGCCAGCCGTGTGCAGCAGCTACCAAAAAAGCTAATACAATCCTGGGCTGTATAAATAGAGGCATAGGATCAAGATCACGCGAAGTATTAGTACCGCTTTATAAAACCCTAGTGAGGCCACACGTGGAATACGGCATCATTTTTAGGTAAATATTTTTTACGGTGACCCACGCTTGCTTTTGAGGGCCTGTTGTGGAAGATGGAATCCTTTGATTGGGGTAGTATGAGGTCTCCTGCCTTGAGCAAGAGGTTGAATTTCTTTTAATGAAGAGAAGGACCAGGGTTGACATGATAGCAGCCTTCCAATATCTCAGGGGCTGCCCCAAAGAAGAGGGAGTCAAGCTATTCTCCAAAGCACCAGAAGGCAGGAGAAGAAGCAACAGATGGAAACCAACCACGGAGAGAAGCAACCTGGAATTAAGGAGAAACTTCCCAACAGAAAGAGGACAATTAACCAGTGAAACAGAAGTTGCCTTCAGAAGTTGTGAATGCTCCAACACTGGAGGTTTTTAAGAAGAGATTGGACTGCCACTTGTCTGAAATGGTGTAGGGTCTCCTGCTTGAGCAGGGGGTTGGACTAGAAGACCTCCAAGGTCCCTTCCAACTCTGTTATTCTGTATTCTGACCTCTGAGGTCTGTCCCTCTCTGATTCTGTGGTTGAATCTTGTGGCCATGGTCTCCTACGGACCGAAGGGAGGAGAGAAAGACTTGGAGTTGGAACTCAAACCTTAGTCCAGCAGATGAACAAAGGAGGAAACCACAAAACAGGCCCAGGTTTGCTAAACTCCTCACTCATTGTCCAAGCGAGGTTTAGCAGTTCTGACAGGTTACTGAGCAGACAGCTCAAGACTGAGATGAGCTATCTCCCCGAGTCCCTCTTCAGCAAGCAATGAAAGCAAGGCTCCACTTTGAAAATCCTTTCCCCGTCATGCAAACTGACACAGGCCTGCTTTTCAAAAACCCACAGCCAATCTGTTGATCATTACTTATTTACAAAGGCCTCCAGGCAGAAAGTCCTGTAAAAGCCATACTTGAGACGATATACACACTAGCTGTTTCGGCTTGTGGAAGTGGGCGGGGGGGGGGGTTTGCGGGAAGTTCCCCCCAAGGCTCCCTCCAACCATCACTTTCCATTGCACACAAAATGTGCCGTGTAACACTAAAGTATTTAATATATATGGTATAATATATCTACGGGAAAGGCATCTGCGTAGAACCGTGTTAGCCCGTATTTGGTAATTTGATGTTTTGCTGAAGGCGATGACTTGAAAAAGCCTCTACCTTGCATTGAGGACCTGTCATCTTGGTACCCATGAGCCAGTAGAATAAAGAAGCACCCTAAAGCAGCAAAATTTTTGACACAGCTTTGAAGCACATGAAAACAGTAGAACTCCCCCAGAATTATTATGGCTGCAGATCAAAGAAATGAGGCGTACTTTACATGGCAAATAGGGACACAAACACTTCGCTCCAAACGATACCAGGTCGTCTGTCCTCTCTATCTTTCTTTTTCCTTCTTCTTCTTCTTCTTCTTCTTCTTCTTCTTCTTCTTCTTCTT
>JAKJMR010018184.1:272400-289559 GCA_024449315.1 Daboia siamensis | reverse complement strand
TATTATTATTATTATTATTATTATTATTATTATTATTATTATTATTAAAATGATCTTGGTGAATGGCAAAATGATCTCTGCACACCTAATTCTTCTCTTTCTTTCTTCTTTCTTTCTTCCTTTCTTCTTTTTCTTTCTTTCTTTCTTTTTTCCTTCCTTTCTTCTTCCTCCCTCCTCTCCTTCCTTCCTTCCTTCCTTCCTTCCTTCCTTCCTTCCTTCCTTCCTTCCCTTCCTTCCTTTCTTCCTTCCTTTTCAATTTCTCTCCTTCTTTTTGCTCACTTTTATGTCTTCCCTTTGTGCCAGGAAGTAAATTCCATCTTTTTTCCAGGAAAGTACCACATACACTGATGGCATTTTATATATAAAGCTAAAGATTCTTTCTAGACGAATGAAAAGATCTATATATACTTTCTGGGGAGTGGGTTGGTAATAGTTTGAAAGCACAATAAGCTAGGATGGGAAGTTGGACAGTTTTCCAACTATAGCTATAGTTGACATAGGGTTGACATGAGGGGTCCTTGGTGCTCTCTAAGCTTGGTGGTCTTCTTGCAGATGTTTCATGATCCAAACTAGGTAAGGTCATCAGTACTAGCCTAATCACTACCAACATTAGCACTGATGATGTTATCTAGTTTGGTAACGAGACATCTGCAAGGAAACCACCAAGCTCAGAGAGCAACAAAGACCCCACAGTCATTGTCCTCCTCCTCCTCCGCCTTCTAGCACTGATGATGTTCTCGTGTTTGGTAATGAAACATCTGCAAGCGAACAACATACACCAGCGAAACATGGAAACCTCACCACCGACACAAAAGCTATGAGTGGCATCAAAAGCCACGGAGGGAGATATGCTCAGCATTGCAAGGAAAGATAGAGAGACCTGCACATGGATGAGACAACAAACAAAAGTCTACGATGCCATCAAGAGAGTAAAAAAAGTGGAAACGGGCTGGCCACACATCAAGAAGAACCAAGGGCAGGTGGACCAAGACCATCACAGAACCCACTGGATCAAAAGGGTCCACGAAAGAGACCTAAAACAAGACAGAGCAACGACATCAGCAAGTTTGGTGGGCCCAGCTGGCCAAAGAAAGCTCAGGACTGCAATGGTTGGAAACGTGCAGAAGAGGCCTTCATCCTGCAGTGGATAGACCAGGGCTAGGATGATGAAGGAAGAGTGAGATTAATTGTTTAATGGGAAGATGTTAAATATTGCCCTCCGCTTGCTCCATCAGCTGATTGTCACAGTCCAGACAAATGCATATGTAGCCCCCAAAGTTTAATTAGGAGAGAATTATGTATCCCTTTGTTCACCATTGCTATCCCTTCCCAAAACCACAATTACAGGATAGGGTTATACCAGAGTTCCCATACATTTGGGCACCAGGTTTTTCCGTGGACCAGAGGGTGCATGGTTTTGTCTGCTGCCTGCACCCCACGGATGGGGCTTTGCTTGTTTATGTGGACCAGTTGCTGACATGCCACAGACCAGTACCGGTCCACAGACTGGGGACTGGGGTCCCCTGGGTTATACAATTCCCAGTGGCTCTAAATTAAGAGAAGATTTGTGTTGTTTTGAAAAAGGAGATTGCACCCACCTTGCACCCAGTCTCTACTTTCATAACTATTATTTTTTAATTCAATGTGGTCTTCAGTTACTCAGCAGATCCTAAGGAATACTTCACACAGGGTGCTCAAATTACACCTGAAGTACACCTTAAAAATGAAGAACGAAGGCTGTGAACAAGGGTTTCGCCAGCTTGTCTATTCTGAAGGCCTGCTTGTCAGAACACACTTCTGGACAACGGATTCCCATCGTGATCTAGGAAACTGCCACTAATTAGCGGGGCTTCTTTCAAACATAGGTTCAGCTCACCTTCCAGGAGTTAACACAATCGTGACATTTCACACTTTCTGAAAAACAATTGCATCACGACAACTTCGACCTGTTTAGTCACAGCAGACGGCAATCAATCGCTTGCCCATCCTGAAAATCCCACTGAAGTAGCTTAACAAAACCAGACCTGGTTGACAGTTGGATGGAAGTCCATCAGAAATCGTCAGAAAGACCATCCGGCTATAAGCAAGACTGGGAAATGTGGGGTTTTTTGTTTTTTTTTAAAAAAAAGTTAGGCCATCTAATCGGTCAAAAAACATAGACTTTAGAGGAGATTATGGGTAGCTCAGGGTGGACGTGAGGGCTCCTTGGTGCTCTCTGAGGTTGGTGGTCTTCTTGCAGACATTTCATGACCCAAACTAGTGCTAGTCCTGATGATGTTACCTAGTTTGGGTCATGAAACATCTGCAAGAAGACCACCAACCTCAGAGCACACCAGGGACCCCACAGTCCTCCTCCTCCTCCTCCTCCTCCTCCTGCTGCTGCTGCTGTCTGCAAATCCCAGCTCCTTCTAGCACTGATGAGGTTACCTAGTTAGGATCATGGAAGGTCTGCAAGAAAGCAACCAAGCTCAGAGAGAACCAAGGATCCCACAGTACTCCTCCTTCCTCTTTCTAAGCTGCCCAGAGTGAGTTGGGTAGTCACATAAATTTCTCTCTCTCTCTCTCTCTCTCTCTCTCTCTTTCTCCTTCCTTCCTTCCTTCCTTCCTTCTTCTTCCCTCTCTTTCTTTCTCTCTCTCTCTCTCTTTCTTTCATACATAAATAAAAATTATTGATATGCTTCTCAGTTGTAAACTCTTAGTGTTATAGTAAGAAAGAACAAAAAGGTAGTATTCTATAAACTGTGAACTCTCTCTCTATTTTTTGTTGGTACCATGTGACAGTGGGTTAGCAAAATAAACTAAATTATCCAGTTTATAGAATCACAGGGCTGGAAGGGACCTTGGTTTATTAATCTACAACCTAGAATAAATCATGTAGGCCTACAACATTATTTTTAAGACTAGTAACTTTTTACTCTTGTTCTCATTTTTCTGACCTTAAACTTATTTTGCTAACTTGTGAAGTCATCTTTTTTTAAAAAAAATCAGCATGAAAAAAAACCCCGCATGGTTTTCTGCTTACATCTCTGAACGCGTACATTTTTGTTAAGCAGACTGCCCTAATTTAATTAATTTTCACTAAACTGGATTCATTTTTTGCATGCATTTTTAATTGCAGATGCGCATTGTAGAATCCAGAAAAATGCACATATCATGGAATAAAGATGTACCAATAAAATCACAATAAAACCGAACTCAAGGTAATTTATTTCCCATCCAAACAGATTCTAGAAAATTCAGCCCGGCAAAATAATTTCACTCTGTGTGTGACCAATTACCTACAGCAATTTTAAAAAAATAAAATAAAATATTTTTTTTGTATCTGAAGTCTGTATCTGAAAAATGGCTTATTTCCAGAACAGAATTGTTTATTCATCCCCTAAAGTAATTGGTAGTGTCGTACCCACAGCAGTCAACATAAATTGTTTATAGGGACAAACAATTTTTCTCTCAGAATAATTTCTGCTAACTAAATGTTAGCTACTCATTTTCTTATCAAGCAAAGAGAGTTTTGTTTAGAATCATGTAAGATTTAGGATGTGCATTTTTAAGGAAAATGTTTAGGATTTATAGTTGCAAATTAACCTAGCCTTTTATCTATAATTTATATCTCTATCTCTATCTATCTATCTATCTATCTATCTATCTATCTATCTATCTATCTCCCTTTTCCTATCCAACTACCTTTAAAGTTGGAAATTGCAGTTAGAGGAGATAAATTTTCCATTGTTAGAGTTGCTTTGCTTTCCATCGTAGATCAACAGTATCTAATCTAAAGCAACTTGCAGAGAGAAGGAATTGAAGTTTATGAGGCAGATGTATGCTATTCATCCACAGATCATACGTGGTGTTATGAAAAAAAAATAGTCCTGATTTATCGAAGAGTAATTTTGATAAGGGTTTGGGGGCCTAATAGAGACTTGTATTCATGCAATATTTTCTACAAGATTGTAACTGATATTCAATCTTCCTCCAGAACTTGTGGATGCTCCAACTGTGGAAGTTTTTAAGAAGGGACTGGATAACCATTTGGCTAAAACGATATATGGTTTCCTGCCCGAGCAGGGGTTTGGACTAGAAGACCTCCAAGGTCCCTTCCAACTCCTCCTCCTCCTCCTTCATCATCATCATCATCATCATCATCATCATCGTTTTCAGAATTAAAAAGAAGCCTTCATGTTCCTAAGTGCTCTTGCCCAGATCCCAGTTACTTGTTACTGCTGAGGTTGGGCTCTATTCCACCCCCCCAACACACCCAGCCTCTCTCATTACACGAGGGCATCATCAAGCTAATTTGGAGTGGGAACTCCACTCTTCCTGCCCTCCTTCTCAACTATCACTAGAAATACATTTTGCTCCCTGGTCCTGAAAACAGTGGCGAGAGACAGGCCAAGGAAGGTAACCCTTCACACCTAGAAAAAGCTTCCCTGAAATGTTCGGTTGGCTCCGCCTTACATTCACCCACAGAGGGAGGGAGGCAGGCAGAGCAAAGCCGAAGTCTGCAAACGCTGATGGGCACATTCAGATAAATAATGATCAGCCTCTGTCTCCTGGTGCTGGAAGTGGTTCATGGGCAGCAGCTCCCTTGCAAAGCGGCCCGCTCATTCCTAAGGTTCGGGCGCCCTCTGCTGGTGGCTGTCTATAACTGCTCCACCAAATAATTTTTTTACATTGTTAGGTTGCCTTTACCCAACATCTGTCTGTATTGTTGTTGTTGTTGTTACTATTATTACTATTACTATTATTTTCTTCTCCTTCCCTCCTTCCTTCCGTCCGATCCTCCTTCCTTCCTTCTTTCTTTCCTTCCTTTTCCCTCCCTCCCTCCTTTCTTCTTCCTTCCTTCCCCTCCCTCTCTCTCCCTCCCTCTCCTCTTTCTTTCTCTCTTTTTTTCTTCTCCTTCCTCCCTCCCCCTTTCTTTCTTCCTTTCTCTCTCTTTCTTCTCCTTCCTTCCTCCCTCCCTCCCCTCCCTCCCTCCCTCCTTTCTTTCTTTTTCTTCTCCTTCCTCCCTCCCTCCCTCTCTCCCTTTCTCTCTCTCTTTCTTCTTCCTTCCTTCCTCCCTCCCCTCCCTCTCTCCTTTCTTTTTCTCTCTTTCTTTCTTTTTCTTCTTCCTCCCTCCCTTCCTCTCTCCCTCCTTTCTTTCTTTCTTTCTTTCTTTCTTTCTCTTTCTTCTCCTTCCTTCCTTCCTCCCTCCCTCCCCTCCCTCTCTCTCTCCTTTCTTTCTCTCTTTCTTTCTTCTCCTTCCTTCCTCCCTCCCTCCCTCCTTCCAATCTTTCTCTCTTTTCCCTCCCTCCTTCCATTGTCTTTCTTTTTCTCTTTTTCCTCCCTCCTTCCATTGTCTGTCTTTCTTTTCCTTCCTTCCTTCCTTCCTTCCTTCCTTCCTTCCTTCCTTCCTTCCTTCCTTCCTTCCTTCCTTCCCTCCCTCCCTTTCTCTCTCTGACTTTCTCCAGGAAGGACAGCAAGATCAAAAGACAAAGTTACAGAGTAAAGTGGGAGAGTGGCTCTTTGCTGCATCTAATTAATCCCAGAGTCATCGGATACAAGATGAGCAGCAAGTAAATTTCATAAATAAATAAATAAATTTTAAAATGTAAATATGATGACATATCGAGACCTATTAATATTTGTAAAGGAGGGATTCAAGATAAAGACAAGAGAATAGCTAGTAAGTGGAGGATTTGCTTGTGATTGGTTTAATTATTATAGAATTTTTGAAAGATTTAAACTTGATTTAAAAAAAGTTTTGTTTTCACAGGAACTAGGTCTAAACTGAATGTTAATTTATGTTCTGGAGATGACCACTTGATTTCTAAAGTATATAAAACGCTACTCGAGAGGAATCTAGAAGATGAATATGTTAAAGAGTGTATGGTAAAATGGGCAAAAAAATTGAGTATAATATCACGCTAGATAGATGGGAGAATGTATAGATGAAGGGATTAAAATTTACATTAAATTACAGGTTAAAAGAAAACTTTTATAAAATGATGTGTCGTTGGTACTTGACCCCAGATAGGCTGGATAAAATGAATAAAGGGACTTCTAATAAGTGCTGGAAATGTAGTCAAATTCCTGGCTCTCTTTATCACATGGGGTGGTCTTGCAAATATGTGAAAACATACTGGATGAACATAACAACGACAATGCAAAAAATATTTAAGATAGAGATATTAATGAAACCTGAAGCTTTCCTTTGAAGTATGATGGACAAGACAATTGAGAAGCCATTTGGGATGCTATTCCTTCCTTTACTTGCCAAGCCCTGGGAAGAAAAAAAGGACGCTGACTGTTGAACAACGGATTTTGAAATTGAAATTTTGAACTTAGCAGGGATGGTGAAATTAACTGCTTTGATTAGAGATAATGGACTTGGACAGCTTTATAAGAGACTGGAAGCCGTCTGTGGACTTTCTAAACACTAAATACAATAAAAGATGGTTAACAGAGGGATTTGAAGATTAGCGAAATGTTTAGCTTAACCTGTTAATTGCTTTTTCTTCATATGTAGTGTTGGAGCAATCACAGCTTCGGGAGGTTGAAAATGTATGTTTTTGTTTTTTTTTCATTTTTGTTTGTTTGCTTCACTCTTTGGGGGGTTTATTTTCTATGACAAAACAATAAATTTAAAAACAAACAAACAAATAAATAAATAAACTACATTTGCAAGAGAAAGAAAAAGAGAGACCTTACAAAATGCTAACAGGTCAACCGAAAACCGGCCTTACTTTTCTCTACATTACATTATTATGGGATAGCTGAGCCGGCAGCAGTCCATGAGTGAAAAATAAACTCTAAGCCAGAAGAATCTAGCCACGATAACTAATGGCAATGATACAACAGCGATTTGATCTCTAACAGAAAGAAAGTACTCTAAAGGATGGATGGGTGCTGCCCATATCATTTTTTTTCCCCGCCGAAAAATAAATCAGAACCAAGAAGTTTCTTCAAAATAACAAATGGCTGCCATACATTTGCACTGATACCATCGCTAACACAAACATTACACCGGTAACCCTCACACGGAAGTGGCGAGTTACTTATGAACGTGAGACCAAAGAAAAGGGGCCATTTCACACACATACCCCATGAAATGCAGCCAAGGGCTTTAAAAGTTATGCCAGGGGCAATCCGTCTCTTCCAGAAGAATTGGCAGGAAATCAGGAAAAGAAGGACTCTAAATTATAACGGGATGTGATGGGAGGAATCCATGCTTGCTGGAAGCTGAGAACTGTATGTGTTTCCCTTGGTTGCTATGAAAGTTTAATATACGGATGCATCTGCTACCACGTCCAAATTCCTTGAAAATAAACATGAATTTGTATATCTATATGGGTTGGGGGGGATGAAGAGGACAAATGGTGTGAGTTAGTAGGTAATATGACTAAAAGAACACAGAATAACAGAGGTGGAAGGGGCCTTGGGGGTCTTCTAGCCCAACCCTCTGCTCAAGCAGACTTCATACCATTTCAGACTAAAGGTGGTCCAATCTCTTCTTGAAAACCTCCAGTGATGGAGAACCCACGATTTCTGGTGGCCAGCTGTTCCACTGGTTAATTGTCCTCCCTGTTAGGAAGTTTCTCCTTAATTCCAGGTTGCTTCTCTCTTTGATCAGTTTCCATCCGTTGTTTCTTGTCCTGCTTTCAGGTGCTTTGGTGAATAGTTTGACCCCCTCCTCTTCTTGGTGTAAAAAGGTAAAGGTTCCCCCCGCACATGCGTGCTAGTTGTTTCTGACTCTAGGGGCCGGTGCTCATCTCCGTTTCAAAGCCGAAGAGCCAGCACTTGTCCGAGGACGTCTCCGTGGTCATGTGGCCGGCATGACTAGACGCCAAAGGCGCACGGAACGCTGTTCCCTTCCCACCGGAGCGGTCCCTATTTTTCTACTTGCATTTTTACATGCTTTCCAACTGCTAGGTTGGCAGAAGCTGGGACGAGTAACAGGCGCTCACTCTGTTACGCGGCCCTCGGGATTCGACCCACCAAACTGCCGACCTTCTGATCGACAAGCTCAGCGTCCTAACCCACTGAGCCACTGTGTCTTGGTGGCAGCCCCTCAAATACTGGAAGACTTCTATCAAGTCTCCCTTATTTCTTCTTTTCTTTAGACTAGCCAAGTCCTGCAGCCGTTCTTTGTATGTTTGAGTCTCCAGGCCTTGGATCTTCTCAGTTGCTCTTCTCTTCCTAATAGCTGGTGTGATGAGTTCGACCAGGTGTTTTTAGCATGCTTTCTCTAGAGATGCTTTATAGTTTCAACAGCGGTCTGCCACAGATTACTTTCATTATTATTAAATGCACACACATAGACTGAAATGAAGAGAGAGAGAGAGAGAGAGAGAGAGAGAGAGAGAGAGAGAGAGAGAGGAGGAATGCTCTTGAGGAGAGAAAGAATTAAACCACCGCATTGCCAAAGATGGTACATCCAGCCTATGTTTGCCTGCATGCCGGCCAGTTCTTTTTTTTTTTTTTTTAAATGTGCTTTTGGCACCCTCACAAAATGATTGTGATGCAAACAGATGCGGAGAGGTCAAAGGGATTTCATTTGAAGAGCTGCTCCGATGGGGGAACCTTGGCAGGGGTTCCTACGCAGGAGTTGGAAAAGGGGAAACTTCCCAAAGCAGCTTTGAGCAGATGGGACGCAAGTTTTTCCTAGGTGAAAGAGGATACAACCTTCAAAGAGTCAGAGACAGCCAAGCATTTAATAGCAGATCAAAAAGTTCTCGACTCAAATATCGCTTCTCCCATGAACTCATTCGCTGCCCTTGGGAGGGAAAAGTCACTATTTTCCTGAATCCTCCTTTAGAACAGAAATTATATTTCTGGCTAATATAATTATCTAAAACACAGCCGAATGGCTAAGAGAATGAGAAATTTTGCAGCGTGTGTTGCATAAGCAGCCTCTTTTGACCATCATCCAAGAAGTAAAGCAAGGTTTTCCACCTAAGCAGGAAAAACCAAAGGTCCAAGTACAGACTGGGCAAGACTTGGCTCAAAAACAGCAACTGTGAGAGGGACCTTGGAGTCGTAGTGGACGATCGCTTGACCGTGAGCCAGCCGTGTGCAACAGCAGCCAAAATAGCTAATACAATCCTGGGTTGTATAAACAGAAGGATAGGATCAAGATCATGCGAAGTATTAATACCGCTTTATAAAGCCTTAGTAAGACCATGGATGGAATACAGTATCCGTTTTTGGTCACCACGTTACGAAAAAGAAGTCGAGACTTTGGAAGAAGTGCAGAAAAGAGCAACTAAGATGATTAAAGGCCTGGAGGCTAAAACATATGAAGAACAATGACAAAAACTGGGTATGGCCAGTCTAGAGAAAAGAAAGACTATGGCTGACATGAAAACAATATTCCAATATTTGAGGAGCTGCTGCAAAGCAGAAGAGATCAACCGATTCTCCAAAGCACCTGAAGGCAGGACAAGAAACAACGGATGGAAACTAACCAAGGAGAGAAGCAACCTGGAATTAAGGAGAAACTTCCTAACAGGGAGGACCAGAGGAACGGAAGTTGCCTTCAGAAGTTGTGGGTGCTTAGTTGTGGGTGTGGAGTCTTCTTGGCGCAGCTGAAAGGATCGTGTTGTTCCAAGAAGGCTCCACACCCATTTGCACCACTCAGCTGACCCTGACAACACTGGTAAACCTCCAAGTGGCCTCAACGACTCTCTAAAAGGATGCAAACGACCAGCGGTCTGCAAGGAGTATAAATCCTTCCATTTCCGCCAACATCCATCCAGTCAGAGCTGAAGAAGCTTCCTGGATGAGAAGCGAAACGTCTTCAAAAGAAAAACAAAAAAGTCCAGTTGCCTCCAGAAAAAGCACCTTTGGGATATCTACGACCTGGATGACCGAGAATCTCCACAAACATTTCAGTAACATTTCCTTCTCCCAGCATCAATTCTTCAGTGGGATATTGCCTGATGGCTTTAATACCCATGGAGGGAATTATTCTGTCAGGGGTAGGCAACCTTGGCTCTTTTATGACTCATGGACTTCAACTCCCAGAATTCCTGAGCCAGCCAGGAATGACATAGAACAGCCTATCCCTGTTCTATGTCAAGCTCCCTAATTTATTTTGAAAGCTTTCAAAGCTAAGAAGTAGCACCATGTGTTGGAGCTGGGATACTAAAGGGGATCATTGGCTAGAGAGGTAAAATGGTCTCTTGAGATGAAAGAAAAACATTGGCTCTTCCCATTTCCCATTCAGTGCAAAAAAGCCAAATGAATTTTATTTTAAGGAACAGCATAGACTCAATGATAAGGCCTCCATTTTCTGCTCTCCTCCCAAACTCAGTATCCACCAGCTGATTAACCAGCTGATCAACCAGCATCAACAAATTAATCAATCAAGAAGCTGTGTTCCCCTCCTAGTCCCTAACCGTAAGACTGTCTGGATTTCCGGATCTTTGAATCTGAACAGTTCCTGCTCATATACAATGCTATTCCCCTTGAATATATTACACTGTCCAATGAAACTTGAAAGAAAATAGGATTTCCCCGCATACGTTTCATAAAAGTTCCCATTATAGTCCAACTCAGTTACCAGCGTATACAGTCTAAATTTAACGGTCTATGACATTTCTGCCCAAAGTGAATAAAAACTTCAGCAGAACTGCAGAAAAGTCCCTGGATGTTGCCAAAACCCATCTGAAATTCCCGTGTTTTTTCCCAGAGTTGCTTGTCTGACACACGAGAGGGCCTGGAAACATACCTTTAATCTTACATTCGTTCTTCTACCAGATGTTGAAACAGATCAGAAACAAACAAAGGAAAAAAAAAACGTTGGAAGAGTTCTGATTTGGGATGCAAAATCCTAACCTCTATTATTTTTATTATAATACAACACAAATATATTCCTGGCTTTTTCTTTTTTAAGTGGGAGCCGTTAGGTTATCCAGAGCATGTGGTTTTACCTAAAATCATAATTAATCAGGAAATTAAATATAATGATTCCTTGCTACTGAAATTCTGACAGCAGGCGAAAAGTCAAGTGGTTGATACCAGCTGGCATTGAAATCTGTAAACTGGGAATGTACAGGCAAGTCCTCAACTTTTGCAGCAACAACTGAGCCCAGAAATTTCTGTTGCTAAGCGAACCATTTATTAATTGAGCTTTGCCCCATTTTGCGACTTTCCTTGCCACATCTGTGAAGCAGATCCCTGAAGTTGTTAAATGAGTAACATGGTTATTAAATGAATCTGTCTTCCTCGTTGACTTTGCTTATTGGAAAGTCACAAAAGGCGATTGTGTCACACACACACACACACACACACACACACACACACACTGAGATACTGTGCAACCATCATAAATATGAGTTGGTCGCTATCTGCCTGAACTTTGCTCGCATGACCCTGGGACGCTGCGACCATCAAAAATATGAACCAGTTGTCAAGCCTTTGAACGTAAATCATGTCAACACGGGGATGCTGCAACTGTCGTAAGTGTGATCAGTGGTCCAAAGTCTCTTTTTTTCAGCACCGTTGTAACTTTTGAACAGTACTAAACTGTTGTAAGTTGAGAACTTCCTGTAGTTTGTTGTACTGTGGGGACAACGGAAAACAATTTGAGTTTAGAAAAAACAAGAATGCTGTTAATTCCATGGCAGAAACAATGATTGTCAACGCTGCTAACGTCGGATGTTTTTTGCATTGACAACAGATGGAAATGTAGCCATTTTTTACCTTTCGTTTTTAGTTAGATGATGCTGGGAGCGGGGGGGGGGGGATGTGAATGAGAGTCCAGATAGACATAACAACACTAAACGTAGCATGAGAATCAAGGTTACTGAGCCCAGAGCTGACAAAGAATTGGCGGGCTGGAGATCTGGGGAGGAAGCCCGTGCTTCAAGCTAATTGGGGAATGTGATTTATGACTATTAATTGAAGGAGGGAATTGTACTTTGATACTAGGTGCCCAGGAGAGGGGAATTCAGTTTTTAGCTTCGATTATGTAGTGCCGATATTATGCTACTCGAATAAAAGATCCTTTAAGGTAAACAAAGCCTCGAAGTTCTTTCAAAGAGTTTCATCTGTTGGAACCACGACAATGACATCTAATGCCACAGATGCCTTTTACGCAAGAGCAGGCAAGAAAAATCACACAACAAATCGCAGGGTGATTCCTGCGATTTCATGTGGCAGTTCCAATTCTCTTCTTCTGCCCTCTTACACTCCCTTTTCATGCTCTACATTAAAAATTAGAGATTAAAAGTTGCTGCAAATCAGGTTTTGTCCGCTGTTTTCTTTTTTAAAAAAAACAACAACAACCCAAAAAACTGGGTTTCTCAGCAATGTGTAAGAAGAAAGCTTCCTTTCAGAATGGGAAACATATCTGGAATATGTCTTCTTAATTGTGAATTAATAAATGGAATGGCTTGCCTCCCAGAATTGTGGGTCCTTCATCAATGGAGGTTTTCAAAAATAGACTAGACAACTATTTAACCAGCATGGTACGAAGTCTCCTGCCTTGACCAGATGGTTGGAGTAGAAGGCTTCTGAAGTCCCTTCCAGCCTGTAAGTCTATGTTGTAATAGGTTCCTTCACTCTAAAGCAGGGGTCTTCAAACTTGGCCCCTTTTATGACTTGTGGACTTCAACTCCCAGAATTCCCTCAGCCAGGCACTGAGGAATTTTGGGAGTTGAAGTCCACAAGTCATAAAAGGAGTGAAGTTTGAAGACCCCTACTCTAAAGATAGCAATGGCATATTAGGAAATAAAATAGGCCGTATGGTTTGAGGAAATTGTGAAATAAATACTGCGGCCTCAAGAGCTTGTGTCGATTAATGACGCGTTGATTACAAGGCTGCATAAACTACCCCACCATCCTTATGGACACCAATCCTGCACAATCCCAGAGTTACAAGTCTGTTCTTAACTCAAAGTTATCCCTGAATGCGTAGAATATTCGTTCTTTGGACTGGGAAAAGAAAAACATTTTTTTTTGTTGTTGCGAGGATTTTCCCAGAACACTTGATGTGATCTTTCCGCCTTGCGCTCTTCCTCAAAGCGTCTTCCCAAGGGCACATTTAGAACTAAATTAAATCTAACTTTGACTCAATTAACATTTTCAATGACAATGAACGCGATATGGATTCACAGGAAGCACTTCCACTGGGTTGTAAAAATGGATAAAAATTTAATAAGTCTTTATTAATGAGTGATGTCTCTCTGGACCGGTAAAGCCTAAAGCAGTCCAGCCTTCTACGCGAAGGTCTAATCTAGGTTTTCTGACACAGGTGGAAGAGAGTAAGGAAGAGTCTGGCATGACTTTTGCTCTAAGCTTGTTGCAAATCCGGGATTTGCTTCTTCCCCACTACTTTATTTCGTCTAAGTAAAGGTCAGAATCGGGGCTCAAGGCAAGCGGTGACAGAAACATTCAAGGGAAAAGCGAGCTGGTCCTGACATCTGTCATCTGAAATCCCTCAGAAGAAAGAGAGATGGAGAACTAACTGACTAGTATCTCTCCTACACCGAGGAGGTAAGAGGGAAGATCTGCTGCCTGGTGGTAAGGAACTGTCAGGGTGAGTTTCGCGACAACCAGGAAACAAAAATGCAAGCATAATTTCCATGTCACTTCGCATCAGGGACCCTGGGAAACTTGCTCTATGGGCTGAGGACATGTTCTTTTCCTCCAGCTGATGCCCATCAAAGCAATCCATTCGCTACTCACTTTCCCTGTGACCCTGGAAAGAAACACTACCTATAGTAGAAGCCACCAGGGATTGGCACTCCATCCTTCTGACAAAATCGTTAGGAAATTTCCCGCTCAACTTAGGAACACCTAGGTCAGGGGTAGGCAACCTTGGCTCTTTTATGACTGGTGGACTTCAACTCCCAGAATTCCTGAGCCAGCATGGGGGAACTATGGCCCCTTCATGGCTTGTGGACTTCAACTCCCAGAATTCCTGCGCCAGTGTGGGGGAACTATGGCCCCGTTTATGACTTGTGGACTTCAGCTCCCAGAATTCCTGAGCCAGCATGGCTCAGCTTGGAAACCTCTCCCTTTCCCCTCAGCGTGGCTGGCTCAGGAATTCTGGGAGTTGAAGTCCAGGAGTCATAAAAGAGCCAAGGTTGCCTACCCCGGCCTAGGTCATCTATGCCTTCCACGAGTATCACAAAACCGATTTTAATACTACTTTAATACCGCTTTACAAGGCCTCGGTAAGGCCACCCTTGGAAGACTGCCTCCAGTTTTGGGTTGCCAGGATATATATATATATATAATAAAGATGTTGAGACTCTAGAAAGAGTGCAGAGAATATTCGCACAATATTAGAAAAAGCAAGAAACAGCATCAGAGGAAGAAATAATTTTTTAAAAATACTAGAATGTGCGGAAACGGACAGACTTACTACGAGGTTGAAAGAAAAAGAAGAAACAGAATAACTATCCGACGCGGGACTTGTTTTATCAATGGCTGGAGAAAAGAAGAAAGGATTAGGAATTAAATTCATATTAGTGAATGATAAACTCAGACAACACATTGTTGAATAAGTACTACTAAATTGTAGGGAAAAAAAATAATAAAAAAGAAGAAAATACTGGACTGTGCAGAAATGGACAGACTTATACTGAAGATTAAAGAAGAAGAAGAATATTTTCCAATATGGGATGTATTTTATCAAGGGCTGGGAAAACGGGGCAGAGATTAGGAATTTAGTATGTATTATTAAGTAAAACAAACGGACCCAGACAATGCGTTCGTTTAGCAAGCACTTATGAATTGTAAATGTAGAAAACTAATAAAATATTATATACAAATATAAAAGAAAGAGTGCAGAGAAGAGCAACAAAGAGGATTAGGGGACTGGAGGCTAAAACATGAAGAACGGGAATTGCAGGAATTGATTATGTCTAGTTTAATGAAAAGAAGGAGCAGGTGGGACATGATAGCAGTCTTCCTATATTTGAGGGGCTGCCACGAAGAAGCAGTGGTACCCAACCTTGGCATTTGGTGGCCCCCCTGGCAGGGGAGAGGAGAATTGGGCCTTGTGAATGGTGGGCTGGAATGCATGCGCACTCAGCCCTTACACCAGCAGTGGGTCAGTGCGCAGGTGCGCAAGTACCCACCAGCCAGCGGCTCGCACATGTTGAGCTGCATGTGCACTCCAGCCAGCCACTCAAGTGGCCCAATTCTGAACAGATCTCAGCCCAGTAGTGGCCACAGTCTGGGGCCAAAGCACCAGAAGGCAGGACAAGAAGCAACGGATGGAAACTAATCAAGGAGAGAAGCAACCTGGAGAATTAAGGAGAAACTTCCTGACAGTGAGAACAATTAATCAGTGGAACAGCTTGCCACCAGACGTTGTGGGAGCTTCAACACTGGAGACCTTTAAGATGGTTTGGACAACCATTTGTTTCCTGCTGGAGCAGGGGGTTAGACTAGAAGACCTCCAAGGTCCCTCCCAACTCTTGTTATTCTGTGTTCTGTAAGTCTAAGCCAATTCAAATATAAACAGTTGTGTGTCCTTTCCCTCTGGATCTTGGACACTTCTTCCTAAGCCAGGAAGTTCACGCACCAGAAAACTATGGCGGTGTGTGGGCAGCTTCATTTGACATTTTAACACGAACCCATCCAAATTGCACGCAGGAATTTGCATGCAATCTGGAATGCAAATCTACACTAATTTCCTGTGTTGTTCGTCTTATTGCAATTCAATTTGCAAGTCATTGGCACAATGTTTTTATCTTGGGGAGGGAGGGGAACAGGATGCATAAAAATGACATGATTTCAAAATAGGGAAAAGATGTCCAGGTTAGCAGAAATGTATACAAACTGCGTACAAATTTCTGTGCTTTGTTAAAATGCAAATTGATACAGACATCTGACTATCTGACTTAAGGCTGGAAAATTGAGACGCTGATCAAAAACACAAGGCCCATTTTTATACATCCTCAGTTACGGAGGTTTTCAAAATCTTGGAAAGAGACATACGAGACCCTGAAAGTATTATTGGATCCATAGTACTTTGCTAAAGCTTTATTTTCAAGCACAGAGCAAGGCCTGAGAAAAATGGGAGAATTCTTTCCCACCATGATTGGAAAAGAAATAACATTTCTATTTCGGAAGAGGCCAAACCGAGGCCTCTGTGTGGCTTTATTTTATTCCCTCCTCCGGTTCTTGCAAAGCCCAAAGTCTGCCTTGTCACATACACACTGCTACAGCTTTCCCCAAAAGTTCTTGTCTTTTTAGCACAGCATTGTACAAATGAGATTGTAAAAGCTCCGTGTGATACAAGGGGTCACAGTTTGTGACTTCCGTATTGCACGATTTCTCATCTCTGTGGGTTTGAATTAATGCAGTTTTATTGTGTCGCTCTGCCCTTGATTTGATTGTCTTTTCCTATTAGCTTCATTAAGAGAATGTCAGGCTAAACTAACACTCATGTTCTCCAACAGTATCTGATCGGATTGTTTCATAAAATCCACATTTGGAAACCAGGACTGTCTTGATTGCCAGCTTTTGTGTGGCCATGGGTTAAAAACATTGCAACTCCTTGTAACATTTTCCCACAACTGTCACCTATGAGGACCCTTGCTTACTGACAATATACTGACAAAGCTATGAACTCTTTCCTGTGACGTAAGTGGCATAAATTCTAATAATTTCATTTTTGGTCATTGACCAGCCTCAGTTAAGGTAAAGCAATATAAAACTAAAATAGAAATAAAGTGAAATCGAAACAAAACAAAAGGGTTTCTTGCCTGGGCAGGGGGTTGGAGTAGAAGACCTCCAAGGTCCCTTCCAACTCTGTTATTGTTATTGTCATAAACTGGACTAGAACTAAGGCAGGACTAAAAATAAGGATTAGGAATGAGATGATAGGAGTCTTCCAGTACCTCAGGGGTTGCCCCAAAGAAGAGGGAGTCAAGCTATTCTCCAAAGCGCCCGAAGGCAGGAGAAGAAGCAACGGATGGAAACTCACCAAGGAGAGAAGCAACCTGGAACTAAGGAGAAACTTTCTAAAAATTAGAACAATTAACCAGTGGAACAGAAGTTGCCTTCAGAAGTTGTGTGTGCTCCATCACTGGAGGCTTTTAAGAAGAGACTGGACAACCAGATTGGGGTTGGACTAGAAGACGTTCAAGGTCCTTTCCAAGTCTTTTATTCTATTCCTCCTCCTCCTCCTCCTCCTCCTCCTCCTCCTCCTCCTCCTCCTC
>JAKJMR010018184.1:242436-253652 GCA_024449315.1 Daboia siamensis | reverse complement strand
AATAATAATAATAATAATAATAATAATAATAATAATAATAATAATAAAGTTGGAAGGGACCTTGGAGGTCATCTAGTCCAACCCCCTGCTCAGGCAGGAAACCTTATACCATTTCAGGCAAATGGCTGTCCAGTCTCTTCTTAAAAATTTCCAGTGTTGGAGCATTCACACTTTCTGGAGGCAGGTGGTTCCACTGCTTCATTGTTCTAACTGTCAGGAAGTTTCTCCTTAGTTCTAGGTTGCTTCTCTCCTTGACTAGTTTCCATCCGTTGCTTCTTGTCCTGCCTTTCAGGTGCTTTGGAGAATAGCTTGACTCCCTCTTCTTTGGGGCAGCCCCTGAGATATTGGAACGCTGCTATTATGTCACCCCTCGTCCTTCTCTTCATTAAACTAGACATACCCAATTCCAGCAACCGTTCCCTATATGTTTTGGTCTCCAGCCCCCTAATCATCTTTGTTGCTCTTCTCTGTACCCTTTCTAGAGTCTCAACATCTTTTTTACATCGTGGTGACCTTCTGATAGTTAGAGATCCTTCTTGTAAATAAAATGCCAATATTTTCTTTTAGGTCTTGGATACTAGGGAAGCTAACGGCGCATCAACTGCTCTAATATTTCTCAAGGAAAAAAATGAGACCAGAACATTAAAATGCATACTGTTGCATCAGCGAATAAGTCCAAATTTCTGTCTTGTATGCATCAGTACTGAAAGCATACTCAAACATCTACAATATTCTGAACTCAGATAGAGGTCGAATGTCAATGCATTTCAATGGGATGAGTGACCAAAAAAAAAAAAGCCATAGTAATAACTTTCATGCGATGGTAGATGTGCTGTACCATTCCCCGTGCAATTAAGATCACAATAAAATATATTTTTTCACCACCACGATGCAGTGCTGTATTTAGTTTAAGAGAGATGGGACATTCCTGGTTGCAGGCAAAGTTTTCTTGAAGATTGGTCCACGGGCTATGGCAAACAGTCCACTAAGATCTCCTTAAAATGAACTTTACTCGTTGAAGTATTTATGAATGACAGGGAAAAAAAATTGCTTTTTTCCCACCCCCTTTATGAGTTTCTGGAGACCATATTCATAAATTGTATAGAGAACATGCGCCACTATTGGTTTTGGGGAGCATATAATCTCTCTGCTAGCATTCTCCAGGTTTTTTCCGGCTAATGTTAATGCAGGTTTACAAAAAAGATGAAAATAAATCACCGTAGACAGCAACGAGAAGGCAAATGACAAAACACATTGTAAAGCTACAGAGCACTATTGCTGCATCATCACTACAGCAAGCCGTGCTAAGTGTTGCTCCCAGGGAATTAAGTCTTTCGTCATAAATGGGGACGGCTGAAAGATTTAGGAGCTTTTCTTTTACGATGCCCAAATTTGCCTGCAGTCAAAGCGGATCAAGTCCAACGTCTTCCAAAGCCGAAGGGTGCCCACGAACGAGCAACCGATTGCTCCAACTTAAGCGAGATTTGTGTCATTGTACACTGGGAGCAAGGTAGAACACTTTTCAATCACGCACACTTCCCCCCCCCCCCCCCACACACACACAGAGCTATGCATGCCTTTACCACGAGGTTCAAAATTACGGGTAAACAAGAAGCCATTTAAGAGGTGCAACATCTGCAGATCCTCTGAAGATGCCAAGTGTTGCAGTAACTTCTCTGCAGTTGGATCATATGAATAATGCCAAACTGTCAGGAAGCCAGGTTGTTCACAAATCTACTCCACGTCCACAGGATAGAAGAACGAAACAGGAAGAAGGTCACAGACTACACAGAATGAGAAGACAGAAGCAAGAATAGGAGAAAGAAAAGAACCCACGAAGGGTATGCCATTCAAAAAAGGCTCAGCGGGAGGGGTCAAGAAGGAAGCCATGCCAGGGTGAAGTTAGAGGCCCCCAGATGAATGAAATGAAAGAGAGATCGGAAGGGATTTGGTGACCCATGCCTTGTTGTTGTTGTTGTTTTTCAAGACGCAACAACTGCATGGAAGGTTGGTTCACGTTCAGTACCGAAAGCCACCAGCACGATGAACGCAAAACAGACCGGCACAAAGGTCAACCCAGTCAAATATTCCAGTTTTTCTACAAAAAACAAACAAAAAAAAAAGCTACACAAAGGGGCCATAGTTGGAACTGTAGTAGCTTCTGGCTGGGGTGATATTTCAGATATTCTGATTCAGGGTTCGACTCAAAACTGAAAGCGAAACGAACAAAACGACACACACACACCCCAAAAAAACTCCTGAAAAGGCATTTGGACTCTACTAATGAACAGCGGAAGGGATGGTGGAACAGAAACTCTGGAAGAACGCTTAAATGTGGGAATTTGAAGGGGGGGGGGCAAACATAAAAGCAACACGTAGCAAAAGTTAATAGACACAAAGCAGACACTGTTGCAAGGAGACGCAAGTACATAAAACGGGAATAGGAGTACTGGACAGGAGAGACAATTCTCCTATTGAACGAAATCTGAGATAATTTTTCCTATCAGCTTAATCATTTCTCCTAAGGCAACAGGACTAAATTTAATTTATGCGGGGCGTTATTCCTGCAAAGAAGTTAGTGCAGAAGACACACACCAAAAAAAAAAAAAAAATGAAGAAACCAACTGTTCTCTCCTCTTTGAAACTTTGGGGCTCTCTCTCTCTATATATATAAAATATATGTATATATATTGTATATATACATATACAAATGTGAAAGATAGACAAAGGCGTTATCTTCCTGTATTCTTGGTAAGGAATTAGTCCTGAAGTTAGAAGGATTGGAGGTAGGACTGAGGTTGGAAGGAAAGGTAACGAAGAATGCATACCGTTTTCGGCTTCTGCAAACGACAAGAAAAAAAATATTGCAAATCAAACACTTGGATAAGAAATGAACAGACACCAAAAAAAAAAAAGGGGGGGGCGCGAAATGAAATAAATAAATAAAGTTAATAACCCCCACAACCCTTTTATTTTCTTTTGAAATCCTCCAAATCTATTTTCCTTCCTTTTTAAAAAAATTTAATTTTTTTTTTAAAAAAGGAAATTGCGCTACAAATGAGGCCAAATGAAATGGAGAGAGACAAGGTCCGACAGAGGGATAAACATGGGGTGTGGGGGGGGAATGTGAGAGAAGAATGTTATTTTTTTATTATTATTTTTATGCTTCCCTTTTTTTTTAATTAGAGCTGGCAAATGAATAAATAAAGCCACCACCAAATTAGAATTTGACCAAAAGAAAAAAAAAAAAAAAGAGAGAGAGATCGTGGCTTTTTTAATGGGCTCGTGTGGAACTATACAGTTATTTTAGAAATTTTCTCAAAGAGTACAGGGACATTTCAATTTTTTTTCCACTTTTCCTTGAAAATTCAAGGAACATCAAAGGCCTACGGACTATATTTCTTTTTTTAAAAAAAATTCAGCAAGGCATCTTTATTCGATCCAAATGGCCGAATATTGCATGACGCTTAGAAATCCCTTTTTACCAAAGCCGTAGTGGGAAAAAAACCCACAAATGCAAAAGGATTTGATTCACAGATCTGTCATCCAGCTAGGAATTGGAAGAAGGACCAATTTCGCTGCCTGTTTTCACAATACACACATTTTGTCTGGGGACAGCGGGCTACGCATCTTCCCCAAAGATTTAGTCAACAACGTGAGCATGTTGCTATGGGCTATGATTTTCCGCATGGCAGAAACATGATTGAAGGTTTGAGCAAAACTCTTAGTAGACCATCTTCAACTCTATGTTGTTACCACTGAACAGAAGTGTTGATATCACTAAAGGATCCGTGATTAATGACCTTGGAACTGCTTATCTGCATTTAAAAGAAAATTCTGCGAGCAAACCACTCTTTCAAGACTTATCTGTCTAAATTCCCGGGATTCTTCTTAATCTAGGCTAATCCAGGAGTCATCCAACTTGGCCCTTTTATGAATTCTGGGAGTTGAAGTCCACAAATCATAAAAGGGCCAAGTTGGAAGACCCCTGGGCTAATCTAATATGTAATCCCCAAATCCTTTTGAAGGCCACAAAGGGGATCCATTCAATTAAAGGGGAAATAGATTGTCCAGTACTTCTGAAAGGGAAACGGTGGCTGTTAAACACGTTAGTAATTTGCAACAAAAGAAATTACGGCAGAGAAACAGACATGGAATTCACGAATGTAAGTGCTAATGAAAGCTTGGGCAAGCAATTGTTGTTAATATTTCATTTGTGTTTGTTATCCATTTTAGTAATGAGCAGCCTGGGTCAAAATCAAGTTGTTGTTTTTTTTTCATTTAGATTGTATCAAGGGAGCTGCAAGAGTGCCAGTGTTTATTTTCAATGTATTCCTGAATGAAATGGTGAAAAGGCTGGCGCTCATGCTTCTTGGAAATGGGATGTCTCTAAAATAAATTAATGTTTGATAACATAAAACGAATAACTGAAGTCCTGGGAATTTTTGTTTTGTTTTGGTTTTTTGCACATTGTGTCTCACAAGAGATGCCAATGACAAAACAGGGTTACGATTGCCCTAAACTCTGGCATAAATAGGAAATCTGAATCTGGGTTTTACGTAAAGCGCACACTTCACAAAGCAATGAAGAAGAAGGAAATTAAAAAAAAACTGACACGGGGTGAAACCAATCAATAATGTGGAAAGAGAATATTGTTTTTAAAAATGACAAGGGCAGATTATGGGTGTCACAGAACTGATCTTTGCTGAAATTACATCCTGATGCTAAGGCATCTTTGTATGTTGAATTCCAAGGGACTATTTCAAGGCTGCGTGAAGTACTCATTTTCTACTCATCTTTGATTCTTTGAATTTTTCAAAGTGCTTCCCAGTCACATCAGTAGGTCCAGCAGGTCTGACCAGTTCTGTGAAAATAACTATGACGGTATGTCAGATGTGGCTGCCAAATGTTACCTTTATCATGAAAGGAGAATATTTGTAGCTCAGGTTTACAATGAGGAGTCCTTGGTGCTCTCTAAGCTGGGTGGTTTTCTTGCAGATGTTGCAGGACCCAACTAGGGAACATCACCAGTGCTATATGGAAGGGTATTGGAGCAGGAGGAGAAGGAGAATTGTGGGGTCCCTGGTGCTCTCTGAGCTTGGTGGTTTTCTTGCAGACATTTCAGTACTCAATGACTAGCATTGATGATGTTACCTACTTTGGATAATGAAATGTCTGCAAGAAAAGAGAACAAAACAGGCTCAGAGCTCAGACATCATCAAGGACCCCTCAAATGTAGATTTAGATGTAGGTTTTACTCTAAGCAGGAAACTAAAGGAGAGAAGCTGAAAAAAAAACTTTGTTCACCTTGAACTATGAAAAAGGAAGAAGGATATCCAGAATATTAATGGAGATAAACTTGGGAGAGATTGGATCAAACCTAGCGTCGATTCACTTAAAACATTTGACTAATGACATTGAGAGCCATAAAAATGATAACTTCTTGACTGAGTCTACCAGGTTGGGGGGGGAGGGGAATGAAGTTTTGTCACACTGTGTGAGTTTTTTTTTAACTAGCATTTTGGAGAAGCAGAGCCGAGTAAAAAGATTCCTGTAATGAAGAGTTTGTAACACTTTTTTTGGGGGTGGTGGTGGTGGTTGATGTTCCTCAATTTGGATTCCAGTGGTGGAACAAGCCCACTTGTCCATCTCTTTGGGGTTACTTCAGCTTCTTTTGAAAAAGCAGCCATGGGAAATAAAACAGAGGCTGAAAAAGTGTAAAAAAAACCTACTCAGCGAAAAGGGGAAAAAAAAAGCTACCTAAATAAGAGAAGCACAGATGTGATACAGGTAGAAAAAGTGGACTATGGTAGTGAGATCGAAGCTCCACCCATTTTTTACGTGACATGTGGGCATTGAGGCCACCATCTTAACTTTTTTGATCCTATCCTGCAAGATCCCCCTTTTCACCTGTCTTCAACCGTCTGGTCAGCTAATCAAACACGCCACATTCTAAGGGATAATTTTCTAATGACGTTCCATCATTTTAATTGAAAAGTATTTCACTTCTCGGCATATTTGATTGTAAGATTTAGCTTCCCTGAAAAATGCGCACATCTCCAAGATAGGGGATGTATATTCAAAGAAAATAAATTTTGGCAAGATTAGTAATGTTATTTTAAAATGGAAAGAGAGTGTGGTTATAGGGAAAAATGTTATATATATACACACACACACACACTTATGGGTGACTTTTTATTACTGGGGAGAGAACCAATACATAATTTATCTCTGTGATTTTTTCTCTGACATGTTTAAATTGAGAAAGTCAGATTAGGATGTAGAGACCCAATCATAATTCCCTTGATACCATGGAATTCACTGAGGTCAGTCACTCATATGTGTATATACATATATACATATATATATATACATATGCGTGTGTGTGTGTGTGTGTGTGTGTGTGTGTGTGTGTGTCAAATGCTTGTTAACTATTTTTAGATTACCTTGCTAGGCCCCAAACATGGGACAAATCTTTATTTCCTATTTCAGTCTAACCGAAGGCCATCGACAGGCAGTAGTCACAATGGTGACAGCTCATATTTGTGTAAATTGGTTTTGCTAACAAAGAATTAAAGGGAGACTGATATATTAGGCCAATCAATCCTATGTATAGATTTACGTATGACACTTGGAGATACTTACCCTGGTTAGATTGTACTGGGTTATGATTAAGTTGTAGAATTACCAAGGAAGAACTGAACCAGGATTCTAAGTGATCGTTCATCAACTTTGCCTAGGTGTAATTTTAATTGAGAACTTGCATTTTACAGTTCAGGGGGACTGTTTTAAGGGCAATTTCAATTAAAACCGTGCGTTTCATCAATTTTGATTAGGTATATGTTGGCACCATGATGTCAGTGTGCCTGGAATATAAAATTCTTTTATAAATATAAAACACCCATCCAAACGGCAAGAAACAAAGAAAGGAACGAAAGAAAGAAAGAAATGCAAGCAGGCCAAATAATCAAAGATGCACGATGAAAATCTTTTGCTAGATCGTTACATACCTGCTTTCCCGTTTCTCCGACTTGTATTCTATGGCTATCATTAAGAGTTTTAGCTTCGCAAAGACCAGCCTGCCAGAAAGAAAGTGGAGGGAAGGGAAACAAAAGCAGAATATTGTATTTATTTTGTTGATAAATACTTTGCTGTTGTTCTTGAGGTTATCTACATACAGACCTTTCTAAAATGTAGTTTAGCTCTTTCCCTGCACTCCCCAACCTCGTCAAAGTCTCTCTGACCTTTTGTAGCAACAAAATAATTATAGCAACAGAAGTTCTCTATAGCAGGGCTTTTCAACCCGTGGTACGGGTACCACCGGTGGTACATCGGCACCTGGCAGGTGGTACGCGGCCATCCTAGAAAAGTGGCAGCGGGGGAGGGGAATGAGCTGAACCGGTGGCAGCACCGCCCAAGCCGGAGCGAGAGACGGCCGGAGCTGCAGGGCTGTCGGGGCTCAGCGGAAGCGCCCGGATCAGCGCCAGGATCCAGCTGGAGCTTGGCGCTGATCCTGGCGCTTCTGAGCCCTGAAGAAGCCCCGATCAGCTGGAATGTTGCAACATCTCCAGGGTTTTGTGATTTACGTTCATATGCTTGGCAACTGATTCATATTTATGATGGTCACAGTGTGCCAGGGTCATGTGAAGGGACCAAAACCTGCTGCAACCACCCAGCAGATGCAGGGGGGGAAATAAAAACCAAACACACCTCCACCCCACCCCCGCTGCCAATCCTCAACAGAAATGGTCACAACAATGAAAACTTCGGACAGGAGGAAGAGCGCCAGCAGGCAGGCAGGCAGGCAGGTGTCTTGCTCGGCTGTGGCTTGGGGGGCACTTTGCTCAGTGCCATTGTAACTTCGAACAGACACTAAGCGAACTTTTGTAAGTTGAGAACTATGTGTACTTCATCACTTTTTTCCTTTTTTTGGGGGGGGGGGAGGGGTTGGTTATCAAGCTTTTGACACCTTGCTAGGCGACTGGTGGTACTCGCATGTTGCCATATTCTAAAAGTGGTACAATGGGTGAAAAGGTTGCAACGCCCTGCTCTATATTTATCTGGCTGGAAAGATCTCAATTGTTCACAGGCTTGATAAACCTCTGAATCCCTTCCCCCGCTACGCATTTTATGCTCAGATTCTTCCCAAAGCAGAAATGACCATCACAGGTTGCCTTCAAATCAATTGTAACTATGAAGCATTAGAAACATGGTGATTTTTAACACAGATATACAGATATAATTCTCTTTACGGAAACCATGATCATCTTATCTTCCCAAAAAAGGGAATAAATTACTCTATTTAAATCAGAAGAGGAGGGGCTGATATAAATTGGAGGTAGAACCTATATGTTTAATTCATTGAAATATGCAGGAAATAACTATATCTGTTATTTTCTTGATATAAGTAAGTATAAAATAACTACATCTGTTGTTTTCTTGATATAAGTATAAAATAACTATATCTGTTATTTTCTAATATAAGTATAAAATATCTATGTTATTTTCTTGATATGTTATTTTCAGGGTGCTGTCTTATGATTTTTGGACTTCTCTTGATCCATTAGTGCAAGGGTCCTCAAACGTGGCCCTTTGTGGCATGCTGGCTGAGGAATTCTGGGAGTTGAAGTCCACAAGTCATCAAAGGGCCAAGTTTGAAGAACCCTACATTAATGAATACAAGTGGTCAATCCTCAACATATAATTACAATTGACTTGCTCAATCAACCAATCAGACAGACAGACAGAATAGAGCTGGAAGGAGCCTTGAAGGTCATCTAGTCAAACTCCCTGGTCAAGAGACCCTAGAGCAGGGATCCCCAACTCCCGGAGCCGTGGACCAGTACTGGTCCGTGGCATGCCAGTAACTGGTCTGCACAAACAAGTAAAGCCCCATCCGCGGGATGCAGGCAGCACACAAAACTACGCACCCCCCTGTCTGCGGAAAAACGTCTCTCCATGGAACTGGTCCTTGGTGCCCAAAAGGTTGGAGACCTCTGCCCTAGACCATTTTGGACAAGTGAAATTACAAACCTCTAGTGATGAAGCACCTACAACATCGGAGAGCAACATCTGTTCCAGATCATCGTTCAAATGTTGGGCAAGTTTGACTTTCAGCCCTTTCAACCAGCAACTTTCAACCAGCAATCAGATAGTCAGAAGATCAGAGTATTCCCTATTTCAAGAGCACTACCTTGACTTACAGCCACAGTGGAACCCAATGTTTCTGTCATTAAGTGAGACATTGGTTAATTGAGTTTTGCCCTCGTTTCACAACTTTCTCACCACATTTGTTAAGTGAACCAGTGCGGTTGTTAAGAATGTCACCTGGTCATCAAGTGAACCTGGTCATCAAGTATTCATGGGACACACACACCCCTGGGATGCTGCGACCGTCGTAAATGTGAGTCAGTTATCTGGCATCCGAATCTAAAACATGTGATCTTGAGACACCACAATTGTCATAAATACGAATCAGTAAATCACGGGGATACTACAAAGGTCGTAAAGGTGAAAAAACAATCGTGTCACTATTTCCCAGTGCCCTGTAACTCTGAACGGCCACTAAATGAGCTGTTGAGGGTTAGCTGTGTTCTAATGTTAGAGGATAAGAACTACAATTCATTAACCTCCCTCCTTTATGATTATGCCTAACATTAGATAAAATTGACAGCGATAAACTTGGCATGTTAAAAAAAAGGGGCGTGTAAAACAATTGTTTTAAGATTGAGTTTCAACATCCATCCTGACAATACGTTTCCTTTGGGAAACATTTAGTTACTCTGCAAAATGTCACAGAAGCCATCCCAAATTTTATGCCTGGCAGATTACACGGTGTTACATCTGCTAGACTCTATAAGTAGCCATGGGAAATGTTAATGTTGGCTATTAATGGGGCAATCATAAACCTTTGCAAACCCTTGCCATGAGGACTACTTAATTTAGAAATCCATTTTAGGAGTCACAGGCAGGATGAAATTCAAAAGCAACGGATGCTGGAAAAGTGGCTTTTGAAAAACATCCCTGCAAAATGCGGTCCCAGAAAGAAGCAGAAACCTGGAAGTTTTTCAGTTTTTCTTCAACGAGTAAATTTCTAATCTCTGGGAAACTTCTCAGTTGCTGGAACGGAGCGGTCCGTAAATTTTATAAATTGCAGCTAATCGTGACCTGTGTGAAAATGTAATTACTGCTTATGTTAATCTAACCCCCAGTTAGAGATATGTCTCTGCTTAAAAACTATAATACGACCCCTGACGTATGTCCTACCTAATAAGATTTTTTTAATCTCAATTTAATAATAATAAAGTGTTCTTTCTAGGCTTAAAGAAGATTAAATGGGCTCAGAATTGTGAAGCTGTTTAGTGTGTTATTTTTAAAACATTCATCATTAGTTGTATATTAAAAATGTTCATATTCCAGTACCCAGTACAGAAAAATTCCAAAGCCATCCCTAAATGCCACTGTCAGTACATTTAGATTATTTGATATTTAGGGACCGATGCGATGTATGATGAATGGTTGAGGGAGCCAGGTATGTCTAGCCCAGGGGTAGGAAACTTTGGCTCTTTTATAACTCGTGGACTTCAAATCCCAGAATTCCTGAGCCAGCATAGCTCCTCCTCTTCCTCCTCCTCCCTAACCCTAATCCCTGCTCAAGCAGGAGACCCTAAACCATTTCAGACAAATGGCTGACCAGTCTCTTCTTAGAAGTCTGCAGAGTTGGAGCATTCACAACTTTTGAAGGCAACTTCCGTTCCACTGGTTGATTGTTCTCGCTGTCAGGGAATTTATTAAGCCTTTCCCAACAGTGAGAATAGTGATTTTTTTTTACTATTAGGAAATAGTTCTCCCTGTTGGGAAACACTCTGGACCACGTCCTCCCACATATCGTTCTACAAACCGGCAAGATCAGGGCAAGAACTACCCAACAGCTTTGGAGAAATGCTCAAAGCCTATTAAATATCACACAATCACAATCACATCACACAGTCACAGCAGGAAACAGGAAAGGGGCTTTCCCCTGTCCATGATATTGGATAAACACTGAAGAGTTGAATGTCTATGGCGATTCTCAGTCATCCAGGTCAGGGTTGTCCCAAAGGTGCTTTTTTAAAAGAATGGGATGGGATGGGATGGGATGGGATGGGATGGGATGGAATAGAATAGAATAGAATAGAATAGAATAGAATAGAATAGAATAGAATAGAATAGAATAG
>JAKJMR010018184.1:201763-213646 GCA_024449315.1 Daboia siamensis | reverse complement strand
AGAAGAAGAAGAAGAAGAAGAAGAAGAAGAAGAAGAAGAAGAAGAAGTTGGAAGGGACCTTGGAGGTCATCTAGTCCAACCACCTGCTCAGGCAGGAAACCCTATACCATTTCAGGCAAATGGCTGTCCAGTCTCTTCTTAAAAACTTCCAGGGTTGGAGCATTCACCTCTTCTGGAGGCAAGCGGTTCCACTGGTTAGTTGTTCTAACTGTCAGGAAGTTTCTCCTTAGTTCTGGGTTGCTTCTCTCCTTGATGAGTTTTCATCCGTTGCTTCTTGTCCTGCTTTCAGGTGCTTTGGAGAATAGCTTGACTCCCTCCTCTTAAACTACACATACCCAATTCCAGCAACCATTCCCTATATGTTTTAGCCTCCAGTCCCCCAATCATCTTTGTTGCTCTTCTCTGTACTCTTTCTAGAGTCTCGACATCTTTTTTACATCGTGGTGACCAAAACTGGATGCAGTATTCCAGGTGTGGCCTTACCAAGGCATTGTAAAGTGGTATTAGTACTTCACTTGATCTTGATTCTATCCCTCTGTTAATGCAGCCTAGCACTGTGTTGGCTTTTTTGGCAACTGCAGCACACGGCTGGCTCATATTGAAGTGATTGTCTACTAGGACTCCGAGATCCCTCTCACAGTTACTGCTATTGAGCAAGGTACCACCTATACTATACCTGTGCATTTGATTTTTCCTCCCTAAATGTAGAACCTTACTTTTTTCACCATTGAATTTCATTTTGTTAGATAGTGCCCAGCGTTGTTTTAAATGTGTGTTTATGTATATGTACACTTTGAGAGGAAGCAACTAAATTTCATTTTTAATGTGTGCCGTTCGGCCCACAGGAAAAAAATGACAATAAAGGTTATCTAATCTAATCTAATCTAATCTATCGATGCTTATGTAGAGCTCAATTACAGAGGTCCTCGTACTGAGGACATTAAGGTATTGATGAAAGTCACCAATCGTTTAGTGTTAGATGGAACTCTCATACTTCATTGGATAACCGCTTTGGAAATATCTCAAGGGTATTTTTCCAAGAGGCAACAGGACTTTCTTGTTTTTCTTTGAAGACGTTTTGCTTCTCATCCAAGAAGCTTCTTCAGCTCTGACCCATTTCCCCACCATCCGGTCAGCTGAAGAAGCTTCTTGGATGAGAAGCGAAAGCTCTTCATAGAAAAAAAATCTTTGGGATCTCCACAGACACTTTGGACGTATTTAATCTATATGATTATGGCAATCCTTTTTTGAAGCCCTTAAGTTTATATGGTTGTGTGCTCTGAACAACTGGGAGTTTTGAAGAATCAATAGTTCTGCAGGAGCATAACAAGAGGGGCATCTGTCCTGTTGATCAGGAATCTGATGAACTTGACGATTGGTAAAAAGCAGGGGTCTTCAAACTTGGCCCTTTTATGACTTGTGGACTTCAACTCCCAGAATACCTCAGCCTCAGTTGAAGCCCACAAGTCATAAAAGGGCCAGGTTTGAAGACCCCTGGTTAAAAGGGACATATGTTGAGATAGCAGAATTAAAGTTTAGGCCTCACTGGACCCTATAGAAAGTTCAGCAAGAAACCACTGGCTCTCTTTGTGTGTGTGTGTGTGTGTGTATGTGTGTGTGTGTGTGTGTATCTGCCTCACACTGTATTCAGGGTTCTTCCAATTTAAGGGAGAACCCGCCTTTGTTCAGCTGAACAAATGTGTTTGGCTTCTCAAGACACATTTCATTTTTACCGAGTCAAACCTGAACCCCTGCATAACAATCACATAGCACACAGCAGATACTATTGACATTATCGGCCGTTCAGAAAGACAATCACAGACATTTCCATAAACTGAGGTGTCACTCCTTAATGTCGTCATCTGAACAGAGTACCAATTATAATTGCAACGGCAATTATTTTCAGGTTGTGTCAACGGTGCGCTGGCATTATACACCACTGAAGTCTAAAACGAGGCGGCTTGTATTCACACATTCACACGTTCTGGTGTGAGATAAATTTCCCGAGGACGGGCTCCAGCCTGAAACCCAAAGCTTGGAAGATCAAACCCGGATTGCATCCTGCAGCTTGGGAACGGTATGAGATTTGACGACCCCCAAAGACACACTTATCCCTGGAAAAAAACTGGGTGGAAGGCGTCTATGTTGGGGTCACATTCCCACTTGATCTCTCAGAGTTTGGCTCTCTCTCTCTTTTTTTTTTTTTCCCCAGTTCTTTCAACTTACTTTCTGCCTCGGGTTGAATTATAAGTCCCGCCGTATTTCTTCCGATTAAGGATGAGAGCCGCAATTTCTGGCACGTAGCGCGCAAACATTGCCTACATGCATGAAAGAAAAGCAAAAGAAAAAGAAAGAAAAAGAAAAAAAAAAGGAAAAAAAAAGAGAAAAACTGGCATGCAGAGAGTGTTCGGCCACACCAAAAGTAGCAGAGTCCTTTCAATACTTACTTTCTTCCACTAACCGCGCTATAGGAACCACCATATTTCTTGCGGTTTCCTATTAACTCTATGATTTCAGGGACGTAACTGGCAAACATGGCCTAAGGGAAGAAGAAGACAGGAGACAGAGAGAAGACTAAAAAGAGAGGTCAAAGGAAGGGGAGGGGGCCGATGAATTTTATAAGAAGATACATCATCCTTACGATCTGGAAATGCAAGGCACGGATCTAATCAAGTCTTTCCTCCAAAATCAAAAACGAGAAGAAAAGATTGCAAAAAGCAAAAAAAGTTTTCATCTCAAAACAAGTGTTGGGTCTTGGTAAAGAGGGAGAAACACCAGCTCAGCTACAGAACAACGGTCCAAGGAGGGAGAACAGGAATGAATAATAATAATAATAATAATGATGATGATGATGATGATGATGATGCAAAAAGAAAAAACGAAAAAACGAAAAACCGACAAGAACCAAATAGAGTCAAAGTGAGATTCGAGGGATTAAAACAGGGCCACGGCTGGCCTTTTGGGAAAGGGGTGAATGGAATTTTCCAAATATTTATTCTCCAAAACACCCCACAAAATCCTGTTTCTGGTGCTTGCATTACAGTTACTATTTTAGGCAAGGCAGACGAGGGTAACTTTTCGCCTCCCGTCAGTGATTTGCCAAACAAAACGCAGAATGGTTTTTCTCCACCGTGAGAATGAACGTGATGTGATTTTTTTTTTAAAGTTCATCTTTTTAAAAGATGGGTAAGAAAATGTAAGGATGTAAAAGGGAAACAAAGGCAATGAGGAGGGAAAAAAAATGTATTCTGCCATGTTTTGTCCAACAAACATTTTGCTCGTGGCTGAATGCCTCGAAGAGCTGCTGCCACTAAGGGGAGCCTCAAGATCTACCTTTTCGGCAAGGGAAGGAAAATACACAAAAAGGTTTGATGCACAATCACTAAAATGAGAGGTGTGCCTGTCTGTATGTGCACACCTTCATTATCTTTAGATCTGCAATACAGGAATGTCCAATCTTGGCAACTTTATGACTTGTGGACTTTAATTCTGAGGTCTAGGCCAACTCACCACGGCCAACCCATCATGGTCAACTCACCATGGTCAACTCGTCAACTCATCATGGTCAGCTCACCATGGCCAGCTCACCATGGCCAACTCATCATGGTCAACTCACCATGGCCAGCTCACCATGGTCAACTCACCATGGCCAACTCATCATGGCCAACTCGTCAACTCATCATGGTCAGCTCACCATGGCCAACTCACCATTGCCAACTCGTCATGGCCAACTCACTGTGGCCAGCTCAGCGCAGTCAACTCATCATGGCCAACTAGCTGCGGGACCACTCATTGCTGGACAAGAGTCACACTAATATCAAAGAAATGGTGGAATAGAATAATTAAGGAAAGGATGCAAAAGGAGGGACAGAATGAAATGTGATCGATAAAAAATGATTTTTTTATTTATTATAAATAATTAAATTGAATTGTTAAATTGCTCCACAGTGAGTTGTCCCATGGCAAGTCGGCTGTGGAGAGTTCTTCTGTGGCACGTTGGCCATGGTGAGTTGTCCCATTCCCTCAATTTCGGGACTTGAAGCCTACCAGTCATAAAGCTGCCCAAGATTGGAGATCTCAGCTGCAATATATATAGGTTTACACATACATGCACAGGCACATCTCTACACACACATCTTGGGTTGAAGAAGTCACTTACCTTATCATTCAACCTGACAATATCTATATAACGGGGTCAACTTTCCTTCAGCATCCTCAGCACCACCTCTGGAGCATCTGCAAGTTAAGAGGGCAGTTGCATCCAGGCAATCCAAACCCGTATCCTTGGAGAAGGGCCCCCTACGGATTTTAATTATCCAGCATATAGCAGGAATTCCTTTTCCTCCCCACTCCCAAATCTCTCTGTCCCACAGGGAGCGTTCTTTGCCGAATTTCTGTTGGGTAATTTGTACATTTGCCTAATTTGGCCTCTTCTTTGGTTGCTTCTAAGAAGGATGTGAACTCGCTTTTCCCGCTAGCTGGGGAAAAAAAGAAATAAATCCTGGCAACAGCTCTTTCAGGAGGATCCTAAGCCACGGTGTTTGTTGGAATGTTGGGAAGGGACACAAAAGGGAAGGTCTTGAAACCGCAACTAATTTTATCCAGACTGTTATCAGCAGCCCTACATTAACCACTAGGCCAGGGGTAGGCAACCTGGGCTCTTTTATGACTCGTAGACTTCAACTCCCAGAATTCCTGAGCCAGCACACGAGTCATAAAAGAGCCCAGGTTGCCTACCCCTGCACTAGGCCAAAGTCTGTGCACACTTTCAAAATAATTTCACTGGACCTGTTCAGCTGTCAAGCCCAATCTCTCCCTGCTTTTCCTTAAAGCTTTTTTTTCCAATTTTATTTTCCCGTTGGGTTTCAGCCCAGCTTCAGAAAAGTTACACTGCTTTAAGGAATGCCCTCATTAACATTAATAAAAAAAAAAACCCAACCTTTGAAAGCGGTGGCACTTTTGCTAGGAAACTTGCAAAAGAAGCAGCGATCGGTTTCATTGTTACATTTCCTCCTGGGTTCAAATGTACACACAGGTAGTCCTCGGCCTACAACCGAGCCCTAAGTCTCTGTGGCGAAGGAGACAGATGTTAAGTGAGTTTTGCCCCATTTTACAATCTCTCTTGCCACAGCTGTGAAGTGAACATAAAGGTTAATAAGATCAGAAATTGTTTAACGATCTTATGGAGAAAATTAATCCTGAGCTTAAGCATAGCTGCAAAATGGAGTTACTTGAGCTTTTAGAAGTGCAAGTGGGTTGCTTAGATCTCAGACATGTAGCTTGTTCTTAGGGAGTCCGCCATCGCCGCAAGCAGAGGAAATACAAAAATAAAGATAGGGCTCATGCTAGAAAAAGTAGGTCATGGTTAACACAATAGGTATAATAGACTCAAGGCTTTTTTTTCCTGGGAGGGGAAAAAGAAATGTATTCTGTTCAGGCGCTTCGAATTAGTTGATCGGGATGAGCAGGTGGGCTCTTGAGTGCGACAGGGGTGGGGGGGAACCAGCTTCGTGAGAGGGCATAAATATATGCTTTTTCAAATTGTGGGTGTGGCTTTTCCTCCCGCGTGAATCATGTCCACCAGCTTTTGCAAAAGCTTTATCCCAATAAAATTTTGTTCTTGGAATTCCAATTGAGTTTGTCTGTCTTGTGGACCTTGGGCCACGTCCAAGACAGTGAATCACTGCAGTTGTGAAGATAACGACACGGTTGTGAAGTCAATCCAGCTTCTCCAGTTTAAGGGGGATCGCGTGACTCCGGGATAGTTCAAGCGTCATCAAGGCGAGTCCGTTGCCAAGCACCTGAATTTTGTCACAAGCGTGAAGAATGGTTACAAGTCAACTTTTTTGAGCACCCTTGCATCTTCAAGCGGTCATTAAATGAACTATTGTGACCATAATGGTTTCCCTCACCCTTGTGAAACAGGCTCACAGTTTGCTGGTCAGAAGGTCACAAAAGGGGATTGATCCCGTCACTGGGCCATTGCAACCATCATAAATATGAGTCAGGTGCCAAATGTCCGAATTTTGATCATGGGACCTTGGGGATGATACAATAGTTGCAAGCATGAAAAATGATTGTACGTCACTTTTTCCAGTGCCGTTGAAACTTTGAACACTCAGTAAATGAGGACCCAGATTGTTGGGGACAATTAAGCTGACTTTGTAATAATGCCGCTTGGGGGTGTGTGTGAAAGCCCTAATAAGCAGGCATATACATAGAATGAAGGATACTGCTAAGCTTGTAAGCCGCCCTGAGTCTTCGGAGAAGGGCGGGATATAAATGGAATAAAAAAAAAATGAACTTTTGTTAAGTTGAGGACTGTCTGTATTGTATGTGGAACTGCTAAGTTTATAACTAAGGCCTTGATTTGATGAACCCAACACATTGTACTAATTGGGCTACCATGCAAAGGAGATTCGTTCGCTTCCTAATTACCGGCTCTTTGTGTTAACCCATTTGTAGTTTATCTTTTTAATTCCTTCAATCTATCTTCTTCCAAAATCCGACAACTTGCAGTCCTCAGCGTAAAACGATTTATTTCATGAAGTTACAACCACACTGGAAAAAAGTGACTTACGATCATTTTTTCACACACAGGACTATGGCAGCATCCTCCTGGTCACGTGATCAAAGTTCGGACAACTGACATGCGTTTGTGATGGTTGTGTGATCATCGTTTGCAAACTTCTGAGGATCCAAGTCATTGGGGAAGGCGGATTTGGTTAACAACCGTGTTACCAGCTGAATGGCTGCAGTGATTCACTTAACAACAGGAGAGGTTGTAAAGTGGGAGAAAACTCAGTTAACAAGCATCCTGCTTAGCAATGGGCTTGATTGCAAGTAAAGGACTACCTTTAGGCACTGAATTTTATTTTATTTTTTAATCGATAAGTTTGCAAGATTAATCAATCGACCAACTGCTACTCAATGGGCTGATCTCATTTTGTGAAGACCAAAGCAGTGTTTCCAAAGGGTTTTCAAAGTGTGCCCAGACCTCGTTGCTTAATGCTCTGGATTCTTAAAATTCTAACTATCCTTACTATCTCTGCAAGCGTTAAATCTCTAAGTATGTACATTATCCCTGTATTATAGTTCAGTTACTAGCTCTTCAAAATGCAATACAAAGGGATATGTATTTTGAAGTCGTAAGTTATGGTATAATCGCTACATTAAATATATATATATATATAGGCAGAATATAGCATAAATGTTTTACCAATCCCCCGAGGATGAAGAAAACCATAAAAAGGCGACCAAGGGTTGTTTTTGCATAAACATCTCCATAGCCAACGGTGGACATAGTAACCATGAGCAAATAAACACATTCCCAATATGTAAGTGGTTGGTTATTTTGGAAGTTTTCCCATGGATCCCCTGAGTTCTCCACCTATAATAAAAGGACAACAGCGAATTAAATACATCATTGCCTACAAGGCAATACGTCCATTCATGAACTTATCAGTACATAACTAATAGCTTCAAGGGGGGGAAAAATGCAACGCAGATACGATCTCGTTGAACGGTTGAAGCCAAATTCTCTCTTTTTTTTTTTTAGCCAGGCAATTTCAGCAATAGGGGTCTAATGAAGTGGAGGGATCTTAACTTTAACGACTCAATGGACTGCGATAAAACAAGTGGTTTTCTTGATAGCAAATCAGTTACGTTATACAGGGTTTGGAGTGTTCCAAATACAGAATCCTGTTTTGGGGGGGAGGGAGGGAGAAGTTAAAATAGTAACTATTGTTAAAGGTAAGAGAAGAACAAGATCACGATTTGGAATTTCTCAAAAGATAGTCTAGTAACTGATAAACGATGGCTGCATTAGAAGTAGGCAACTATGTCTAAATATATCTGACATTTAGGACTACATGTAAGGGTGGATTCTAACGTGGGTTTTCAAGAAAGTCAAGTTGCAATCTATAGCCACTAAACTGGGCTTTAATCACATGGTTACAGTAGGACTAGAGGTGACATGATAGTAGTCTTCCAAAATTTGAGGGGCTGCCACAAAGAAGAGGGGTCAACCTATTCTCCAAAGCACCTGAAGGCAGGATAAGAAGCAACGGATGGAAACTAATCAAGGAGAGAAGCAACCTGGAACTAAGGAGAAACTTCCTGACAGTGAGGACAATTAACCAGTGGAACAGCTTGCCACCAGAAATGGTGGGTGCTCCATCACTGGTGGTTTTTAAGAAGAAACTGGACAGTCACTTGTCTGAGATGGTATAGGTTCTCCTGCCTGAGCAGGGGGTTGGACTAGAAGACCTCCAAGGTCCCTCCCAACCCTATCATTCAATGTTCTATGTTTTTTTGGTGGTCCACCTACTGTAATCCTATCCACAAAACTTTGCGCCCAAACTACTCTTTGGGTTTAGTCTCTAAGAGTCACAAAATTCCTCCCTGTTATAGCAAAAAGTAGTTACCACAATAATTGTCACTCAAGACCCATATTTCAGCTCACTAAGGAAAAGAAAAGGTGAATTGATCCACCCCCTCAAATCAGGAATCTGGTAGGATCTATTTCCAAAGAGTAGTTCATAAACATATTAGGCATTTAATGCTTAAAGGAGAGGATGTGTTAAGTTACCTTAATTCAGGCCACAGTCTACACTAATTTTCAGGAGAACATGAGTGTTGTGTACTGTAAGCCTCGTATGTAAAATTCTTCACATTTTACAAGAGATCGTCTAGTATCTGCTACCATATTTTAATTTTTGTTTCTAAGCCCACACTGCCACTTAGTGGCTTGTCGTCGTTACTGTCAAATTCAGTAAAAGTTCTCCAGAACTTCAAAATTAAGACTCTGAAATTCCAAACTTCCTCTTCCAGTTTCAGGCAAAGTAGCTGTGGGTTGTTTTTTTTTTCCCCACGCTTGTTTGCTAATTTTCTCCTCTTGGAAAAATTTCTTCGTGAGAGACAAGATTTACTAATAATATTTAAAAGAACCCAAGAGTCCTGCGTTAAAAAACCTGAAAATGGCATACTGTACGAATGGGGGAAATATGCTGCAATACAGAATTTCTCAACCTCAGCAACTTTAAGCTATGAAGGCTTCAACTCCCAGAATTCCTCAGCCCCGTGCAGGGAATTCTGGGAGGTGAAGTCCTCGTAGCATAAAGTTGCTGAAATTGAGAAACACCAATCTATCACTTTTTTCTGAACAATAACACACAGGGATTTGTTAAAGAATTTGCAAAGAGTGTTCCCACCAAACATCAAAAAGAAATATGTAGTGCATTTTTTTTTTTTTAAAAAAAATGATCTATAGCTGGATTATCTCATAATAAATCTAAACCTTCCCAAATAAGCTTGGGGTTTTTTTTTTGAGGCATACTTACCAAATGTATAAATCCAGCTGCTGTCAGCCACGTGCTAATAAATATCGAGCACAGATTCACTAACTTGATGGAATTGCTGGTGGGGGAAAAAAAGGGAGAAAAAGAAACACATTCCCTTAAGAGTTTGCTTTTTAAAGACAAAGGAAAAACAAAAAACTTGAAAGATGCTCTAGCTTTTTTCAAATCTTCCTTCCTGGAAAAAAAAATAAATCCATAAAAGCCTTTCCTGTCAAGTGACAGGTTTCTCAGCATAAAAAAAAAAAAATCGCATCGGTTTATCCAACGTGCCTTTCAATCAACACAGGATATCCGTAAAATAAATTGTGGGAAAATCTATATTAAGTCTCAACTTGAGTGATTTACCGGTGTGTGTGTGGGGGAATGTGTCTGAGCAAATGGCAACCATTCATCGTATCTCTAGGAGGGAGATCTATGTTTCCACAGCTAAGTGGAAGCTCCAAGGACATCTTGAAAAGTCCAATGGGAGCTGGATGTTTAGGATGAGAGACCACCAGGAGATCTCGGGCGAGACGGGAATTCCATTTTTGAAACCAAGTCCCCACAAGATGCTATGGAAATCCACCTCGGTATTATTGCTGTGAAAAATATACAGCTCACTTGTTGTATTTTAAGAGGAGGCGATAAGTTGCTAAAATTGTTTATACTTGGGATGAAGGATGAAGCCATTTCTTTATACATTTCTTTTCTTTACTATGTTCTTATTTTTCTTTCTTTTTTTTGGGGGGGGGGTTGTTTTCCACCCTTTACAATATTTCTTTTTATTCTTTTGGTATTGGTTTTCATTTTTAAAAAAATATTTAGTAAAACATGTTTTTAATGTTTGGTAAAATCACTATAAAAAAAGGGAAAATGAGCAGTACAGAATAAAGAGCGGATGGAAAAGTTAAATAAATAGATAGATAGATAGATAGAGATAGATAGATAGATAGATAGATAGATAGATAGATAGATAGATAGATAGATAGATAGATAGATAGATCTCTCCGCGCGAAAAAGGTTTATGTAGCAGATGAGAAGCTCCGAGGACTGGACTTGGTTAGTAACTGGAGGGGGACAACCAGGAGGCCCAGAAACGCAGTTTTTGTAGGAATTTAGGGGGGGGGGGGAATGTTGAAAAGAAAGCCATAGCAAATGACCTCATTGTGTTACCTGCATGGAAGCAATGCAGCTGTTCGGGTTACAAAGGTCCATTTAGTGATTGTTCAAAGTTACAACAGCACTGGAAAAAGGTTTTTCACGCTTATGATCCTTGCAGCATCCCCCACAGTCACACGATCGAAATTCAGATGCTCGGCAGCGGACTCACATTTATGACGGCAGCAGTGGCACCCTTATGACCATTGCAGCATCCCTCACAGTCACGTGATTATTCGCATTTGGAGGCTTAATAACTGACTCACATTTACAACAGTCGCCGTGTCCTGGGATCACGGGATCCCCTTTGGTGATCTTCTGACAAGCAAAGTCCATGGCGAGAAAAGTCGTAAAATGAGGCAAAACTCACTTAACACATTTCTCGCTTAGCAACGTAAATTTTGGGCTCAATTGTGGTCGTATGTTGAGGACTACCTGTACACACACACACACACACACACACCCAAAACAGTCGGGTTTTCTGGACTGTGTCCAGAGTAATTGGACACATTTTGCTAGAGGAAGTAGCCAACTTCCAAAATGAAATGAGCGCTAAGGAAACTTAATGGTTTCCAGGCACTAAACTCACTTTCACGATTTGAAACCTTATCTTTACAGCCCAAAGGATGGATAAATATTGACATGTTTCAATGGTATAACATTAAAACAGGCTGATAAGCTTACACGGGGGTGGGTGGGAGGGATGTATTTTGAGTTTGCTTCTCATTTGTCCATTGGAATCGCATATTATAATGCACTTCACCTCTCCAATAAATAAACTGACCGTTCTTTTAATATTAACTAGCAGTGTGCTGTACAACATTGTGTAAATATATTCTGCTGGACCGTTCTTGCCTCTGTTGAAAACATGCACTCAATTGAGCACAGCTGCCTCATAATTGCACCAGCAATAATACTTAGACTTATATACCGCTTCGCAGTGCTCTACAGCCCTCTCCAAGCGGTTTACAGAATCAGCCTATTGTCCACCAACAATCCGGGTCCTCCTTTTACCGACCTCGGAAGTACGGAAGGCTGAGTCAACCTTGAACTGATCAGGATCGAACTCCTGGCTGTGGGCAGAGTTAGCTTGCAACAGCAATAGCACGTAGACTTATATATCGCTTCACAGTGCTTTACAGCCCTCTCTAAGTGGTTTACGGAGTCAGCCTGTTGCCCCCCCAATAATCTGGGTCCTCATCTTACCGTCCTCGGAAGAATGGATGGCTGAGCCAACCTTGAGCCGGTCAGGATCGAACTCCTGGCAGTGAGCAGTGAGTTAGCCTGCAATACTGCTTTCCAACCACGGAAGGAAGGAAGGAAGGAAGGAAGGAAGGAAGGAAGGAAGGAAGGAAGGAAGGAAGGAAGGAAGGAAGGAAGGAAGGAA
>JAKJMR010018184.1:181565-192388 GCA_024449315.1 Daboia siamensis | reverse complement strand
TTATTATTATTATTATTATTATTATTATTATTATTATTATTATTATTATTATTATTATTATTATTATTAAGGTGGGGTTAAGGAGAAGAGATATTTCAAGAAAGAAAGATGATCACCTTTTCAAAAGAAGGATCATTTAAATTTTTAAACGATTCCCCATCAAAGAATAATTCTTCTTTTAAGGAAGGATAGAAGCCAAGCTGTGAGAAATAACATTTAAAGAAAATACCACTGGGCTAATCTTGCTAAAATATCTCTCCTTTCTGTTATTAAAATAATTTTTTTTCCTGTGGCTTCACAAATTAAGAGGAAGGGGGCAAGGGGGGGGGAATCCTTTGCTTCCAGTGGATATGAAAACATTTCATCTTGCAAAAATAACTCAGTTATTGCTTTAGAAAACAGTCACTCGCTTAGCCTCTTACCCCAGTGGTAGCCAATTCTGTAACAAGACCGCAGAGTCTGTCGAAATGTATGCGGTTCTTCCTTTTCGAGATTATTGTGCCCAGATCTGACACGATATCCATTTTTAAATAAATCTCCGTGGGACTTCTTTCGGCGAGGTTGAAAAGTTTCCACGCGGCCACCGCCAGAAGGGATATTGTAGACCAACATCTTGCTGGGAAGCATCACAACAACACCACTTGGACGGATCAGTCAACACCCCCCCCCCCAACACACACACACACACACACACACACTCCGTTATTTCCTTCCGAGATTTAGAGAAAGACTCCCGAGGATCCGTAGTTCATCCCAAAATTTCGGGCAGGATCAAGGGAATGAGATATCCTGCCTCTGACTTTATATCAAAAAATATGTGTATTTTAGGATAGCTGGAGGGAAACGCATTTCTGCTTCTTTCTGCTCCCTAAAATCTGAAAAAGGCTGCCAAAGCAGGTCTGAGTTGTTGATGGAAAAAAGGATCTTGTTTTGATATCTGCAATATCACGGCTTACAAGGCATTCCCTTTCCGGATATTGGAATATAATCTTCTTTCATGCCCTCTCCAAAATGTATCCATCCAGCTGGAGAAATCAAAACAGATTAACACTATGAAGAAGGGGGATGAACCAGCCCAGGATAAACAGTGTCCGGTTGTCCCAGAAAGGGCTTACGGGTTGTGCAAAGGTCACAGCTTGCCTTTGCATTTGTGTTTTAATTCACACAAATCAAGGCCAACTCTCACTGTTCCTCATTTAAAAGGAACAATAATATCCTGAATGTTTCAAGGCCCGGTAGGCAAAGAAGCAAGATTTCAATAGGTTGGAACCATCAGCCTTCACAAAACCCCACAACCTCAGCCCACAACCAACAGGGAAGTCCTCACGACCTCACCTACACACCTCCAGGATCTCAGCATCTGTTGCAGAAAAATTGGATGCAAAAATGGTCCAATTTCGGAAATGTAACTGCGGGCATTTGGGATGGAGTCTGAAGATTTGATAGGATGGGGATAAGCCCCAAATATTTCTTTTCCGGCGATATCTAGAATCACCAAGATGGTTTTTGGGGTTCTCCCAAGTGCAACAGACTTACTTTAGTGACCGTTTAAAGTTACAACAGCCCTGGGGGGAAAAGTGACTTATTGTTCTGTCCCAGCCTAGGGGAGTCCTTGTTATGCTCACAAGGAGAAACTCTTTTCCAACAAGCAGGCAGGAACCGCAAGAAAAAAACAACCCCTTTTATTCTCACAGACTTGAGTCAATGTCCAAGGCCAACAAACACAGCCCACAGAAATTCGACCCTCAACACAAACGGTTGCCTTCGGCAACCAGCACTTTCCACACCTCCCCTTTTAAAATGCATCCCAGGCGTGGCTTCCTAATGCCTTCTCCTTTGCCTTTGGAGCCACCCCATTGCATTCCTCTGTCCTACTCGCTTCTCTTGCCTGCACTTTCGTGCATCCTGGATTTCTCTGAACTGTGCTTCATCATGGTCCAACTCAAACTCCCAGCACAGCTGTGTCTCAGCCTGAGTGTGAGTAGAGGGGCCAGGCTCCTCATCCGACTGTGAGTCTTGGAGCTCCTCAGAGCCTTCCTCTGACTCTGATGTCACTCCAGGCCCCTCCTCCTCCTCCTCTGATTCCTTAGACTCAGCTGCCAGATCAACTGGCTGGCGAGGCATCCCCACACTTATGACCGTTTTCCACACTTATGACCATTGCTGCATCCCCATGCTCACTCGATCAAAATTCAGGTATAGGGTTTCCTGCCTGAGCAGGGGGTTGGACTAGAAGACTCCAAGGTCCCGTCCAACTCTGTTATTCTGTATTCCGTTTGCTTATTTACTCGACTGTTTTTCAGAGCATTGCATTTTATAATATAGCAGAATTGGTGGGTCTCCACAAAGGAGCACTTTTCACATGTTATCCTATAACTTAGACATGCACAGAGACACAGCAGCTCTCTCGTGTATCGCTAATAGAGTATGTGGCAATCTAAAGCTTCTATTCTAATTTTGGGAGTTGAAGTCCATGAGTCATAAAAGGGCCGAGTTTGAAGACCCCTGGTCTAGTTGTGATGCTTCCCAGCAACTAAACACCTAACATGGTATGAAATAGTTTAGAAAACAGTTTGTACCCATATTCAACAATGGCACAATGTTCCGAAATGATCTAGACCAGGGGTCTTCAAACTCAGCCCTTTTATGACTCATGGACTTCAACTCCCAAAATTCCTCAGCCAGCATGCCTGGCTGAGGAACTCTGGGAGTTGAAGTCCACGAGTCATAAAAGGGCCAAGTTTGAAGACCCCTGATCTAGACACACCACACAAAATAAAAACGAGAGGAACTCAATCAATGTTCCCAGCAATGATGAATCCCGCACACCATTGCCCTCCCATGGCTTACAGAAGGAGAATAAGAGAAGAGTAAAAAGAACAGGAAGATAATGCAAAGTGGGACACGCCGTTACATTTTGTCAATAATATCTTTTCGAGAAATGTGCAACATGTTCTGGGTCGGAGCGCTGCGTCCCTGGTGTTCAGAGCTTAGGAACAAAACACCAAGGCAAAATCTTCTAGAATAAACAAGCTGAGATGAATTTTGAGAGGTTGCTTCCCATTTGCAAACAGCGCTGTTTCTTTTAATTAAAACCAAAATGCACAGATTCTAATGTCCTAGCTGTTTTTTTATTATTATTATTTTATTATTCACGTGAAGTCCTTAAAAAAAACCATTCTAACTTTTTCGTCGGCTCGGGGCTTCCTGGGATGGAGAACTTCAAGCAGAACTATATTTTATTTATTGACCTATCAAATTAGGAGACCACCCCTTGCATGCCCAGAGAGATTCTGGGGGGTGTCCAATTAAAGCACAGGAACCGTACAGGTAGTCCTTGTCTTATGGCCCCTCACATTGCAAAGTGAGACATTTCTTAAGTGAGTCTTGTGCCCATTTTAAGATTTTCCTTGCCAAAGATGTTAAGGGAACGAATCTGCCTTCCCCATTGACTTGTCATAAGGTCGCAAAAAGGGAATCTCATGACACCAGGACGCTGCAACCGTCATAAATACGAGTCAGTTGCTGAACATCTGCCAACCAAGGGGATGGCTGCAACGGTCCTAAGTTTGAAAAAACAGTTGTGAGTCATTTCTTTCCTGCCATTCTAACTTTGGATGGTCACTAAATGAACTATTGTAAGTTGGGGGTTATCTGTACTCCAACAGGAGGCAGTGAAAATAAGAATAGAATAATTTAAAAGGTAGGAGGAGGCAGTTAAGGCGCCAACTGACCCCCAAACTCTGGGCCCTAATACTGTCAGCAGAGCCGGGTTTTCCAAGTCCACAAGTCATAAAAGGGCCAAGTTTGAAGACCCCTGTATTAAAGGGATAAAATCACATCTATTAAAATATAATTGATTAACGAACAATCTTTTACATTGTTCCCCATGCTGTGGAAAAAAATAAAGTAAAAAGAAAAAATCTTAGAAAGCGGAGAACGTTGTCTTTAATATTAAGCGCCCATCTGCTATCCGGAAATCTCTTTTGATAGAGTTGGACTGGTTGATTTGATTTGGCAAGTCAGATCAATTTGATTGTGAGTCCCCCAAATCAGATTGTTGAACTGAATCAGATTAAACCGTTGATTCAGTTCAGAAAAGGGCATCCAATTCAATTCAACCATTCCGATTGCCCTAGGATGGCATTTTGAATCAAATTCCTGCCCAGCTAAAAGGGAGAATAAATGAACTAACTTCTGTGGACAACTTGTCAAGTCCCTTATTAAAACCCAAACGCTTCTTCCTGGACCCTCAAAAGAGACCAACATTATTTCCAGTGTTCCTACAAATTTGGGTTTATTTTTGCCCCTTTCTTCAGCTTCAGAAATCCACCCATCTGCCCGAATCTACTTCCATATGTACCTCAAAATAAGGTCACTTCCCTATCTACAAATTAATGCGCTCAAACCTATACCTTATAGTGCAGAAAATATAATGAAAAGATTTACATTGCAGAGAAGAGTAGCAAAGATGATCCGGAGACTGGTGGCTAAAACATATGAAGAACGGTTGCTGGAATTGGGAATGTCTAAGTTTAGTGAAGAGAAGGACCAGGGGGGACATGACAGCAGTCTTCCGGTGTCTCAGGGTCTCCCCCAAAGAAGAGGGAGTCAAGCTATTCTCCAAAGCACCAGAAGCAACGGATGGAAACTAAGGAGTTTCTCAAGGAGAGAAGCAACCTCAAACGAAGGAGAAACTTCCTGACAGTTAGAACAATTAACCAGTGGAACAACCTGCCACCAGAAGGTGTGAATACTCCAACACTGGAGGTTTTTAAGAAGAGACTGGACAGCCATTTGTCTGAAATGGTATAGGGTTTCCTGCCTGAGCAGGGGGTTGGACTAGATGACCTCCAAGCTCCCTTCCAGCTCTATTATTCTATTATCTGTTATCCACCTCTCAAAAGGATTTTGGCATCCTTCAGTTCTGGAAATTCCCACAACTCGCATTCCAAGAAGCAGGAAAGGGGTGGGGGGAACTAGAGGAGGAAAAAAAAAATATTCTCCTTTCCTTTATGTGTGCAAACTACAGAGATTATAAAGCCAGGAAAGAGCAAAATAGAGTTAGTCGTCCAAATATAGAATAACAGACAATAATCAGTCATAGTTTCTATCAGGCAGGGCTATACTAGGAAAGTGGGGAAAAAAAATATACATCCAGAGAACTACATGGCCTAACAAGGAAGCCAGCAGACGTTGAATTTACCTTGAAGGTGACTTTCCGTCAAATAGCAGAGCTGTGCAGTGACCTGGACCCAAACGTGATTCAGGGTGTGAAAAAGTGTTCACTTGCACAGCAGTGCCTTAGTAACGGCGCACCACTTCCCAAATTTGAGTGACAGCAGGGAAAGCAAAACCAAAGGAAGAGGATTTGTGCTCTTCCCCCCCCCCCTTTCGCGGAGGGAACCGCTGAGGCTCACGTTCGAACGTTCAGATCTTTTCACGCCAAGGCAGTGTGGACCAATTAATCCTCACAGTTGTATCTGTGCTGCGTGTGTCCACGTGTTAGAAACGGCGTGGGACGGGAGAGAAGGAGAGGAATCTGGAGCTTCCTAGCAAGCTTTGGAAATCATTCCGAGGAGGATTTCATCCTAGTATTTATTCCCTTCTTTCATCAACGGCCTGGTGGATTGCCCAAAGGCCAACACTCCACATACCACCCGCAACTCAGCCCCAAAATTTAGGTTGCTAAGGGAGGCATCTGTCCCATTTTACGGGCTCTGTTCGCCACGTTTGTTAAGCGAATCACCGCAGTTTCTTAAGTTAGCGACGTTGTCATTAAGTCAATCAAGTTTTCCCGTTGGCTTTGCTCGTCAGAAGGTCGCCGAAAGGGGAATCATATGATCCCCCGGGGTCGCTGCGACCGTCATAAATGCGAGTCAGTTGCCAAGCATCGGAATGTAAATCGTGTGACCATGAAGGAGGCTGCAATGGTTGTAAGTGTGAAAAAGGATCACAAATCACTTTTTCCAGTGCCGTTGTAACTTGAAACGGCCTTGTAACTCTTGTAAGTGAAGGACAACAAGTATGCAGGTCGCCCTCTATTTACTCTAATAAACCTGCAGAAAGATTTCAGTGCCTAACCACAAATAAAAAGTTTGTCTTTAAGCCATGGCCTAAAGCCAGGGTCTTCAAACTCGGCCCTTTTATGACGTGTGGACTTCAACTCCCAGAATTCCTCAGCCAGGCACGCCTCACGTGATTCCCCCTTTTGTGACCTTCCGACAAGCAAAGTCAACGTAACCACAGTGTTACTTAACAAGTGCAAAGATTCACTTAACAACCGTGGCGAGACAGGTCGCAAAGATGGGGCAACACCCAATTAAGAGCTGTCTCACTGAGCAACGTAATTTTTGAGCTCGCTCGCGGTCGTACGTCAAGGAGTACCTTTCGCTACCCAATTGTTCTCTGAGGGCGCCACCCTTCCGACATAAAATTTGCTTCTAATATTGCCAGTAAAAAACAACTTTACGTGTTTGAGGGTCTTTTTTAGGCCTAGCAAAAAAATCACTGCTGGACTTTAGAAACTTTAGCAAGATGATGATGATGAGGAGGAGGATGAGGATGATATTTTTTCACTGCACGAATTTCCCGACCGAGCTCATTTGAGTAAGGATGCGGTCATGTCTCAAGGTGACCACCAGAGGGCAGAAGCAGACAGATCTAAAAAGGCTGAAGATGACAAGAAAACATCTTGACACCTTTCCATCATTTGTGATCTATGCAATCAAGAGGACAGAAGCCGCGAGTTACCAAATGCCAAATTAAAGTTAGGAAGCTTATAATTATTGCCATATGTCACTGTCCCTCCCTCTCTCATTCTCTCCTTCCTCTCCCCCTCATACACTAACATAGAAGGAGAACATTGTCAACATTTGCTCCAAGCTTCACTTCTTATTCAAGTCTGCAAAAGTTGCTGTACCCCAAAGTTTGACGCTTCCCGGGATACAGTGTTAAATAATACTTAAAACAGAATTAAAACAAACTTTGAATTCTTCCTTGCCCAACCCTAACAAAGTGATTAATTTGGAAATGCTCAGCTCCACGTGGTAGCGAGTAGAACTTAATCCAGCTCGTAGTTACTGGCGCTAGGAAAACGAATGCATCGTAGCCATCAGGAGAAACTCGCATGGTAGTAACTTAATATGGTAAGTGCTGCTGGAAATGAGCTTAAAGTGATTCCAAACCTCTCCTTCAACCCACACAGGAATTCTCTCCCAGATAAACATTAAAACAGCAACATCTAGGAAGCAAATGTATCAGGAAGATGGATCAGATAATGAACACAGTCATCTATCTTTTGTTGCAAGAGGCAGCAGGCAGAGAGATCCATTCACTTCGAATCTTTATCTGAGAGAGCCTGCCCTTTTTCAGAATATGGCGATGCACATTGTGAGCAAAAACTATGCTCAGAATAACAGAATCGTACAGTTGGAAGGAATCTTGGTGGAGCCTTGGTGGAGCAGTGGGCTGATGCCTCCTTAAGTAACACCAGCTGCCTGCAATTAGTGCAGGTTCGAGTCCCACCAGGCTCAAGGTTGACTCAGCCTTCCATCCTTCCGAGGTAGGTAAAATGAGGACCCAGATTGTTGGGGGCAAGAAGCTGACTTTGTAATAATGCCGCTTGGGGTGTGTGTGAAAGCTCTAACAAGCAGGCATATACATAGAATGAAGGCTACTGCTAAGCACATTGATTTGTGCTTCTTAGATTGTAAGCCGCCCTGAGTCTTTGGAGAAGGGCGGGATATAAATGGGATTTTAAAAAAAAATCTTCGGTGGAGATCCTCAAGCCATCCTAGACAAACGATTGCAGAATTTTTTTTTTTCCCCTTGCAATTCTCCCGCAATGGAACATCCATGAGTTCATCGGAAGGTAGGCTGGTCACTTCCCATACCAGCTCCTGTAGCCATTTTCTCTTCCACAGATAGTCCTCGACTTACAAGCCCTTGTTTAGCAGCCATTTGAAACTACAATGGCACTAGCAAAAAGGTAACTTACAGCCGGTCCTCACATTTATGACCGTCGCAGCAATTCTCCAAGGTTGGGTGATCAAAATCTGGGGGTTTAGCAACCAGCGTGCTGGAGTCATGTGATCACTATTTGGACATCCCTAGAATGGATTCTGTCAATCCAGGTCAATGGGGAAAGCCAGATTTATTTAATCCCCGTAGTGATTTAGTGATTTACGTAACCACCACAGCCAACAGGTTATGAAACCAGGCAGGACATCTGACAACTTTCCTGTTTAGCAACAGGAAGACTGGTCCCTATAAGTCGAGAACTACCTCCATTTTCTTTCTCACACGCACAATGGGAAACAGCAATTTTTGTATACTTACCTAGCCAACTCCTATTTAAATACACCGAAACGAACACAGGAGGAACGGTGAAGAAATCAACCACGGAGTTCACTTCCAGCCAAAACCAGAGCTTGTCGTTGGCTGCTATGAACTGTGGGGGGGGAAAGAAAGAAGAGATAGAATTCAATCAATGAAATGAAATTAAAAAAAAGGCCAGGAAAATCATAAGCGGGATAGGTGGACCACAGACCAGCCTTATTTGATGAGAGAGACCTTTAAGGAATTGTTTGCAATCTTTTGAACCCTGTAGAGAGCAAGATGGGATCCACATTTGGCATCTAGAATCATTTTAGAACCTTCAGTGGTGCCGAAAGAGAGATGGTTGACTTTGGCCCTGATTTTTGGTGGATCTAAATCCCAAATCCTCTGCTTAAAGTTTGATTAAGGCTTTTATCAGGCTGAGAGGCAGTGTTATATCTGGTGTAAGATGCCACAACACACCAAATCATACTCAATTTGCCTCCTCGGGGATTAGAAGAACTTATCTAGTAGACTAAGATAAACCACAGGCTCACCTCCAAATGTTTCAGCCCAACTCTGAGAAGACAATCAGAATAGAACTGGAAGGGACCTTGGAGGTCTTCTAGTCCAACCCCCTGCTCAAGCAGGAGAACCTAGACCATTTCAGGCCATGGATGTCCAGTCTCTTCTTAAAAACCTCCAGTGATGGAGCACCCACAATTTTTGAAGGCAACTTCTGTTCCACAGGTTGATTGTTCTTAATGTATGTTAGGAAGTCTCTCCTTAATTCCAGGTTGCTTCTCTCCTTGATGAGTTTCCATCCATTGTTTCTTGTCTTCTGGTGTTTTGGAAAATAAGTTGAACCCCATTTTCTTCTTTCTGGAGCCCCTCAAATACTGGAAGACTGCTACCGGGTCCCCCCTAGTCCTTCTTTTCTCTAGACTGGCCATACCCAAATCCTGCAACCGTTCTCCGTACGTTTTAGCCCAGGGGTCTTCAAACCTGGCCCTTTTATGACTTGTGGACTTCAGCTCCCAGAATTCCTCACCCAGGCACACTGGCTGAGGAATTCTGGGAGTTGAAGTCCACAAGTCATAAAAGGGCCAAGTTTGAAGACCCCTGTTTTAGCCTCTAGCCCCCTGATCCTCTTGGTTGCTCTTTCTCTGTCATCTTTTTTAGATGACGGTGACCAAAAGCCGGACACAGTATTCCAAGTCTGATCTTACTGGAAGTTGTATTGCTTTTCAGCTTTTGAAATTCACCAAGTGGGAAGTGTGGGTGTTATTGTCAAAGGAGGTCAGTCCCAGGAAAGACACTTCATTCCACTCCTCTCTTTTTGTGTGCTTTCCAGGTGCATTAAAATCCTGGAACCGGCCACGAGTGTTTTGGCAGAGATGGAACTGAATTATTCCGTTTCCTATCTCTACCGGCACCGACAACCCATTAATATTCTGCAAAGTTATTGCAATTCACGGGAAGTTATTCCACCGCAGAACAAGAGGACATTTATAATGCATTCTCCTTTTAATTTGAAATTTATATAGCTACGCACAACTACGAGATCCGCCAGAGAGGAAGAAATAATTATTTTATTTATGGATAATGGATACATAATAGATAACTGTATTCTTTATTATTATAGGAATGATATTGGTAGGGAAGTAATTATGCTCCAGAAAGCTCCATCATAAAATGTTGACGACATTCTATAAATTTTAAGCTTTCCCCAAAAGTACCTTTGCCTATTCCTTCCCTCCCGCCTCCTTGCGGAAAAAGAAAAAACGTTACTAGCCTGTTGGGAGAAGGAGCAAAAGAGAAAGAGGTCGCTCTCCCAGCATTTCTCTTCCCTTTATTCTCTTTCCTTCCCTTCCTCCTTCCATTCATCCTTTCCTTTCCCTTCTCTTCCCTTCCTTAATTCTTTCCTTTCCTTTCCTCCTTTCCTTTCCTTTCCTTTCCTTTCCTTTCCTTTCCTTCCTTTATTCTCTCTCTCCCTTCTTTTCCTTTCCTCCTTTTATTTCTTTCCTTCCCTTCTCTTCCTTAATTTTCCTTTCCTTTCCTTTCCTTTCCTTCCTTCTTTCTTTCCTTCCCTTTTCTTTTGCTTTCCTTTCTTCCTTCCTTCTTGCTTTCCTTCCCTTTCCTTTCCTTTCCTTAATTCTCCTTTCCTTTCCTTTCCTTTCCTTTCCTTTCCTTTCCTTTCCTTTCCTTTCCTTAATTTTCCTTTCCTTTCCTTTCCTTTCCTTTCCTTTCCTTTCCTTTCCTTTCCTTAATTCTCCTTTCCTTTCCTTTCCTTTCCTTTCCTTCCCTTTCCTTTCCTTTCCTTTCCTTACTTTTCCTTTCCTTTCCTTTCCTTTCCTTTCCTTTCCTTTCCTTTCCTTTCCTTTCCTTTCCTTCCCTTTCCTTTCCTTTCCTTAATTCTCCTTTCCTTTCCTTTCCTTTCCTTTCTTTTCCTTTCCATTCCTTTCCTTTCCTTTCCTTTCCTTTCCTTTCCTTTCCTTTCCTTT
>JAKJMR010018184.1:164134-174384 GCA_024449315.1 Daboia siamensis | reverse complement strand
AGATAGATAGATAGATAGATAGATAGATAGATAGATAGATAGATAGAGATAGATAGATAGATAGATAGACAGACAGACACAGACAGAGATAACTGATACATGATAGATATAATTGCTACACAATAGATAGATAGACAGATAGACAGACAGACAGACAGACAGAGGTTTTTTTAAAGTTTTGGGTCATAACCAAAAGGTTATTGAATATCAGGTTCAGTCTGATTTGCAGGCTCAAAACTGTACATGGTGATAAACTGACTCCAAAAATTGTTTGATGAACTATCAAGCCTTACTCATTAAATATAATTATTTGAGAAATTTTCAGTCTGAGTGATAAATAGCAGCAGAAGAGATATCACCTCTTAAACGCAGATGACAATAGGACAGGCAAACAGGTGCAGGACAGATTTCGGACTGATCAAAAGTCAAAGTGATGGATCTATATATTTTGGAGCAAATGCTGAATTCCATAAAGATAAATAACTAGCAAATCTGAATGATATGTCTTGATGACCTCTTACAGATGTAGTGCCCAAGGCTGGGTGACAAACTAGATTAATGTTTTTTTAAAATATATTTTATCTTCTTGACAGTTTAACCTATTACTCTGTCTGGAGTTAAAAAGGTTTTGAAGATGGCAGAAATAATTCAGTTCCAGCAACAACGACAACAAAAGGTTATTGAATACCAGGTTTTATCTGATTTGCAGGTCCAAAACTGGAAATTATGATAAATCGACTCCAGGCACTGTTTGATGAACTATCAAGCCTTTCTCATAAATGTGATTCTTTGATAAATTTTCAGTCTGGATGATAAACAAAGTGCAAAGGATTTTTAGCACATTTAAAAAGTTGGCCCAGGACAAAATGGCTGCCGGTCATTTAATCGGCCGTCGAAAACATCCATTTATCAGGGGCAAATTTCGTGATACACCACGTTGTCTTATCATTATTTCCAAACCTCGTCGTTCCGGATGGATAAATTTCTAAACCAAGCATTTGTATTGCAGCCAGTTTCTTTAATAGTACAGTACTACTAGTCTTCTCTAACCAGTAGCAGCACTGGTTGCATTCTGGATGGGTTTTTTGGTAGACCCATCACTTCTATTACAATCTGACCATTTATTTCAGCTGCCCTGCTTCCAGGTGAATTCAATCTTAACCAACCTCAAATAAGAGGAAATGCAGGATTTAAGTGCATTCAAGGCAGTCTCTTTTGTTCAATGAGAAGTTAATGTTAATGAATATTTCTGCATAAGAGATGCGTTGCAGTCTCGCTTTGTCTCTCTCTCTCTCTCTTTCTCTCTCTTTCTCTTTCTTTCTCTCTCTTTCTCTCTCTCTCTCTCTCGTATATATGTCATGTTTTCTTTGAGAAGTGAGTGTTATTGCTTTAACATTGCACTATTAAAAGCCAGACAGTACAATCTGAAAACTAGTTCTCTTTGCACAATAGCTACAGAAATGGGCACATACAGAATCCCATCAAAAGTAAAAAAAAAAAGCTAAGATGTTTTTTTTTTCTTTGTACTTTTACAACCAGACGTATCTACGTAAATTTTCACTTTCACGCTCAAGAGGGGCAATAACAAAAACAAATTTCCTTCCCCCATTTCCTTCCTATCCATCAAAGAATCCTAGAGAATAACAATCAATCCCGAAGCAAAATCAGGCAGATTTATGTTTTTTATATAGACAAAAACCTTGGGGTGGTGGTGGGGGGAACCCTGGTTCGAAAGGGAGATTTACAATCTGTTAAAAGTGGCTTCTGGCAGGACTGAGCTGAGAGCTTATTTACCAAAGTTCTGATAAATTGGACCTCATCTGATTTTTTAAGGTGTATTTCGACAAATATTATTTTTTTTCCAAAAGAGAACGTTAACGCAGAACCCTTTGGGATCAATGTGAGGCGTAGTAGAAGAGCAGGCAGAACTGGAGGGCGGACTCAAATGCACCATCAGCTTAGAGTCCCAACCCAAATCCCTCTTGAATTCGGTTGACCCTCATCTGGCGCCTATTTAGCACTGAGCTTTATTTGAACTAGATTCTTGTCTTTGGGCTTGAGCAATAAATCCTTTCGGAATTGCAACTGATCATACAGTCCTGATAGCAGTGGTGGGATTCAAATAGGTGAACAACCGGTTCTCTGTGTGGATGCCGCTTCCGGAAGTCCGTTCTGGCCCCTGGCAACAAAAAATTAGCTCCCGGTTCTGCTGAAGTGGTGCAAACCGGCTGAATCCCACCACTGATCCTGATCTTTTGCACCGGACTGAGCCATTCTAAACCCATTTGCTAGATACTGCAGAATGACAGATCTTGGCGGGCTTCACTTCTAATAATATCAGTGTTGGAATTAATTAACAATTAACCCTGCAATATTATGTAATTCCACAGATGGTGGGGAATGGAAGGATTTATTTTCCTTGCAGACAAGGTGTGTGTGGAGCGTAAAGGATGCAAATGAGCAGCTGTCTGCAAGGAGTATAAATCCTCCCTTTTCCCACCATCCAGTCAGAGCTGAAGAAGCTTCTTGGATGAGAAGTGAAATGTCTTCAAAGAAAAATAAGAAAGTCCCGTTGCCTCCTGAAAAAGCACCTTTGGGACAACCAGAGGAGCAGAAGTTGCATTCAGAAGTTGTGGGTGATCCATCACTGGAGGCTTTTAAGAAGAGACCGGACAGCCAGCTGTCTGAATGGTCTAGGCTAGTCTCCTGCTTGAGCAAGGGGTTGGACTAGAAGACCTCCAAGGTCCCTTTTTTAATGCACTATAAAATCAATATACTTCCAAACTTCTGCAGCAGTCCTTTCTTGTTTTTCTTGAAAGGCGTTTCGCTTCTCATCCAAGAAGCTTCTTCAGCTCTGACTGGATGGTGGGGAGTGGAAGGATTTATACTCCTTGCAGACGGCTGCTTTAAACACTGACCTTTTATCAGTTACTGACAAAGCATGACTGGGACATTTTTATTACCTTATCTTATATCTTTCTTTGTTAATCGTGTGAGAATAAGGCCCTTTTATAAAAACAACAACAACAACAACAACAACAACAATAATAATAATAATAATAATAATAATAATAATAATATAAAGGGATAGGAGAAAGAAATGTAGTTGTTATAAATCAGGAGAAGGGAAAGGAGAAATAAAGAGCCTCAGATATGATCTTCTTTAGCATTCAACATTTTTCTCATGGGATCTGACTCTACATTTTTTTAAGCTCTTTTTCAAAAATTCTCTTGATTTAAGGGAAATGCACTTTCATCCATTCTCTTCCTTCTTATCACTGTCCCTCAAAATTCCACACACATTTTTGGCCTCCGGTTTGAGCAAGTTCTGCACTTGGCAGAAATATTAATAGTGTTTTTATGGAAGAATATAATGGAGGAAGAGAAAAAAAAAAAGCTTTTACCACAAACAACGTGTGCGCCTTATCCCTTTCATCTTGTTATGTTTAAGAGCTAAAGCTTCAAATTGAGGTAAATAACCCGGCGGGGAAAACATTATTTTCAATCTTGGACAATTGCGCCTGCCTTTCTCTCTATAAATATGCCTTCGTGATGAACTTGACACCTGGAGCAGGCATCTGCCAGGTTTTTTTCTGGCAATGCCACAAAAAACTGATTGCCATTACCTGCAATGACTTTGACATCCCAATCTCACCAAATCTCCCTTAAATTCTCTCGCCGTTCCCGATCCAAATACTGCTGAGTTTCGGAGAGCGACTGAATCACCTAAGGCAGAGGTCCCCAGCCTTTTGGGCACCAGGGACTGGTTCCGTGGTTAGAGGTTTTTCCATGGACCGGAGGGTGTGTGGTTTTGTGTGTTGCCTGCATCCCACGGATGGGGCTTTGCCTGTTTGTGCAGACCAGTTGCTGGCATGCTGTGGACCGGTACCAATCCGTGGCCCGGGTCTCAGGGAACCCTGACCTAAGGGCTGTCCCCTGTCCCAATACAGTCAAGGGTTTTCATGTTGAAAGCATCGAGAAAACATGGACTAAAGGGATTGTCCAGTCAAGATAGCACCCAAACCATCCTCGTGTGTTACAAAATATTACAGATCCATGTTCTTTTTTTTTTTTTTATTTAATCATGCACTGAAATGCTTTGATTGCATTCCGCATTCTGGCTGTTAGGAGAAGCATGCACCAAGCATTAGAAGAGCAGTGGAGACCAGTAACAAGGGACCCAACAACCGAAGTTGCATCATGCATGGAGTTAATCCTTGGGTCTGGGTGCCATGCGGGAAGGGAGGAGGGTAGGAAAAAAAAAAACCTACATCAGTGAGTCTGCGGAACGGCTCCTAGATAATAAGAGTTAACATGAGAGAGGGGGTTATTTCAGCAACACAGACAGAGGCTGTAAAAATACATCACACACGCACAGCAACAAAGCAGACTTTGTTTTGTAATTTCCTTTTTTTTTTTTTAAGGGAACTTTCACTCCATATCCAGGAGAAAAAAGAAAAAAAAGAAAGAAAGGCAGAGAAGACAGACAAAGTACACTCATTTTCAAATTAACTGGCTTCTCTCAGTAACTTTAGAACAGCTTCGACCCTTCACCAAATCCCTTGAAGGTGGTGGATTCTACCCACCCTGGGGCGTATCACGTCTGCCAACTGGCCTGAATCGAAGCAAAAATGGGCGTTTCGGACTTCCCTGATCCTCTTTCTTGCAGGAATATCATCGCCAAGGAGTCCGATCGATCACAAATGATCTTAACCCCTTGGCTGTCTTGTTTGTGGCCCCCGCTGTCTGCCGAGAATAGAAAAGAGGGGATCTAAAATCTCTCCGGTTCTGCAGGACTGGATCACTTCATAATAGAATTCAAATAAAATAAAGATAAGCCAAAGCGCGCAAACTCTGCCTGCCTTCAGGAAACCACGGGAGGAATCTGGAAGGTGATCGCGTGCGTTTGTGGGTCTCTGTGTGTTGCGTAGGCAAAGCATTCAAACTCTTTGACCATTTTGCCCTACAGCAAAATGTAATCCAAAAAGCTATAAAGGGATGATCAAAATGCTGCCTAGGGACGTACGGGTGGCTAAGCCAATGTTTGGTTTAACTGCAGTTTGACAAAGAAGCCAGGTTCACATGACACGCTCTGCCAGAAGCAAACCAAATTTTGTTATACGCCGCCCTACCAATCGACCATGGCCATTCCATAAATAGGGGGAAACCATCACTGCATTTCTCAAACCCTCTCTCTTTCTTTTTTTTTTTTGTGGAGGTTGATTAATAAACAAACAATATTTCCCATAAGCCCCAGCCAGTGGCAAGGGATTATGAGACCTGTACTCTAATGGCTCCGGAGAGCACAAGGTTGCCTGCCTCTGAAGCATTCCCCCCCCACACACACACACCCGTTAACCAAGAGCCGGTCCTATCCCCAAACTAGTACATCTTCAGAAATTAATTTCCCGTTGCTTAAATGTGCCGTTCTGTGGTCTGGGAGATTATCCCATGGCATAAAATATTTCTTTCCTTGATTTTTATTCCAGCTTTGCCAATGTGGCTTACATTCAGAGTCCCATTCATTTTATCCAAAAGATGAACCCTGGCTGGCTCTCTCATTCGCTAAGACCAATACCTTAACCACAGAGTTTATTAACCAGAGAGAGGAAAAAATGGAAAAGACTTGCTCCCTTTCTTTAAAAAAAAAACCCAAAAAACTATTTTTTTTACTTTTAACAGAATCACCTTTTTCACTTGCCAAGGGTAAATGCTGAAAAGTAGGTAGAATATAAAAGACGAAGTACCTGAGGCTAAACAATTGCTGCAAACTAGCCAGCTCTTGCCTTTACCATCTATTAAGTCCTTAAGGTAGTTAGGAATCTGGAAAGCTATCATTCCTGGGAGATTAATTGCAGCTGGCTTGAGTAGGCAAAGGGACGCGGTGGCTCAGCGGGTTAAGACGCTGAGCTTGTCCATCGGAAGGTCGGCAGTTTGGCGGGTCGAATCCCGAGTGCCGCGTAGCAGAGTGAGCGCCTGTTACTCATCCCAGCTTCTGCCAACCTAGCAGTTCGAAAGCACGTACAAATGCAAGTAGAAAAATAGGGACCACTCCGGTGGGAAGATAACAGCGTTCCGTGCGCCTTTGGCGTCTAGTCATGCCGGCCACATGACCACGGAGACGTCCTCGGACAAGCGCTGGCTCTTCGGCTTTGAAACGGAGATGAGCACCGGCCCCTAGAGTCAGAAACGACTAGCACACATGTGCGGGGGAACCTTTACCTTTACCTTTTGAGTAGGCAACACCTGTCTCATCTTTTAGGCACTTCTGGTTTATATGTAGTGCTAAATGTCTATGGAGCTTCTCAGTCCACCAGGTCCTTGCAGACCGCTGGTCATTGAGGCCACTTGGAGGAGGGACCCAGGGTTAGGGCTCCACACCCATTCGCGCCACTCAGGTGACCCTGAGGACACAAGGTAAACCCCCAAGTGGCCTCGACGACTTTCTAAAATAAGGCAAACGACCAGTGGTCTGCAAGGAGTATAAATCCTTCCGTTCCCCACCATCCAGCCACGTGTGCCTGGCTGAGGAATTCTGGGAGTTGAAGTCCACAAGTCATAAAAGGGCCAAGTTTGAAGACACGCTCCCCCTGCCTTAAGGAGTTACTCTGCTGAGGGACAGCGCAGATTCTCAGCCATTTTACACGCTTTCTTTCCCCACATTTCCTAGTGTCAGAAAGTTTGTTATGAATGATGCTGATATTCCCTGAACATGCTAAATGTGTGCATACAGTCGCAATGAATAACAACCATGGACCCTTCATACAAGGTCACATCTCGGGAGGGAAAAATGCATTCGTCTCAAAAAGAGATTACACACATCCAGAGCTATGCATATGTTTCCATAATGCTCCCCTATTTATACGGAATAAATATTTGATGGACAATTTTCCGTCACTAGCTGACTTCTGGCAAATGTGTGCGCACTTCTTTGAAGCTTTACTGGCTGGCCATAGCAGGCTTCTCCGCCAAGCCATCACCTTCTCTGACGTGCGTTTGCAGACATGCTTATCAACGGTGACCTTGAGGAATAAACTAAACCGTGCCTTCTTTATTGAGGGCGACAGTAAATAATTCATATTCACCTATTTAAATTGGGGAAAATCTCTGCCATAAAATGTCACAAGTCCAAACCTTCATCTTGCAAAGACGCTGGAAGGGAACACTTAACTCTAGTGCTCTAACAGCAAAAGATAAGGAAGCCACCAAGACAAAGCTGAATTCTCTAAGACTCAGGTCCCCAATCCCCGGGCTGCAACCCAGGGCCTATTCGGAACCGGGCTGCGTAAGAGGTGGACCGGCATGCAAGTGTGCACGCAGCTCAACTCTTGCACACAGGACAAATCACACAAGTGGTGTGCCAGGGCACACGGACATCCAGCTCGACTTGCAGTCGAACTGTGTGTGTATGTGTGTCCACAGGCTCACCGCTCGAATGAGTTGAGCTCTGTGTGTGTGTGTGTGTGTGTGTGTGTGTGTGTGTGTGTGATCCCACTGCTCATGCAGCCCAGTTGCCCTCTCTCCCTTCCCCAGTCACTACCTGGACGTGGCCTGTTCGAAACAGGTCTGTGGGACAAATGAGTGGTAGGCACGCACACGTGCACAGCTCCATTTATGTGAGTGGCGGGCACACGTGCACCCTCCACTCACATGAATGGAGCTTGCATGATGATGATGATGATGATGATGATGATGATAACAACAACAACAACAACAATAATAATAATAATAATAATGAAGTTGGAAGGGACCTTGGAGGTCATCTAGTCCAACCCCCTGCTCAGGCAGAAAGCCCTCTACCATTTCAGACAAATGGCTGTCCAGTCTATTCTTTAAAACTTCCTGTGTTGGAGCATTCACGACTTCTGGAGCCAAGTAGTTACACTGGTTAATTGTTCTAACAGTGAGGACATTTCTCTTTAATTCCAGGTTGCTTCTCTCCTTGACTAGTTTCCATCCGTTGCTTCTTCTGGTGCTTTGGAGAAGAGCTTGACTCCCTCTTCTTTGGGGCAGCCCCTGAGATATTGGAAGACTGCTATCTTGTCACCCCTCGCCCTTCTCTTCGTTAAACTAGACAAACCCAATTCCACCAACCGTTCTTTGTATGTTTTAGCCTCCATTCACAGGCGAAGCTCCACTTGGGTGAACAGAGGATAGTTGCACTAACACGCAAAGCTTGCACAAGGGGAGATGTGCAAGCACGTGCATGCTTGCCACTCATATGCCCCTTTCTGCGCCAAGCTGGACCACCAAGCTGGAAAGATGAACCAGAGAGTTGAAGAATCTGAGAGGAATCTCCATTACTCCAAAAAGACAAGTCTACGTTGAATCTGCTTTAGGAAGTGGAACTGAAAGTTTTAGTCCAATGTTCTAATTGTTTTGTATATGTAGACAATATAGGGTTAAATCATAAGTAGCCTTGGTCCGCCCATTGATTGCATCATGGATTGTGATGTATTGTTGTGTCCTCTTGTGATGGTTTTCTTTCGTTTGGTTTTATTTCGATGTTTGATTTATGTGTGGCCTTTGGCTGTAATAAACAAACTGAACATAAGTTGCCTTATGATCTTCTCAGAGCTGAAAAAGTAATGTTACAATGCATACATTCGTTCTTTGGCAGCCGCATGAGAAATTTTTTTTTGTTTAATTCCATTTATATCCTGCCCTTCTCCGAAGACTCAGGGCGGCTTACAAGCTTAGCAGTAGCCTTCATTCTATGTATATGCCTGCTTGTTAGGGCTTTCACACACACCCCCAAGCGGCATTATTACAAAGTCAGCTTATTGCCCCCAACAATCTGGGTCCTCATTTTACCTACCTGGAAAGGATGGAAGGCTGAGTCAACCTTGAGCCTGGTGGGACTCAAACCTGCTCTAATTGCAGGCAGCTGGTGTTACTTAAGGAGGCATTAGCCCACTGCTCCACCAAATTCTCACATTTTATAGACTAGGGAGGAGATTTTTTTTTTAAAGGTGCTGGGAAAGATGGAGGGCAAGAGAAGAAGGGGTCGACAGAGAATGAGGTGGCTGGATGGAGTCACTGAAGCAGGAGGCGTGAGCTTAGATGGACTCCAGAAGTTGGTAGAGGACAGGAAGGCCTGGAGGAACGTTGTCCATAGGGTCGCGATGGGTAGGACACGAGTTCGCAGCTAACAACAACAACAACAATCCCAGCCTGTGTGCTGAATTACATTTTATTTTATTTTATTTTATTGGTTATTCACCAGATCTTTAATTGCTATAAGTCATGCTTCATCTGGAGTGTAAACCAATGCAAATTCTTAAAAAAATAAGGTTGATTGGAATGTCCCAGTACACAGTAATATCTAGCTAGCAGTAGCAAAGGAGATAATGAGCTGTCCAATATTCAGCTTTCTATTTATCAACCGGCATTGTGCATCCCTGAAACTTAACAGTTTGCAGACCAACCGATGGTTTTATTTTTCCATCCCAAATCTGAACTGAAGATGTTGTGGATTCACTAATGATTTCAAACCCCAATTTCCCATCTGATATTCCTCAATAGTTGTTCCAATTAAGACGGACAAATAGCCTGGCATAAAACAAAACATAGAAAGGGATAATTTCCTATCGTGTTCAGGAAGTCCCCAGATTGCAACCAACCGTTCAGTGACTGTTCCCATTTATGATGATACTGAACAAATGAACTTATAATGGGTCCTCATAGTTCCAGCCATCATATTGTGCTCATATGACCACAATTTCAGCAGTTCCCTGCTGGTTTCCCATAAATAAAGTCCATGGGGAAGCCAGCGGGAAGTCAGAAGCCGTGGCCGTGTGTGAAATCTTCACTTAACAATCCATGCAATCCTTGCTTAAAAATGACAACCAGGAATTTTTGTCATTAAGCAATGTGATTATATGACATCATGGTTTATGACCATGTCACTTAGAGACGACGATTCTGGTCCCAATTCCTCTCATGATCCCATGTCTACCTGTACTGCAGGGGTGTCAAACTCAATTTCATTGAGGGCCACATCAGCATTATGGTTGCCCTCGGGGGGCCGGGTGGGTGTGGCCGGGTGGGTGTGGCCAAGTGGGCGTGACCAAGTGGGCGTGGCCATCTCAATGCTGCTCAGTCAGCACAGCTGACTCGAGATACCTGGGTCAGGAGAAAACAAGTTGCACCGGCTAATTTGATGTGGGGACATCTCATTGCCCCACAAGCTCTTCACCTCCCCAAACTTCTGCAGCCAAGCATGTGCACATGCACACGCACTACTTTCC
>JAKJMR010018184.1:120166-143489 GCA_024449315.1 Daboia siamensis | reverse complement strand
GAGAGAGAGAGAGAGAGAGAGAGAGAGAGAGAGAGAGAGAGAGAGAGGGAGGGAGGGAGAGACAGAGATAGAGACAGAGAGACAGAGAGAGACAGACAGAGAGACAGACAGAGAGAGAGAATGGGACAGCACACTTATTTTAGGAAATTTTGAGACGCAAGATCTAATTCAGAGGTCCCTAATCTTTTGGGCACCAGGGACTGGTTCTGTGGGGAGAGGTTTTTCTGTGGATTGGAGGGTGTGTGGTTTTGTGTGCTACCTGCATCCCGCAGATGTAGCTTTGCTTGTTTGTGCAGACCGGTTGCTGGCATGCCGTGGCCTGGTACAGGTCCACAGTCCAGGGGTTGGGGATGCCTGATTTAATTCACTCCCCCAAAAAAAGCCTCCCAAATCCTTCCAAAAGATAAAATTCCCATTATTGTGATCACATCAACGATCACAACTCCTTGCAGCCTCCAAGACACAGCAAAATTAAACATGGCAGCAAGGTCACCACCTCTGCCTAACAAAAGGAGAGTCCTAGTAGGTTAATAACCCACATCCCCTTACCAGCACATGGGATGCATAGTACAGTTATGTAACAATTCAGAAATGGTTCAGAATAAGATGCTTCAGGATCCAAAGATAGCACTCCCTAGCATTCTTTCGAGTCACTCAGTCTGTCCCTGGGATTTCACATCGGTTCTGAAACGATTGCAGGAATGGCCAGGAAGAATAGACTTTTTGGGGGGGGGGGGCGGGGGGGAGACCTGCTAACAGATGCTTTTAATCATGTGTTCCTCTTCAAACTTAGATCGCTGCATAACCCTAGTGAAAATGACATTTTATTTCAAGGATGGCCCTGTATGTTTGACATGATGAAACAACAAGCGAATAAAATTGACAAGCGATATTAAATCACAATGAATGCAGATGAGGTTGAACAAGGAAGAAAGGAAGGGGATCTTTTTAACAGGGCCACTGATTTTAGATTGCTGTTACATCAACATCTCTCTTTACCCCTCCTGCCTCTATAATCCTCTCCTTTAGATCCTGGATCCCACTTGCATTTCCTAAGTTAAATGACTTTTGAGAAGTGAGAGTAAAGTCAGTAGTCAATTTCTTTGGGGGCGTGTAATTCTCTTCAGCTTCATTCAGCATGCTGCTCTCAAAACGATTATCAAATTAAATGCAACCGAGTGCCACACACAGCTCTATTTTGTACACCAGTGTATGCCTTCTTGTCCTGTACAACAAGTTAGAAAGGACATCATTTAAGCCGCAACCCACAATCCCTATGCACAAGAGTGCTTCATTTCTCCATTACACGGGAGTCTCAAACTTAATTTTTATTACAGCCACAAAGGCCAGACAACGTTGTCCCCAAACACGTTGTGTGTGTTTGCATTCACACGTTATTTGTTCACATCTCAGGAGTATGTCCAAAATAAATAAATAAATGGTGCGTACAGTAATTCTATTAGTCCTGCAAATTTCAACAAGAACTCCTTAGTAAAAATCCTTTCCTCTGAAATCAGCATAGTCTGAAGCTTCTTTTAAGATATAATATGTGTAACAAGAGGGGGCTATTAGAAGGAAGAACGTCCAGTTAAAAATGGAACCACAGATGCAGTTACCAACTATATTAAGATAACTGTAACCATAAGCCAACAAAACTATATTTATATTGCAGAACCAAAAAAAAAAAAAGACATGATGTTCAGACTAGGGTAACCTTTTATCACAATAACATTATTATCACCCAGCCGTTAAGGTCATCGCCAGCCACTGCTCACCACAAAAGGAAATGTGATTTAATTTCAATACTCTGCATATCTCTACAGATGAGATAATGCCAGGGAAGAACATCAGATGCAATTCAGATTGGAGTATATTGTCAGGGCGCCTATTATATTAGGCACGTAGCGTGATATGATAATTCCCACGTAAGCTGTAATATATTCATTAATTTCAGTAGTTATACATATAAACACCTTGCCATTTTCATGGGGATTCCTCCAACTTACGCTCCTCCATACACGTAGTTCTCGAGTTAGCCCCAAATTCACATTGCTAAGTGAAGTGTTTGTTAAGTGGATTTACCCCATTTTACAACTTTTCTGGCCACAGCTGTTAAGTGAATCATTTCAGCGCTTAAGTTAGTAACACCGTTGTGAGGTGGATCTGGCTTTCCCCCCCTCCCCCATTGACTTTGTTTGTCCAAAGGTCTCAGAAGGGGATCACACGATCCCGGGACACTGTGCAACCGTCATAAATACGAGTCAGTTGCCCAGTGTCTGAATTTTGATCACGTGACCCCGGGATGCCGTAACTGTCATAAATATGAGCCAGTTGCCAAGTACCGTATTTTCCGGCATATAAGATGACTTTTTAACCCATTAAAATCACCTCAAAAGTTGGGGGGTCGTCTTATACGCCCAGTCGCCTTATACGCCGGAAAATCAGCATCTGGCGTCTGGCGGGAGCCGGCAGGGCAGTCCTGCGCATGCGCGCACTCCCCGGCTCCTAAGGAGTCCTCGGGGATGCTGCCTGAAGAGGGAGGAGGGTCGGATGGGAGCCGGCAGGGAAGTTCGGCGTGCGCGTGTGTGTGCAGGACTTCCCTGCCGGCTCCCGTCCGAAGCTCTTCCCTCTTCAGGCAGCATCCCCGAGGACTCCTTAGGAGCCGGGGAGCAATGCTGCCTGAAGAGGAAAGAGCGTCGGGCGGGAGCCGGCAGGGCAGTCCTGCGTGCGCGCGCGTGTGCAGGACTTCCCTGCCGGCTCCCGTCCGAAGCTCTTCCCTCTTGAGGCAGCATCCCCGAGGATTCCTTAGGAGCCGGGGAGCGATGCTGCCTCAAGAGGGAAGAGTGTCTGGCGGGAGCCGACAGGGCAGTCCTGCACATGCGCGCACTCCCCAGCTGCTAAGGAGCAGCTGGGGAGTGCGCGCGTGCGCAGGACTGCCCTGCCGGCTCCCGCCAGACGCCAGCCTGCCCTGCTTCCTCCACAGCGAGAGGGGAGGGCGTGCCTTCCCGGGCTCGCTGATTTTCCAGCGTATAAGACGGAAAATCTTGAAAATCCTTTCAAAAGTTGGGGGGTCGTCTTATACGCCCAGTCGTCTTATACGCCGGAAAATACGGTATCCAATTTTGATCATGGGACCGTGACGATGCTGTAATAGTCATAAGTGTGAAAAAGGGTCACAAGTCCATTTTTTCAGCGCTGTTGTAACTTTGAACAGTCACGAAATGAACTAATGATGTATCGTGATTTTTGTTTTGTTTTTTTAAGAACAGAACTACGGGACCATAATTCCATTTCTCTTCTTCAACTTAAGAAGAGAAGGAGAATTTCAAAAGCAGAGACAAAAGAACAACGAGAAAACCGTTGCAAAAGAACAGTCACAAAATAAATTTTCCCAATTTCTGTGAAATCATAGCTGGAAAGCTACGTGGTGTTTTAATGCAGAGGTCACCAACCTTTTCGTGCTGGTGGCCTGGAGGGAGAGGGAACACCTGGGAAATTCGCACACACGTCCATGCACGCAAATGGGGTTGTGCGCGCCCATATGGCACCAGTGGCCCTGTTGGCACATGCATGCAGGTGCTAGCCACCGTCTCTCCTAGTGTTGTGTGCATGCGCAAACGGGCTGTGCAACCTATGCGTGCTAGAGCCCCATTTGTACATGCGTGCAGGGCTAGCCACGGCGGTGGCTAGCACCTGCGTGCGTGTGCAAATGGGGCTGTGGGCACTAGCGAGAGTGGACCATAGGTTGGGGCCCTCTGTTTTAATGGATCTTGACTTACATGCGGATGATAAACGTCAGGCTTTGCGCTTAAGTCAAAGAATGAACCCGAGAATAAAGTCTCATCGCTGCATTAACAAAAGGTGGAGGAAAAAGTCTCGGAATACTTACTTTGACGAATCTATGAAGTATATTACAAGAGCACCAATGCTAAGAGCAAAGACTAAGACAACCTGTAAAAAAATAAGAAAAAAAAATGCGGTCATTCCCCAGTGCCGCGTCAAAGCATTTATCATTCAGAGGAACAAAGGAAGGGACGTGAAGTTCGGTCCTGCCATTTTAATGGTCTTCTGCTCTTGACAAAGCTGAGGGACGTGTTTGGAAGCTCTGCAACCTGACATGCCCCAAAGCAATTGCAGTTCAGGAGGCAGAAAATCCAGGTTAGGTCCACCGGTGCTAATACAGGGAATAAAACCTGGTAATTGACCATTTGCTGCCCCCCTGTAAATATAATGGCAAGTCCTCCAGTTAAGGTACCTGGCCTTCCCTCGTGGGATCAATATTAATCACGTTAATTGGAGATAGACATTTAGAGGGGAATATTTGGAGTTGAACTGTGAGGGCCTTGGCACTCTCTGAGCTTGATTTTTTTTCTTACAGAAATGGACCCCACAGTCGTCCCCCTCCCCCTCCCCCCCTCCCTCCCCCTCCTCCTCCCTGCAAACCCCACTCCCTTCTAGTACTGATGATGTTACCTAGTTGGGTCATGAAATGTCTGCAAGAAAACCACCAAGCTCAGAGAGCATCAAGGACCCCACAGTCCTCCTCCTCCTCCTCCTCCTCCTCCTCCTCCTCCTCCTCCTCCCTGCAAACTCCTAGCCCTGATGATGTTACTTAGTTGGGTAATGAAACGTCTACAAGAAAACAAGCCAGCTCAGAGAGCACCAAGGACCCCATTAGGCATTTCTCATAGGAACAGGTTTCAAGAGAGGCATTTCCCCAAATAAAGCTTTCTTAGGCCCAATCACATCAGACTCTAGGAAGCAAAGTTCATCTCTGTTTCTTAGCCGAGGGAGCCAGTGTTGTCTGAAGACTCTTTCATGGTCACATACCATGACTGTACATCGAGGCCCATGGAACACCATTACCTTCCCACCAAAGTGGTACCTATTTATCTACTCGCACTGGCATGCTTTCAAACTGCTTAGGTGAGAAGGAGCTGGGGCAAGTGACGGGAGCTCACCCCATCGTGCAGCGCTCAGAACTCGAACCCGGGCTGTGAGCTTTCCAGCATCTTTAAGCCCTGAGCCATCCTTCCCCTTATTTCTACATGACCATCCTGTTAGGAAATTACAGATTGTGATATTGGAAGGCCCCACTCTCTGTGACAGGCTCGTATTTATGCACATATATCCACAAATATCTCCCAATGCCACTGCAGCTTTTCAAAACTAGGTATTTTGTGGATATTTTTGTTAAATTATCTCCTGGACCGAGCATGGCTGAATTGGGTGGGTATGAGACACAGCCTCATGAAGACAATATCTAAAAGGAAAAGACTTTATCTCGGGATAATCTTTTCAGGGATTCTTTATGATATGCCAGAATTTCTTTCGAGCTACATATCGTAGCAGTCTTGTTCAATTTTAGTCTTATTCAAAATGGGCAGAAATAAACTATTTTCAGTTTTTTAAAAATGGCAGTTGCAAGCCGACAGTTGGTTTGAGATATTTCTTTTGCATTTATAACATCAAGAGCCATTTTTATAATGATGTATTTATTCTAAATAATAAATAATTTATTCTAAAGCACATTATTTCCATCCGTTCTAGAAATCGTAGGTGTAAACATCAGATGGGTGCTGATGTTTTCTTTAGATATAGGTGCTTTTGTGATTTTTATGAGAGTATATAGGAAAATACTTCAAAAGCATTACACAGAGCTTTACAATAATTAATACTGTATATACAGAGACCATGTTATTATACATGTGTGTTAACAGAAGATAGGCTGTTAATCTTACTGAACGCGAGATACTTGTAAGTAGTAGAATAATGTTTTGATTATTTCTGGGTTTACACATATCAAAGCTTGGATAGGTAGAACTCAGAATGGTGTGAAGTGATACAGTAATGAACAACCAGAAACAGATAATTAAGGCCTTGATTACAAATAATGGAATGAAAATTCAGTGTGTTAGATCAAAATGGGAATCACCTTTCTGCAAACACAAATATATGGATCATTAAAAGGATTTGCTTTGTAAGCCCATAGGCATAATGGGGTAGAAAAACCTGCTTTGAGAGAATAGAATAGAATAGAATAGAATAGAATAGAATAGAATAGAATAGAATAGAATAGAATAGAATAGAATAGAATAGAAATATGGAATAAGAAGAGAAGAGAAGAGAAGAGAAGAGAAGAGAAGAGAATATAGAACAGAATAGAACAGAATAGAATAGAATAGAATAGAATAGTATACAATACAATACAATAGATCTTTATTGTCATTGTGTAACTCCCAACAAAAATTAAGTGCTATCCACAGTGCACACTACACATAAATAAAAGCTACAAATACGAACATATATCATATACGCACATCCTTCACATTCTATTCACCCTTGCGCTGCCCCCAAGCGCTAAGAGCCTCCGAAATTAAGCAAAGCTTTAGGTTGAATCCCCTATTTCCCAGAAGGAATATACGGGGATTGCAAAAAAGATCAAGAAGTGATCCCTGAACTGTACAAAAAAAAAAAAAAGGAATGCTTGATCAACAGGCTGTTTTTAAGGCCTCTCCTTATAGCCCATTTAACTCAGGGACCTCAGAATGAAATTTGACAGCTAAACGCTTCCCCCACCCTGGTTGCTGGCTAACTTCCCATGGCGAAGGAGAGCAAAGAGTCTGAATGGATGAAAATCAATATTATACACACAAATTTACTCTCCAGCTATTCCTTTTTCAGGCAAGCAATGTCAGGTAGAGGTCAGAAAGGAGTAAGAAATAGCAGGGCAAGCCAATTAAAGGCACGAGATAAGAAAAAGAAGAGTGGGACGGGAAAATGTGAATTTACCCGAAATCGCTCATTACTTTTTCTCCACACTTTTCTATACTTGCTGTCAAGGTTGAATTGCTAAGAGGCCTGCTAACGTCTATCGGTATTCCACTTGCCATAGAAACAGGAGCGGGGTGGGTGGGTGCGGGCCGAGAAAGCTTGGGAAAGAAAAAGAAATCTAAGAAGCCGTCCACGGACCACGACGGCCAAGGTACAACAGCCGGTGTCTGACGGAGAAGTGGATCCGTTCTCCTTAACAAACCAAGGAAGTGTAATTGGGCAACGTGAACACCTGGTGGGTGGAGGATACGGAAAGCAATTGTTAATTGACCAGATTTTAGCCCGGGAAAACTGGAGTTGGTTTCGCTTCTACAGCACCGAGATGTGTATTCAATAAACTTCATCGATAGCGATAGTAACAGCACTTAAGACTTATATAGCGCTTCCCAGGACTTCACAGCCTTCTCTAAGCAGTTTACAGAGTCAGCCTGTTGCCCCCAACAATCCGGGTCCTCGTTTTACCGACCTCAGAAGGATGGAAGGCAGAGTCAACCTTGAGCCGGTCAGGATCGAACTGCAGGCAGTCGGCAGAGTTAGCCTGCAATACTGCATTCCAACCACTCTGGCACATCACTCTGCGCAAAGGCATTTTATCTTGCATGTATGATCTCTCTTTCACTATTCCCATGTTTCTAACTCTCCAACATTCCTCTGGTGTTGCCTCTACACCTTCAAAATCTCTTGGGATAGTTTTGTGTTGTTGTGTTTTCCCCATTGCAGTCCCTGGTAGGAAGCCCTTAATTTAACTTTCCAAATGAAGGTCCTTAAGGGACTGCGGCCAATGCATTTATATATATATAAATGCATTGGCCGCAGTCATATATATATATGAATTTTGTTCTGGGACTTTTCTGGATTCACTAAATCCGCTGAGTTGTTGTGAGTTGTGAAGGCACTCAAAACATGCAAATAGACACCAGATTTAGCTGTCTTCATATGCAGAGCTACATCCTCAATTAGATCCTTTTCATTCCAATTTTATTCCCCACTTAAATAAGGTTTGATAAATCAGCTTAATGGGGCAACCAGTTCTTAGAATATGTGGAGGTGGCTTTTTTTTTTTTTTTTGTCCAACGGAAACTGCCAAGTAAAATAGAAAACCAAGCATTCAGGCTAGCAGAAAGTATTGCAATCAATTTGATCAATATTTAATATATTTGATCTATGGCCAGTGGCGCATTCCAGAGAGTGGTTTGAGGAAAGAAGACATTTGGTGAACTACCAAGGAAGAGACAAAGACTGTCCCATCCAAAATTGAGATGAATAATTGTAGAATGGAAAGAAGTCCTGATTTTAAAAAGATGATGATGATGATGATGATGATGATGATGATGAGGAGGAGGAGGAGGAGGAGGAGGAGGAGGAGGAGGAGGAGGAGGAAGAGGAAGAATAGAGTTGGAAAGGACCTTGGAGGTCATCTAGTCTAACCCCCTGCTTAGGGAAGAAACCCTATACCATTTCAGACAAATGGTTGTCCAGTCTCTTCTTAAAAACGTCCGGTGATGGAGCTTTCACAGCTTCTGGAGGCAGGTTGCTCCACTGGTTAATTATTCTCACTGTCAGGAATTTTCTTTTAGTTCCAGGTTGCTTCTCTCCCTGATTAGTTTCCATCTGTTGCTTCTTGTCCTGCCCTCAGGTGCTTTGGAGAACAGCTTGACTCCCTCTTCTTTGGGGCAACCCCCTGAGATGGAAGTTCCTCCATCTATCATAAGAAGCTGAGGGCCATTCTCACACACCGTGGATCAGTTCTCCAGTGATCCTCAAAGATAGCTGCATGTACGGAAGATTGCAATAGCATGTTCTGTGAAGAACATGAAGTAGTACCACAATCCAAAGTTCATAAATTATCAACAGCAGGAGAAGATGGATGGATGGATGGATGGATGGATGGATGGATAAAGGGAGCGAGGGATCAGAGGACTGATGAATTCAGGGATGAATGGGAGGAGGGAGGCAGGCAGGCAGGCAGGAATGAAGGAAGGGATGAATGGATGGATGGAGGGATAGCAGGATGGTGGGAGGGATGGAGGCAACAGGAAGAAATCAAGCTGAAAACATTTCAGTAGCTAGAGAATAAATGTTTCCCAACAAATGCTCATAACAATTAACCTGCAGACTCGAAGTAACGTTTTCAAAGGCTGAAAAGGCCTCTGAAATATATTTTTGAAGACATAAATTTCAAGTTGCTTCATTTTCCAAACGAATTACTGTCTTTATTTCTTGGCAAATATCCCATAAACCGGAAACATTTTTTCTCTCTCTAATCTGTAACAGATGTTCTGCTCCCCCCCCCCCCCCCCCCCATACTCTGAAACCCTTCTCTACCACAATTTGTTTTGCTAGGTGATATCTGGAAGGCTTAACGTTTCATGGCGAAGGAAACCCAGCTGCCGGAAACCTGAATACTCTACATTATTATGCCGTGACCTCTGAAAAGCTCTTTCTGAGATATAATACAGCAGGGAAGGAAAGTGTTCCTCGGAGAGTTTCTCCTAAAAACAAATCAGTTAATTTAGCCAAATGACTAAAAACAAAAATGTCCAAAAGGGGTGTGTGTGTGTGTGTGTGTGTGTGTGTGTGTGTGTGTGTGTGTGTATGTGTGTATTTGTATAATATATGTGTATGTATGTATGTATGTATGTGTATATATGTATGTGTGTGTATTTGTATAATGTATGTATGTATGTATGCGTGTGTATGTATGTGTATATATATATGTGTGTGTGTATATGTGTGTGCATATATGTATAATATATGTATGTATGTATGTCTATGTGTGTGTGTATTTGTATAATATATGGATGGATGTATGTATGTGTATATATGTATGTGTGTGTGTATAATATATGGATGGATGGATGGATGTGTGTGTATGTATGTGTATATGTGTGTGTGTCTTTGTATATGCATGTATGTATGTGTATATATACGTGTGTGTGTATGTGTATATGTATAATATATGTATGTATGTGTATATGTGTGTGTGCGTATATGTATAATATATGTATGTGTGTGTATGTGTGTGTGTGTGTGTGTGTGTGCGTGTGTACACACACACACACACAAACTATTAAAAGGAAATTCACGAAAATCCCCAAGAGAAAAAACTGAAAATGCTATTCTTTTTTCTTCTCTCCACCAGCAAAACTCAAAATGGCTCCATCGTGATAGGCCCGTCATTGAGGAACAGGGAAAAATCTTCAGCTTGCATGCACTTATTTTCAATCTGTAGGATTTCTCTGTGCACAAAGTCAAGAATATGAGGTCAGGAGAATATGAGGTCAGGAGAGCCTCGGTGCAGCTATAGTATTAGTTATAGTATACATCTGTGCAAGCTGGACAGAGAGTTTATAATCCAACTCCTAAGCCTACTGAGGATTTAACTTCTTTCAGCCCCGGTAATATTATGGGAAGAATTAACTATGTCTTTAATATTATCCTGCGGAGATCAGCAGAACTCACTACAGCTTATCTTGTCAGAACTCGACCAAATCGTCTCTCTACATGGATTAGGTCATGCTAGAGTGTAGAATAGAATAGAATAGAATAGAATAGAATAGAATAGAATAGAATAGAATAGAGATGAAAGGGACCTTGGAGGTCTTCTAGTCCAGCCCCCTGCTCAAGCAGGAGGACCTAGACCATCTCAGACCAGTGTCAGTCCAGTCTCTTCTTAAAGACCTCCAGTGATGGAGCACCCACGATTTCTGAAGGCAACTTCTGTTCCTCTGGTTCATTGTCCTCACTGTTAAGAAGTTTCTCCTTAAATCCAGGTTGCTTCTCTCCTTGGGCAATTTCCAACCATTGTTTCTTGTCCTTTCTGGCACTTTGGAGGATAGCGTGACCCCCTCCTCTTCTTTGTGGCAGCCCCTCAGATACTGGAACGCTGCTATCATGTCTCCCCTATTTCTTCTTTTCTTTAGACCAGCCAAACCCAAGTCCCGCAGCCGTTCTTCATATGCTTTGGTCTCCAGGCCTTTGGGATTATGCCAGCTGCAGTCTAAAATATGCAGCATCTGCTACCCAAATACAGTATTTGGGCCCATGCAAATGTAGAGTGGTATTCCATTTCCAATTCTTTCCAGAAACAATTTTAGTTTCTCAAGAACTGCCTTATTTTTCTATTCCATTGCTCAACAGGTAGCAGTGGTAGCTACGTAAGAGAGGTTTAAACCAGACCTGCCCAAAATATGTGACCCAACTAAGGCAACACATGCCTTTCTAAATGGGATTTGAGGACATTCTTCCCCGGGGTTTTGTGGTTATTTTGAAGGGACAGATTCATCAGCATAAATTATCTGTACCTTTTGGCCCACTGATCCAGTGGGGTGTTAGGAAAAGAACAAGCTAACTCATTGTTCCTCATTTTGGATGTGCTTTCTCTTGATTGGGAGGCTCTTGGATTACCCTCTTTCATTTGCTTTCCATAGAAGCAAAACAAATATTCATTTTACTCTTTTACTGCGTGGACACAAAGCTCAGAGACGCAGGCCTCCTATTATAACATATTAATTCTTTAATTAACCTTACTTGTCCTTTCAGATTTATGGATCTATCTTTAGATACCCTCAATTATACATAGGCTCTACTAAATTCAGACTCTTGTGAATGAACTGGATTATTCTAGCCTAGTTAAACACCATGTATTATTCAAAACCTAGAAGGCTGCAGAAGAGAGGCAACTGTTTTTGAAGGTCACTTATAAAAAATAGACGTCAGCTACTTTTTAAACAAGGGACGCGGTGGCTCAGTGGGTTAGGACGCTAAGCTTGTCGATCAGAAGGTCAGCAATTTGGCGGGTCGAATCCCGAGTGCCGTGTAACAGAGTGAGCGCCTGTTACTCGTCCCAGCTTCTGCCAACCTAGCAGTTTGAAAACGTAAAAATGCAAGTAGAAAAATAGGGACCACTACGGTGGGAAGGTAACAGCCTTCTGTGCGCCTTTGGCGTCTAGTCATGCCAGCCACATGACCACGGAGACGTCCTCGGACAAGCGCTGGCTCTTCAGCTTTGAAACGGAGATGAGCACCGGCGCCTAGAGTTGGAAATGACTAGCACGCATGTGCGGGGGAACCTTTACCTTTACCTTACTTTTTAAACAGTTAGGGAACAAACTAGAATCTAAAGACGATGCAGAGTTGTGACGAACTTGTGCAATGCATGGATTTCTCCATTAGCCTGTTAAAGATGTTTGAAAATTCCAAATCTCGTAAAATTTAGACATTCAAATAGTTGATTTCTGGTTTCTGGGGCACTGCATATTTCACCCCCTCTCCTTATATTAAGAGTATTAACTATCTTTTAGTGGTGCAGTATGTTTGTGCTATACACCACCTGCTGAACTAATTTCCCTTTAATTCAATTTAATGTTGGGAGGACACAAAGAAAGACTCCTGCAGGAGACTACCTGGCAGTTAGCCAGCCTCTTCCTGCCGAGTTAGACACCATTTTTGGACAGGTATCTTCCTTCCGGTTAGCAAAACTTAGCATACCCGTTGGCTTTGGTTTTTCTTTTTCCTGGAGTGAATACTTAGGATTTTACTTTATTCTTTTCTTTTCATTTTAACGGAGCACAAAATCTCTGCAGAATTATTGTCCTGGTTAGTTCGTTGGGACCGAACATAAAATCAAGATAAAATGCTGGTGTGACATTTTCTTCTATGTGCGAAAAAGCAAACAGTAGTGTTTAATTTACACACCTGCCAGGCGTCCAGTAAATATGTGTTTCAGACATTCAACTGGAAGGCAATTTGTTGATCCAGCTGAAGACTCTCACTAGATCAGGGGTAGAAAACCTTGGCTCTTTTATGACTCATGGACTTCAACTCCCAGAATTCGTGAGCCAGCATATGCTGGCTGAGGAATTCTGGGAGTTGAAGTCCACGAGTCATAAAAGAGCCAAGGTTGCCTACCCCTGCACTAGATTAAACTAAGGCTTCTGGTTCAGAAGAAGAACAATAATAATTGGTCCCTGGGAGGCTGCAAGGATGCATTTTTTTGTCATTCTGGATCTGAACGATAAACTCCAAGCAGAATCTCTTATCTCTAGAAGCTTTAATGACAAATCACACAGAGGCCCATCAAACAGCTGAATCAGCTAGAGATGAATCACCCATTAGGTGGTAAGGCAAGGGTCTTCAAACTTGGCCCTTTTATGACTTGTGGACTTCAACTCCCAAAATTCCTGAGCCAGGCACGTATGCCTGGTTGAGGAATTCTGGGAGTTGAAGTCCACAAGTCATAAAAGGGCCAAGTTTGAAGACCCCTGTGTTAAGACATCGATTGACTTTAAATGGCTCTGAAACAACCATCTTTTCTTGTGGGTGGAAAGAATGACAAACTGCAAGGGACATCTGCCTCTGTCCGTGGTCCTGAACGGTGCTATCATTGCACATGAAAGAGTTTGTAATTTCATTCAGTTCCCTAGCATCGATTCAATATTGTCAATTTACCAATTTGTCCCTGCTGGCTTTAACTATCTGTTTGGAATGGACTTTCCATAGCTAGGTCTGGTATGGGCAATATTTAAAGTTTCCCCTGCATCTCCGGGTAACTAAAAGACAACAGTGAGTCTTCCACCCAAATTCTCCTGCTTAAAACTGACATTTCCTGAATTCCATTGTCAAGAATGGCAACCTGAATATATACATCAGGTCCCATTCAACGCTGCCAGTCAAAAAGGATAAACATTGTTAGAATTAATAATGACTCGTTGTGACTTAATAGACCCAACCATGCAGTTTTCTTGACAGCAGCCTGTCATTAGCTTCTTCCAGGATTTATTGCTTTTTTACTTCCCTGTCTGACCTTACTAGAAAATGTCTCCAGAAAACAATGGACTGCAAAAAGAGCGAAGGGTTTGTTTCCTTCGCAAAGGACTTGGGCGTAAGATTTTGACAGAGGGAGCATTTTTTTTTTAGCTATCATCTTTCTATGGGACTAAAAAGGCAACATGATCGTGCAAAGGTCTCCTTCGATGTTTAATTCAGAAAAAGCAGCAATCATAAAATCCATGAAGCAGCACGCAACGCGCCTTATGGTTCACAGATTTCAGAGTCACTCGAAACATCTGCCTGCTGCTGGAGAGGAAACAAGACTGTCGCTTTTAACCCTTAGTCAGATGCACGGACTTGAGTTTTGTATGCTATTTTGCCTCTTCCTCCCAATTAGCACAAAAGGAAAAGCCGGGCTGGCTTCCTTTGAGGCTTGATTGGCTTTTGAAGGAAAAAGACGAGCAAAGTTTGACTAATCAGCAATTTTTTCTCCCCTGCCTTTGAAGACAGATCTGCAGTCTTTGTGGAAGGAAATGTAAATTTACAGCTGCAAGCTACGCCCCACCCAGGGCTTTTTTTTTTCCCCTTGTTATACAGAATAAACATCTGCAGGCTTGAAATCTGAAATAAAAACTGCTTGGTCATTAAATGAAGCCAAAATGTCTCCAGGACAGGATACTGTACATGGGCCTAAGAAGACTCTTCAAGATATGTTGGCCTGATGGGTGATGAGTTGGGATTTTTAATATAGTTTTAATGTATTTTAACTTATTTGTTTAATCTTTTTTAATGTTTGCATTTTTGTACTTTTATTCGTTGCCCTGTTCACCGCCCTGAGTCTTCGGTAGAAGGGCGGTATACAAATAAAATAAATAAATAAATAAATTAAAGACTAGAATATCTTGAAGTGAGAATTTTACAGATTAAGCTGGACAGTTATCTTGTTTTGTTTTTATTTCAGCTCTATCTCTTATTTGAATGGGACTGCTTATTTACAATCCCAGTGTCAACGCTGCTAACAGCGGATGTTTTTGCTTTGACAACAGATGGAGATGCAACCATTTTCTTTTTGTGTTTTACTCTTAGAGTTAGTGTTAAAGTTAAATGATGCTGGGGGGAGGAATGTGAATGAGAGTTTAGCTAGACATAACAGTACTGAACCTAGCATGAGAACCAAGGTTATTGAAATAAGAGATGATGAGAATTGGCGGGATGGAGAGCTGGAGGGGAAAGCCTGCATTTCAAACGAATTGGGGAATGTGATTTATGACTGTTAATTGAGGGAGGGAATTGTCCTTTGATACTATGTGCTCAGGAGAGGGGAACTCCGTTGTTGGCTTCGATTGTGTTAGTGCCGATGCTATGCTTACTCAAATAAAGATTCTTTAAGGTAAACAATGCCTCGAAGTTCTTTGAAGAGTTTCATCTGTCGGAACCAGGACACCCAGATATATTTGGGAGTATCGCATGTTCTCATTTCTCTGAGATACAATGAACTCTTAATACTCTTAATACTTCCTTCTCCCCAGTTCATCATCTCTGCTTTGCTTAGTGCTTTTCTATGATAACCTTCTACTCTACCTCCCTTTTCACCTGCTGAGAAAGATTCTTCTTTACCAGGGCTGAAACTGTAATTGTTATAGAACAGCTATGCCCCTGTCCTATAATCACATTTAACATCTGCTATCTGCATAGATAATTAGGAGAAAGATGGGAAGACAAACTGAGAGCTACAAAAGTTCGGCAATCAGGAAATAACTACGTTTGCCACTCCTAACAAACATCTGCCAAACATCTGCTCCAAGCCCGTTCTTTGCAAAGAATCCGGGAGGTTGCATTCAGGCTCTATGCTTTCTCTTTCACATAGATGGAAGAACATAGACTGGAAGGGCTGGGAGGGACCATAGAGGTCTTCTAGTCCAAGCCCCTGGTCAAGCCAGGAGAACTTACGCCATCCTGGTCAAATGATTGCCCAGTCTACTGTTGAAAACATCCAGTGATGGAGCACCGACAAACAGAGGAAGCAATTATTCCATTGATTAATATTCTCACTGTCAGTCCCAAAGGTGCTTTTTTTGGGAGGCAACTTGACTTTCTTGTTTTTCCTTAAAGATGTTTCGCCTCTCATCCAAGAAGCTTCTTCAGCTCTGACTGGATGGTGGGGAATGGAAGGATTTACATTCCTTGAAGACCGCTGGTCGTTTGCCTTTTTTTAGTGAGTCATTGAGGCCACCTGGAGGTTTACCTGTGAACCCAAGGTCACCTGAGTGACCTTTCAGCAGTTCCAAGAAGACTCCACACCCATTTGCAGTACTCAGGTGGCCCTGAGGACACCGACAAACCTCCAAGTGGCTTCAATGATGCTCTAAGAGAATGCAAATGACCAGCTGTCTGCAAGGAGTATAAATCCTTCCCTTCCCTACCATCCAGTCAGAGGTAAGGAAGCTTCTTGAGTGAGTGAAGTGAAATGTCTTCAAAGAAAAAGAAGAAAGTCCAGTTGCCCCCTGAAAAAGCATCTTTGGGATTGTTCCATGCAAGGGCTTGGCAGGCGATGCTTAGGTACCAATCCCTCATGGCTTGGTATTTAATTGATTTTAATAACAGACAGGCGCCCATCCCTTAAAAACCATCACAGGCAGGTGCTCCTTATCTCTGCAAATGCAGCATCTTTGGATTCTTTTCATGTATAGTATATGTCAACCCAGCCACATGTATGGATATGTGAAACCAAATACCTGATGGCCAGAATCCATGAAGGCAAATAATTATGGGTAACATCAATTAATAACTAAGCTGAGATGCAGCAAAAAGGCAACAGAGTAATATAGTGTAGTGATGGATGATGGGTTGGGATTTTTAATACAGTTTTAATGTATTTTAACTTATTGTTGTTAGTCTCTGGGCATTTGTTTAATCTTTTTAATTTTTGTATTTTTGTATTTTTTATTGTTGCCCTGTTCACCACCCTGAGTCCTTCGGGAGAAGGGCGGTATACAAATACAAATAAATAAAATAAATAAATAAATAAATAGTTTATTAATTCCATAGGTTTTTAATCCCCATTTCTGATTCCAAAACAAACCAGGTTGTTACCTACACATCAAATGCCTTCCAATCTTATGCCAATCAAAGAGCTTAATTATAGGACTTGATTAAAAAAAACATGGCCACATACGGCTAAAAGAGCATTCTGAATGCTTGGGAATATGGCTGCTTAATTAGTTTCTAAATGTCACTCTTACAGCACAAAACCCCAGGAAAGCTGAAAAGAGTCACCTCTAACAATCGGCTTTCATCACTCCAGCAATAATTTCTACCACATTTTTTCTGGTTATTAAGTAATCTGCTTTCACCACCGGCAGTTATGATCCAACTTTTTCTGCAGAAGCTGCTTCTAGAAGACCTCAAGAGCTGATATCGCAGTACGAGTCTTTGCTGGACTGAGAAGTCTTTCAAAATACACCTATTAGCACATTTTTATCCAAGCAATTATGGGCATCAATCTATCTTCTATTGGGCAAACGAAGAAAAAAAGGTAATGTCTGCCTACTCAGGACTTTTAGACTCCAAATTTGGATCTTGATCTAGCCTTGCTTGACCTTTCATATCACACACACAAAGAGCGCAATAGCCCTTAGACTTATATACCACTTCATGGTGCTTTACACTTTACAGCCCTTTCTAAGTGGAACACAGAGTCAGCCTATTTGCCCCCAACAATCTGGGTCCTCGTTTTACCAACCACACAAGGATGGAAGGCTGAGTCAGTCTTGAGCTGGTCAGATCGAACAGCTGGCAGTCGGCAGAGTCAGCCTGCAATACTACACTTTAACAACTGCACCACCAGGGCTCTGATGTATAATGCATGATGCAGATATGTAATATGTGATATATATGATGTATGATATGTGACATATGTCATGGTTCCAACAGATGAAACTCTTCAAAAGAACTTCGAGGCATTGTTTACCTTAAAGAATCTTTTATTCGAGAAACGAAAGTATTGGCACTACATAGTCGAAACCAAAAACTAAATTCTCCTCCCCCGGATACAAAGTATCAAAGCACAATTCCCTCCTCCAATAAACAGTCATAAATCACAACCCCAATTAGCTGGAAGTGCGGGCTTTCTCCCCAGCTCTCCAAAACTCTATCAACTCTGGGCGCAATATTCTTGGGTTCCCACGGCTGAGTTATTATTGCTATGACTAGCTGGACTCTCATCCTCATTCCCCCTCCCAGCATCAACTAATTCTAAAAGCAATAAAGGAAAATGGTGGCACTTCCATCTGTTGTCAAAGCAACAACATCCCATGTTAGCAGCATTGACAATATATATGGTATATACAGTATATTGTATATGGCATATGATAGACTCTGGTGGAGTTCTTCCCACCCTAACGGTATAATCTGATGCAATGCAAAGTAAAAACAAAGGTGAGATTAAACTACCCTTTGTAATTTTACACGACAGACTGCTATTTTTATGGGGTTTTTGCATATCAGGTGAGAGAAAGCAAAACAACCACACAATTTATTCCAAATTAGCAATCTTTCAAAGATTGGCTTCGTGTTTTTTTTTCCTATTCAATTTTTTTTTTAAAGAAAAAATGCAAAAGACAACATTCAAGGCCTTGACTAATCTTTATCACCAGGACCACCTGTCCCTTTTAAATCCCAAATGCCCCTTCGGAAGGGAAACCCCCCACACACACACACACCTCTTGACCTAGATAACCAAAGAGCAAGGGACGCCCATTAAAGAGCGAGAGTTAAAAGCATCACCTGCCTGCGAGGGAGATGGGTCTGGTAACCGCTCTTTATAAACCCCGATTACCTTCATCTACTAATGCAAATGCCACCTTCTCTTTGGAAAGCATCTGAGCACATTAAAAGGGCTAAGCACACAATGGATTCGAAGGAGAAAGAACTGCATACTGAGGGTCTACGGCCAAAGGCAACGCTGCCTCCCTTCTCTTTAGCGCAAAAGGAGATGAATGGCGCCACTCCTTAATATGCGGACACATCTTGTGGCTGCTAATATGTTTTATCAGCATTTTGGAGCCCATCCCTTGCCAACAATATGGCTTTCAACGGATTGTAGAGACTTTAAGTTGCCTTCTGCGGAAAGACGGAAGCTCCATCAATTGCCGTGGTTCTCCAGCCCTCAGAAAGGGTTGTGAAAGAAGGACAGACACTGATATGAGAAATATAAAAATGTTGGGATGGTTTCTATCAAAGAAATGTTTTCTCTGTTTTTCTTTTCTTTTTTCAAGATATGAGAAGTGTAAAAATGTTGGGATGGCTCATATGAGAAAAAAGACTTAGATACTTAACTGCAACTAATGCTGAGAAAATCTTAACCAGTAAGAATGCTTTGAATATTGTGGGGGAAACAAATTTAAATAAGAACTTTGTAAACAGGATCTATGACGAGGCAACCAAGATGATCAATCAGAAAAGATACTTTATATTGATGTGGTTATTATTTGCAGAAACATGAGCAAAATATTTATACTTAGTTGTCATTTATTCAAATAATAAGAATTGTATTAATTTAAGGTTGGTAAAAGAGAATATTATTGGAAAACAAGCAAAGCCATAACGTGGACTACAGAATTATAGAAATTAATTGTCATTGATTGTTTTTTAAATACTAACCCAGATGACACGCTGTTTACCAAATATTAAGCTGATTATGTTAAAAATAAATAAAACATTTTTTAAAAGAAAAAAAAGAAGCACAGATATTTAAGTGAATGAAAAATACCACCCTTGATTATTGGAGACATTGATGATTGCTCTTCTGATTTCTCCCCCAATGCAAATTATTTCTTAGTAAGATTCAGATTTGTTTCTAAAGCACGTGCAAATTTATTTCTGAAACGTACTAACTACCACTAGTTACTATAGCAAGCTAGCTGTTACTTCATTGCACTAACTCAACACTAATTTTGATGCAGTTATTATCCTCTTACATAAACTAAAATTACTGGCATAAAAAAGCTGGTTAATACACACACACATATGCATCTGGTTATCTCATATTGGTTTTGAATAAATATAGCAATTGCTACCATGTAATTGGATTGAGTGCCAAAGAACTGAGGCCTTTGAACTATGGTGCTGGAGAAGACTCCTGCGAGACCCTTGGACTGCAAGGCGATCAAACCGGTCAGTCCTAGAGGAGATCAACCCTGACTGCTCTTTAGAAGGCCAGATCCTGAAGCTGAAACTCAAATCCTTTGGCCACCTAATGAGAAGGAAGGACTCACTGGAGAAGAGCCTCATGCTGGGAAAGGTTGAGGTCAAGAGAAGAAGGGGACGACAGAGAAGGAGGTGGCTGGATGGAGTCCCTGAAGCAGGAGGCCTGAGCTTAAAGGGACTCCAGAAGATGGTAGAGGACAGGAAGGCCTGGAGGAACGTTGTCCATGGAGTCGCGATGGGTCGGACATGACTTCGCAGCTAACAACAACAATTGGATTATGAATTTGCCCGGCACAAGCCCTTCCGTATTGTAAAGCAAAGTTTCTTCTGGTGAGCTCATTCTGTTTCAAAATATACATTAAAATTTTACATGGTTGGAATTAACCACCATAGTGAAACTGAATTATAATCCGTCCATTCTGTAATCCATTAATATAAGCTCTTTTATACTACGTTAAACTCCTATTCCTGTGAATTGCGTGACCGGATCATCCAGGTTTTGTGTTGTTGTTGTTTTTTTTTTAAAAAAAGCCTTTTTGTTCATCGTCTCTCCGTTTCGATGATTTTGCAATCAATTCTTGCATATATTTTATCCGGTTGCTATGATTTTAACTAGAAATGAAAGCAAAATTCATTTCTAGAGTTTCATATTGGGAAGAGAAGAACAACTGAGAAGTTGCATCCTGGTCCTTGCAGTTGAACCGAGATTCTGCTAAGAATGTGTCAGCTATGTGTGTATGTAAAGGATGGATAGATTAAAAATGACTGTTTGTTATTTCATAGCTGTTGGTAAGGGGAATAGGTTAAAATGAGCCATAGGTCAGTCTGAGTATCTTCTCAGCGCCAAAGTTAAAATTAAGGCTAAGTTGAATAATACAACTGAAGAATCATATTATGATAGGAAAAGGAACTTGGCCATAGGCCAGCTGGGTTACCATAGTGATGAGGAGAGAAAAAAATGAAACTTAAATTCAAAACAGGGTGAAAATGTGAATAAACAGCTCAAACACCTCCGTAATTTATATGGGGATAAGAACAGAAAGAAGCCCAGTTCCACAAGGTTTTCAAAATAATGCTATTATAGTCACTTTCAAAAAATAATAATAGCTTGGTCTACCTGGTGCAGGTATTTATTTTTTTATTCTGCCTCCTAAATATAATGAAGGGACGCGGTGGCTCAATGGGTTAGGACGCTGAGCTTGTCGATCAGAAGGTCGGCAGTTTGGTGGGTCGAATCCCGAGTGCCGCGTAGCAGAGTGAGCGTCTGTTACTCGTCCCAGCTTCTGCCAACCTAGCAGTTCGAAAGTACGTAAAAAAATGCAAGTAGAGAAATAGGGACCGCTCCAGTGGGAAGGTGACAGCGTTCCGTGCGCCTTTGGCGTCCAGTCATGCCGGCCACATGACCACGGAGACGTCCTCGGACAAGCGCTGGCTCTTCGGCTTTGAAACGGAGATGAGCACCGGCCCCTAGAGTCGGAAACGACTAGCACGCATGTGCGGGGGAACCTTTACCTTTTTAAATATAATGAACAATAGATGTTCTACCCATACATTTTCACTCATCTTATAAAGATGGACAAATCTGGCTAATAATATGGACAACACTCTTTCTTAGATCAACATGGCATGGGTCCGGAGTACCTTGGGGATCACCTGCTGCCGGCATCAACTTCCCTCCGCCCTGTGCACTCCCACAGAGAGGGTCTCCTCAGGGTGCCACCGATCAGAGAATGTCGATTGGTGGCCCCCAGGGGGAGGTCCTTCTCTGTGGGCGCCCCGGAGCTATGGAATCAGTTGCTGGTTGAGCTCCGGATGGCGCCCGACCTTCGCTCCTTCCGTCGCAATCTGAAGACGTTCTTATTTGAACAAGCCGGCCTGGCCTGATGGGGGATGGGTGGTTATTTTAATATATGTATTTATTGTTTTTAGTTGGGCATATGTTTAATTCTTTTTAACTTTTGTATTTTTGTATTTTTATATATTTGCCCTGTTCACCGCCCTGAGTCCTTCGGGAGAAGGGCGGTATATAAATAAAATTATTATTATTATAATAAAATCTCTGGAGATTTCAAATTACGCTTTGCAATCAATGTATGTGCGTTAGATTAAATGAATTGGAGGGGAAAAAAACCCTGTTGCTTGCTTACATGAGGCATTGCATGAAACAACAGGTAATGTTTCAAATCCAAACTGTACATGCAACACACCCTCTGAAACACAAGGTGTGAGGCTGTTTGGATCGTTTTTCAAGGTACTTCGACCTTGAAGCAATCAGGTTTCCTTGAGTTCAATGCAGGTAGAATGGGATGGGATGGGATGGGATGGGATGGGATGGGATGGGATGGGATGGGATGGGATAGAATAGAATAGAATAGAATAGAATAGAATAGAATAAGAGTAGAGTAGAGTAGAGCAGAGCAGAGTAGAGTAGAGTAGAGTAGAGTAGAGTAGAGTAGAGTAGAGTAGAGTAGAGTAGAGTAGAATAACAAAGTTGGAAGGGACCTTGGAGATCTTCTAGTCCAGCCCCCTGCTCAAGCAGGAGAACTATACTATTTCAGACAAGGGGCTGTCCAGTCTCTCCTTAAAAACCTCCAGTGATGGAGCGCCCACAACTTCTGAAGGCAAGCTGTCCCACTGGTTAATTGTCCTCACTATTAGGAAGTCTCTCCTTAGTTCTAGGTTGCTTCTCTCCTTGATTAGTTTCCATTCATTGCTTCTCGTCCTTCCCTCTGGTGCTTTGGAAAACAAGTTGTGCCCCTCTTCTTTGGGGCAGCCCCTCAAATATTGAAACACTGCTATCATGTCCCCCCCGAGTCCTTCTTTTCTCTAGACTGGCCAAATCCAAGTACTGAACTGATGTTTTGGACATAAAGCCAGGTTTTGTTTTAAGTCAGGTTTAGTACAAACCATGCTTTGGATTTCACAAGCCTTCTGAGGGCGAGAGGGACTTCTTCGGTCCAATGATGAGAACGCCACCTGGGATTAAATTTATTTTCTTCAGAATGTCCTTAATTCTCACGCCACTCGTTCTGCACCAGTGCTAAATCTCTTAGAAGGTAATTTTGTTTCTGATAATTATTCTTATTTCGGAGCTCAATGAAAAGGCAAGCTTTAGCTTCCACGGGGCCAGGAGGAAAGAGCACGCCACAGGATTCCCGAGATCTTTTTTTAATTGGACCTCTTTTGCTCAAATTTCGAATGCCTACCGAGCATCCTTCTCGTGCTTAAAGGTGTAAACTATTTTTTTTTTAAGATGTTACCATTAACTGTGATTTAAAACCTTCTAAGACTTCCTGGAGTGTTTTCATGCTTGCTCCTAGCATTAAACATTTAACACTAGATGAAATGTTTAATGATACCTTTCCCCATGGCAACCAATTATATTATAGCTAGGCTTAACTTTTTCTCCTTTTTCTCTGCTAGAATAGTCATATTTTTAGTTCCCTACCCCAAACTACACAACATCTTTCTTTCTTTCTTTCTTTCTTTCTTTCTTTCTTTCTTTCTTTCT
>JAKJMR010018184.1:106353-120156 GCA_024449315.1 Daboia siamensis | reverse complement strand
TCTTTCTTTCTTTCTTTCTTTCTTTCTTTCTTTCTTTCTTTCTTTCTTTCTTTCTTTCTTTCTTTCTTTCTTTCTTTCTTTCTCTTTCTTTCTTTCTTTTCTTTCTTTCTTTCTTTTTCTTTCTTTCTTTCTCTTTCTCCTCCTCCTCCTCATATCTTAAACAAACTAGCATTGCTATTTAACTACAAGATGTCTAAGGTCACTCACAGTTCATAAAACTTCCTAGTTTTCCAAGAACAGACTTTTTAAAATGTTAGCACAGTCCAATCGGATAATGCAGAACAATTAGCCAATGGAACAATCTGCCTCTAGAAGTTGTGGTTGCTCCATCACTGGAAGTTTTAAAGAAGAGATTGGACAGCCATTTGTCTGGAATGGTATAGGGTCTCCTGCTCAAGCAGGGGGTTGGACTAGAAGACCTCCAAGGTCCCTTCCAAGTCTGTTATTCTTATGGGCCAACATTCAATATTATCTCAGAAAAACCTGGGATTTCAGACAAACTAACAGAGGCTAACAAAAGTGGGCTGCAAAACTTTGCACAATTACTGCAGCAAAGCAAAAAAAAACACCAATGTTCTTTTATCTCTTCCTCTGTCTTAGGGGTCTTCAAACTTGGCCCTTTTATGACTTTTGGACTTCAACTCCCAGAATTCCTCAGCCAGGCATGCTGGCTGAGGAATTCTGGGAGTTGAAGTCCACGAGTCATAAAAGGGCCAAGTTTGAAGATCCCTGATCTATCTAGTAGCCCGCTAGATAGATATTATTATTATTATTTATTCAATTTATATACCGCCCTTCTCCCGTAGGACTCAGGGCGGTTAGCAGCAGATAACAGCAGAACATGAACCAGTTTGTTGAAACAGTGTGAGAGGAACACGTCAGGACAAGAAAAAGAAGTCACATGTTTCCAATAATTTGGTCTATCCTTCCCAAATTAAATTTGTTTCTACTCCCATTTAGATTTTTTTTAAAAAAAAGATACATCAAAAGACCCTGGATTGCTGTAAGTGGAGATGAGTTTTGTGGATTGTAGTTTGTTACATGGTTTGTATCAATATATTACCCATGTTTCAACACCTCTCCCTGTGTTGGTCACCCTAAGTAACATTTCTCTTTGCCTCTGTGCTGTTAGGCGATCAAACCGGTCAGTCCTAGAGGAGATCAACCCCGACTGCTCTTTAGAAGGCCAGATCCTGAAGTTGAAACTCAAATCCTTTGGCCACCTAATGAGAAGGAAGGACTCACTGGAGAAGAGCCTCATGCTGAGAAAGGTTGAGGGCAAGAGAAGAAGGGGACGACGGAGAATGAGGTGGCTGGATGGAGTCACTGAAGCAGGAGGCGTGAGCTTCAATGGACTCCAGAAGATGGTAGAGGACAGGAAGGCCTGGAGGAATGTTGTCCATGGGGTCGTGATGGGTCAGACATGACTTCGCAACTAACAACAACAACAACTGTGCTGTTTCCTAGCACCAGCAGCAAAATCTCTGTCGGTGTTACTCATCCCTAGGCGTTGAGCACAGAATGCATGAAAACCAAGGGACAATGTTGTTCTTTCCACTATGCCCACAAGAATCCTTTAAACAGCCCAATGTCAGTTTAAATTATTCGTTCAGGATTTATCGTGCCCTTTCCTAACCAGACTCAAAAAACATTTATCAGGCTGGTAAGCATGGACTGGTTTGGGGCTCGGTTGATTTTGGTCAGGAGGAAGTGGATCCAAAAGATGAAACAGCAAATCTCTGATGCACTGGTGCCTTTTTTCTCTGCCAATAAAGCTAGCGGAAAGTGAGAAAAGGGGAATGTGTGCTGGTCAAGCTGTTTCATAAGTTGATTTCTATAGATTTTTGGGAGCGGTTCTTGGTTATCTTTTTTTCCAAGGGAATTAAACCGCTAAAGAAGAAGACATTGCTAAGCTTGTAAGCCGCCCTGAGTCTTCGGAGAAGGGCGGGATATAAATGGAATTAAAATAATAATAATAATAATAAAAAAATCCATTGAAACCATAAATGTTAAAAGATACTAAATGGATTATTGTGATAGAAGGGCTTGGAGAGCTGTCGCAGACTGTCTGTGAGAACAAATACAGTTTAAGAGCTCAGTGGCGGAAAAAGGAAAGTTCTTATAAAGTACGTGGAAAATCCCAGTTCCAGAGAACTCCAAAATAGGGCCCAAAGCAGAAATCAAAAGCCCCATTCACGGAAGAGAAGGTTTTGCACTTCCCTGTTTGTGATGATCATCAGGGAAGTCACGTTTTGGCTCAGTCTATTCCAGGGTAGCTCAGAATGGCAACCTCTCCCTTTCTTCTCAGCATGGCTGGCTCAGGAATTCTGGGAGTTGAAGTCCACCAGTCATAAAAGAGCCAAGGTTGCCTACCTCTGGACTATTCTATTCTATTCTATTCTGTTCTGTTCTGTTCTATTCTATTCTATTCTATTCTATTCTATTCTATTCTAGTCCATAGTCCATAGTCCATATTCTATTCTACATTCTGTATTCTATCCTATCCTATTCTTTTTATTCTACATTGATTGCTATTCTATTCTATTCTACATTCTGTTTTCTATTCTATTCTACATTCTGTTTTCTATTCTATTCTATTCTATTCTATTCTAATCTACATTCTGTATTCTATTCTATTCTATTCTATTCTAATTGCATATTTCTATTCTATTCTATTCTATTCTATTCTATTCTATTCTATTCTATTCTATTCTATTCTATTCCATTCCATTCCATTCCATTCTATTCTACATTCTGTATTCTATTCTACATTCCATTCTGTTCCACATTCTATTCTGTTCTGTTGTTCTGTTCTAATTTATTCCATTCCATTCCATTCTCAGCCAACTTTCAGTTTCAATCCTTAGATACAATGCTACCTATGCAGTAGCAATTTCAGACAATAAAGTAGCCAATTCTGGACATACACCTTCTTGTAAAAGAGATGTAGTATATTAATCCCAGAATTACTCGTCTTTGGTCTATTAAATGAATTGACCGTTGTGACTTATTCTGATCTTATTTCATTTCTGCCTCCCTAGACCCGCACGGACAGATGTGTCAATTCGTTTTTAGGCTGAAAAAGGATGGCAGGGAGGTTGAATCCCAGGTTTTAGTTTTCCCCATTTCCTTCTCTCTCTTCCCTAGATACATTAATAGAGTAGGAGGGTACCTTGGAGGTCATCTAGTCCAACCCCCTGGTCAGGCAGGACACCCTATATCATTTCAGGCAAATGGCTGTCCTGTCTCTTCTTAAAAACTTCCTTCCTGTCTTGGAGCATTCACCACTTCTGGAGGCAGGTAGTTCCACTGGTTAATTGTTCTCACTGTCAGGAAGTTTCTCCTTAGTTCTAGGTTGCTTCTCTCCTTGATCTTGGAAGAGAGTATTATTTTTCACTCTGCGCAGCAAGCTTTTGTGTTTTTGTGTATACGTGTGTGTATCTTTGTAAGAAAGGAAATATTATGTCATTCAATTAATTTATAAGCTTAATCAGGATTTAAGCCAGGAGATAGACAAAATGCATAAAGGCATTCAGGAACAAGAAAGATAAGATCTGAATTAATGGTTAGTCTTAGTTCACATCTGTTATTCCTCTAAGGAAAAGAAAATGCATTGGGGAAAGGAGAGACATCTGATTGAAAGTTATTTACTGAACTGCTTTCCAAACCAACTTGGTCTACATATTAAACTGGGATTCCTAAAATAGAATATAGCAGTGCATAAACTACACAGCCTCTTTCTTTACCTTCTATACAGGCTATAAATATAGGATTTTAAACACATGGCAGCTTGCTAAAGCTCAAACATCAGATGTTTCACAGAAATCTAATTTGGCAGATTGAGGAATAAAAATGCCTAAAACTAAGGTAAATAAATAAAAAGATCCAAAATATCATCTTGATATTTGTTTTTTTTTTTGGGGGGGGGGGGGGGGGGGGTTGGTTTGTTTGTTTTGTTTTTTAAAAAAACACCGTAAGGAAAATAATTTATCTACCACAATTTATGAGGGATACGAATAGGGTAAAAATTCAAATCACACGAAATTCAAACCAACTACTCTAGAATGCCTGCCTGCCTGCCTGTCCATCCGTCCCTCCCTCCCTCCCTCCAATCTATCTATCTATCTATCTATCTATCTGTCTGTCTGTCTGTCTGTCTATCCATCCATCCATCCATCCATCCATCCATCCATCCATCCATCCATCCTATCCATCCATCCATCCATCCATCCATCCATCCATCCAACCTACCTACCTACCTACCTATCTATCTATCAAGAACTGATGGCTAGTGGACCAAGGAGGTCGTAGGGCAGATCCCACTTGACAAAAAGCATCCACGAAAGAGACCTAAAGCAAGACGGAGCGATGACATCGGCAAGTATGGCGGGCCCAGCTGGCAAAAGGAAGCTCAAGACTGTATGGGTTGGAAACAGGCAGAAGTAGCCTTCATCCTGCAGTGGATGGACAATGGCTAGGATGATGATGATGATGATATAGACACACACACACACACACACACACACAGAGAGAGAGAGAGAGAGAGAGAGAGAGAGGGAGAGAACAAGTGTATCTTAACCTTGGCTGCTTGAAGATGGGTGGATTTCAATTCCCAGAATTTCCCAGCCAGCACAGGAGTTGAAGTCCACCCATCTTCAAGCAGCCAAGGTGGAGAAACAGAATACAGAACAACAGAGTTGGAAGGGACCTTGGAGGTCTTCTAGTCCAACCCCCTGCTCAGGCAGGAAACCCTCTACATTTCAGACAAATGGTTGTCCAGTCTCTTGTTAAAAACTTCCAGTTTTGGAGCTGTGTTCTGGAGGCAGGTTGTTCTACTGGTTGATTGTCCTAACCATCAGGAAATTCCTCCTTAGTTCTCGGTTGCCTCTCTCTATGATTAGTTTCCATCCATTGCTTCTTGTCCTGCCTTCTGGTGCTTTGGAAACCTGACACAGACTATTGTATCTTTTGTATCTTGCCCCTTGAGGGATCACATCTAGGAGTTCTCCTCTGGGGTTATGCAATATCCGATGCATTGCTAAGAAACATGGTCCAGAAACAGTCTGAAAAGGCTTTCTTGTTTAAACACCTCCTGCTTTGCTTTCTTGATTCAGCTGCTATTGGAAACCTCATTTCAAGTAGGCTACATTTGCCAATGCGAAGAAGGTACACAGTGGATGTGGGCGAGGATGAACTTCAGAGAGCATTAACTAAAGTGACAAGTGTGACTTAAGATAAATATTAACCATGTGGATGTTGGCAGAATCAGATTACGCCGTCAAGCCTTGTTCTTTTGGCTCGCCTTCCTGTATCTAGTAGCTGGCCTAAATGGCGCATTAACCAGATGGCACCTTAATCAAATGGCTCATTAATGCAGATGGAGCCACACTGAAGCTTTTGGGCATCGGCCAAACCAAAGTGGTTTTGCACGATTATATCCCCTTGGCACTTATAGGGCGGAGTACAGCCTTAAGTAACTTAAGTAATAAGGAAAGTAGATATTTCCTTGCAGGGTTACGAGGTCTGCTGACTAAATTTGATCCCAAATGAGTCTGCTCACATCCATTTGTGTAATTCAACTATGTTGCGCAGACACCAGGCCTGGCTGGAGAAGGTACCTGAATCTTGGCTGCACATAGGATGGTGGATGCAGTGCGATCCTGGGAAAATATGCATTGGGTTTAAGGAGTTGCACGCTGGTGCATTCACCTATCACTCCAAGAGATCTTTCCCTTTCTGAATTGTGTCCAGACTTATTAGATGTGCTGATACACATCTTCCAAGGCTACACAACACTGCAAAACAACTAGGATGTAAGCATTGCACTGTAGTGGAATAGGATGCAAAGATACCTGGAGAGATTCCTGTTAAGTTTGTCTTTTACTTGCGTCTTTAGCCTGGCAGAGCTGAGGGAAGGGAATTTAGAGATACTGTAGTAAGATAATCCCAGACTTCCACACTGTGAAACTTACAGCAAAGAATTTTTCCCTTGCTACTTTGGTCCCAATTTAACTCCTTGAAAATAGGATAAAGTTCAATTATACGGGATGACATCACTCTCTTGGATTTATTGTTTAATTTTCATATTATAAACTGCCTATCACTCAATGGTGTCTGGAAGGATGGCTTCAAAGATAATGAAGCTAACTTCATCCACCATATACTCACAGTTCACAAGTACCTAAGAGGTATTTGTCAATAGTGAGCAGGTATCCAAGTAGTATAATAAGGAACCCTTAAATATAACCAATAAATGCTGAATGTATGAAGAAGGGGAGAGATTTTTAAAAATATAGTTATTACATTCTTATTCTCCCTTCCAACTCTGTTATTTTATCTTTATTATAAGAGCCAGGGTGGTGCAGTGGTTACAGTGCGGTATTGCAGGCTAACTCTGCTCACTGCCAGTAGTTCAATTCTCATCGGCTCAAGATTGACTCAGCCTTCCATCCTTCTTTCCGAGATGGTAAAGTGAGGACCCAGATTGTTGGGGGGCAACAGGTTGACCCTGTAAACCACTTAAAGAGGGCTGTGCAGCAACGTGGAGCAGGAGCAGTGTATAAATCTAAGTGCTGTGCCTATTATTGATAAGTAACTCCAGGCAGTCAACAGACATAGCGCTCCTTTTTCCTCCTAATTTCCCCTGATCAACGACTTGTTGGGCTGAGAGACCAACTGACCTCAAATCACCCAGTTGACTTTCTTGCCCAAGGCAGAACTGGAACTCACAGGTTCCTGGTTTCTAGGCCAACATCTGAGCCACTACTGCACCAATTCCAGTGTCTTAGTTGTCTATGCTGATCAGAATTATGTAAGGTGTATTAACCAAGAATTATGTAAGGTGTATTAACCTCTTCTTTGTGGCAGCCCCTCAAATACTAGAAGACTGCCTGGAAAAGGCCTTCTATCTCCTATAACTTTACATTTGCATTTCAAAAAGATTCCAGCAAGAACATCTTCCTAATCCTGGCAAAAAAATGTTTTTAGAGCCGATCTCATAACTACATGAACATTCGAATCGGTTGCTAAGACCGAAAAGAGACATCTAATAAATCAAATGGGCACTCCAGATTGTGTATGGTTTTCATTCCCTGAAGCAAAACACCATTTTAAGCTTCTCCTGTAAAACAACACCCCAGAGGCAACCACTGATCTACAAACAAATGAAATTAATACTTTTAATTTTAATGATTAACCCAGTGAGCATCAGAGAATGGAACTAGGACCTCTGTGAAAATTGAGAGGTGGAATGGAAGATATTTGTCTCTGTCTTCTGCAATATAATCCTTTGAAACTCCAAGTTATTAATATAAAAACATATCTCGGTATAGGGGTGAGAGAGAAGGAAGTTTTCAGGAAACCATGAAAAATCAGTCTTGCCTAACACCATTTAAATTTGAATGTCTGGGAGCCTATACATAATTCTCAATGAAAGCTGAAAGCTATTAAAATTTAGAATTCACTTTAATAACACAAATTCTACAACACACTCGAAGTGCTGTCATTTCCAAGCTCGGTCAATTTCAGAGCGTTTGACAGATCATTTATAAAAATCAGAGTAATTTCAAGTATAATTTCTCCTCTCTATAATCCTGAGACAAGAACGGTCTGGTGTAGGGTGGAAATTACTCGTAGCAGAAAGAAAACAACTGCGTCACCATAAATCCAGAACTTGGGTTGGACTATGAAAAACAAGAAACTGACTTTGAAATTTCAAAGACAAGTGAGCAGAATATTTCAGAAATCATCTCCAAATGAAGTTTTTGGGTGATAAGAATCTTATCTCTACTGCCCACATATGGAAGCAGCGTTCCGTCTCTCCTGAGGAAATCACGATTTTACAGGTAGAAATTATTTAATTTACTACAAATATGATACAGTAGCTCCCATTCTGTTTGTTTATATAATTTGAGTATTTTTTTAATTTGGCTGAGAATTGCTACTAAAGTAGAAGAAGCCCTCAAGCCTCGAAAACGTGTCATCTAATAATACTCAAAAAGTCAGGTTAGCAGCTTCCAGCTTTGCTTCAAAAACAATTCTCAGAAGATGATTTGATCAGAAAGCCAGTGTTATTGGATGGCTTAATTCTCTTTTATTTTTCTCTGTGGAACTGGCCCCTCTTCAGAAAAATATTTCTCCTTCAGAAAAAGTTCTTTTAGTGTTTTACCTGTTCTAGAGTTAAAATATAATCTCTCGACACACCAGAATGAAAACCTTTACCTAGTCAAGAGTTTCTAGTTCCTCTCCTCTCCCATTCAGCAAGAATGTTTAAGGAAACAGAGTTTTAAGACGGATAAAATCCATATGAAGGGTTTACTGATGGCCCTACAGGACAAATGGGCCCACTTAGAATGGATCACTTTCCACCTGCAGATCAAAAAGCTCTCCATCCACCGTCTCCCTTGATTCAAATAACATGTGTAGGAATGAAGGGAGATCTATTTGAGGATTTAAGGGCACTGTATGGAAGCCTGCTTGGCACAAAAAGAAAGCCAGTGTTAGACTTAAAAAATGGGTTTTTTTTTTCATCTATAATGGAAGAGCCTAAAACTTTACTTAATGGGCTAAGGGGAGACTTTAATACTTAAGGATTTAGATTTACAAGAGAAACGAAAATTAGCTATTAGAACATAGTTTTGAATTACAATATGGAAGTTGGATGGAGACCATAAAGGATATTCTATTAGTAAGTGATGAGGTACTAGGATGACAAATAGAATATATTTGTGAAATATATTTGTGAAATAAATAAGAATGTATTTAACTAAGCAATATATATATGTTGGATATTATGTAATGAAACAGGGGAAATTTGGATTACCCGAAGGTTAAATACTATGGATCATAAAGGCTAAATTGGAGCACTGTTATTGAGAATTGGTAAGAATTTAAAAACAGGACATGATAATTATAAGTAAAAATATATTGATAAATATCTCAACTGATTGTGCTATAACTAGAAATGTACTAACTTGATTGTGATATAGTAATTATGGGAAACAGAGAGGGAACTTTTGATGATCTAACCTGAAACATGTATAAATGATTTTGTTATTGGGCTATTAATTACCCAATCACCACATTGCTTTCTAAATATCTTGACATTTTGATGTAAAGTTGGAAAATTAATAACACCTGTTTATATTAAAAAAACCACACTTCTCCATCCTTGTACTACTGTCTTCTGCCTCGCTGTAGCAATATCTACTCAAAGGTCCCACTGATGAATAACCATCTCACAACAATGTCTATGGAGATTCTCAGTCATCCAGGTCATGGTTGTATGAAGGGACCCACAGCAGAAAACATCCCTGCAGCCAATATGGCTCCACACCCATTTGCACCACTCAGATGACCCTGAGGACACAGACAAGCCTCCAAGTGGCTTCAATGACTCTTTAAAAAGGATGCAAATGACCAGCTATCTGCAAGGAGTATAAATCCTTCCATTCCCCACCATCCAGTCAGAGTGCTTTGGAGAATAGCTTGACTCCCTCTTCTTTGTAGCATCCCCTGAGATTTTAACTTATAAGATTCAACTAAGACAAGACCCAAGTTTGAAAGCAACCCTTTCTCATTACCCTTTGCTGCTGAATTAATCTATTCATTGGGTGTGCAGTGACAAAAGTTCTCGATACGTAGATTAAATCTCTTTTCAATCTACCCTGCCTCACCTGGTGTGCCTTCACCTCCCATCAAATTGAATATAAGAGCCACTCATTTGGAACACTCTATTAATTCATTGTTAATAGAAGAACGACCCGTCTTTTCAAGGGATGATTACTTTTGGCCCGATATTTCTGCCTTTCTGTACAGGTTGCTGGCGAGTTCTGACATTAGCTCAATATAAATATGCATTGCTCCACAGCAGCATTATTTTGAACATACTTTGCAGATACTCCAGCATACATTTTCTTGGATTGCAACCGGGTTACTAACTGAACAGCTTCAGTGATTCACTTAATAACAGTGGTGAGAAAAGTCATGAAATGGGACAAAGCTACAGGTAGATACAGAGACTACCTGTATCTATAGGATTATTATTTTTTTCTCTCTCTTTTCCAAACAGAATAAAGAGTATCATGTTAAGTTGGTATTTAAGACAGATATTCACCACTATTACAAACTAACATTTACATCTCGGTCAGCATCTTGTGTAGATGTCGCCAGCCAAAAATATTGATTTCTCTTTAATGCTTTAGAACCATAGTTTTAGTCTACTCAGAGATCCTATTACATTAATTCTGTAGGGAAATCCTGTCAACTGCTTAGATATACAGTTAATAAACACAAACACCCAATCATGGCCTCAGGAATCATAGGAGGTTACAACGCCAGGTATTCAATGTCTATGGCAATGAAAATAGGATTTAGATGGTGTGAGATTGTGCCACAATTGCGTACGCTTGGTTAGCGTGATCCTCATTTCCTGCAGCCGAGTTCCTTTTAAAACAGTTAAGGGTTAGGTTAACTTTTCAAAGTTTCATACGAAATGACGCCTAAGTAGGAAATCGAAGGCTAATAAAAAGAATGGGAACGTACAACTTCATACACACTGTATGAAAACCCAGTTCTAAACCAGTTTAAAATCTCAAAAAATACTTCACAGGTGAACATTCTCTCTTTTTTTTTCTCCAAGAAAAGAATCCACAAGTTTAACACAGTTGGGTTCAGAAGAACCCTTAAAAATGGAACCCCTTTTATTGTTACATCTGCCGGCTCAAATTCTCCCCTTCCAACTTACACGTGAAGTACAGTGAATGAATTCGAGTGGGGTGACCTTTCCGTGGTGCAACTACTGAGATCCTCCTAGTCCCTGTACAACCTTGCGCTTCAGTTGTTGCTTGGTTGGTCTCTGTTGAACCTTGATGCTTGAGGAGCAACAGGTAGCTTGGTTGGGGAGGAGCTGTGTGGGGAGGGGGGAAACTCACTTCCTCGGCAGCTCTGACTAAAAGTTCAGATAGAAAAAGATCAGGTAGATCTTAAAAGGGTTGATAGTAGCTGATAATAGAGAGAGAAACTATCTGAGGCAGAGCTGCACAAACATTCACACCCCACCCTTCTTCCAGCCTCCCCTGAAAACGAATGGCTCCAATTATCTTGAGTCATGAATCACTGTCAATCTCAAGATACTCCTGAAATTCTCTTGAATGATAAATCGGGCTGAGCGCAGGAACTTTCCAATTCGAGACGGGATGGATTCCAGATAATCTGCAAACCGTTCATCTGCTTATTCGTGACAGTTCATATAGAAGCAAAAGCCTTCCTTGAGGAGACCCCCTCCCCTAGCCAATTTGCTCTAGTAGTTAAGCAGGTGGCGTAGAAGCCAGGAGATGGTGAATTCTACTCCTGCCCTAAGTGTGAAATCTGGCGGAGTGACCAGCCTCTTTCTCTCAGGTCAACTCATCTTAATGAGTTTGCAGGGTCAGCCTCTTGCCCCCAACAATCTGGGTCCTCGTTTTACCGACCGTGGAAGGATGGAAGGCTGAGTCAACCTTGAGCCAGACAAGATTGAACGGCTGGCTGTGGGCAGTGAATTAGCCTGCAATATTGCATTCTAACCACTGCGGCACCACAGCTCTCTCCTTCCTTCCTTCCTTCCTTCCTTCCTTCCTTCCTTCCTTCCTTCCTTTGTTCTTAGCAATAGCACTTATATATCACTTCAGAGTGCTTTACAGAGTCAGCCTATTGCTCCCAGCAATCTGAGTCCTCATTTTACTGACCACAGAAGGACAGAAAGTGGAGTCAACCTTGAGCCGGTCAGGATCGAACCTCTGTCAGTGGGCAGAGTTAGCAATAGCAACAGCACTTAGACTTATATACCGCTTCACAGTGCTTTACAGCCCTCTCTAAGTGGTTTACAAAGATGGCCTGTTTGCCCCTGACAATCTGGATCCTCATTTTACCAACCTTGGAAGGATGGAAGGCTGAGTCCACCTTGAGCTGGATAGGATCGAACTGCTGGCAATCGGCAGAATTAGCCTGCAATACTGCATTTTAACCACTGTGCCACCATCCCACCAAATGGGAAGAAGAAGGTCTGTTGGATATGTTCTTTGCTTTAATTATTAAAAAAAATAAAGATGGGATAAAAATCTAATAAATAAATAAATGGGAGGTGAGAAGGCCAGTGTACCTAGATCTCTAAATAAATATATAGTGTGTATTAACAGAGTGTGTCTTTACGTGTTTGTCTCTCTGTGTGTGTTCCAGACCTTGGAATCCTAACCCTGTTAATCTGCATAGCAATGATTTTTTTTCTTCCCAAATTGCAAATTAACACAGAGAAGAGGTGAAAAAGAAAAAAAAAAAGACGAGAAGAAGGAGAAAAGGGAAGAGGAAGAATTACACTACTTCACCGAGAAGTAAAGAAATCCAGATTTCAGTATCAAAAGAGACTTCTCTTTCTGGCTGAAAAAGGCTTCACAGCTAAGGTGCTCACTGAGTTTTATATTGCTCTGAGCAATTTTTAGGTGCAGCCATGCAAACCAAGTGCACAGGAACAAAAGCTTTCCAATTACCTTACGCAGAGCGATCAATATTTCACTAATGTTCCATTCCATCTATGTCCCCGGCAACTAAATGTTGATTAAAATATATATTAAAAAAGCATGTCTTCTTGCAGTTTTCCTCAACTTCTGTTCAGCAATTCTTTTTTTTTTTCCTTTTTACTTTCTACAGCTCTCCATTGGTGCTTTTCACCCAGACGTGGACATAAATTTTGGTCTTTAGGGGGGGAAAAATAAATAAATCATAAATTGGACAAGGTGACCCTAAAAGATTTTGACCCTGTGGAATATGGGGACTTTGGAAAAGTTGCTGAGGGCATCCATCTCTATGACAGCCCAGGGAAGCATAACCAGTCAAACCAGATGGGTCAACCTAGTGAGGTAGCCCACCACCATTTTCCGGTTGCCCACCTTTGATTTGGGAGGCAAGCAGGCATCTTTCCAAAGGGCGGAACTGCAGGAATCTAGCATTGCCAATAAAGAATATTTGTAGCTCAGGATTGAAATGAAGTGCTCAGAAATAAATATGAAGCTTGAAACTGCTGCTTTGTTAGCAGCCAGTCAGGTTCTAGATTAATGTCTTTTAAAAATGAAAGAATCTTTTTTTTTTAAAAGCAACTACAATGGTTTTTCAAATGGAAGCTGGCATTTCTGGACACCTTAACATCCAGGACCAGGTTTTAGGGGGTCTGGGGATCGAAAACTAGGCTTTCAACCACAGAGGCCTTATGCAGGAAATCAGCAAATCTCTCTGCCTGTGAGAAAAAGGAAGCTTATGCATCGAAAAGAAATTCAGGGGTGGAGCTGTCAAAGGAAGAGATTTGTGCCCGGGGCTTAATCTGAGCCAAAGCAGACCCATCTGCTTTATACCTTCTAAGACTCTTCAATTATTCATTGCAATATTTGTCAGCCTTGGCTGAGGCCAAGTTTCTAAAATAAAACTTGAGCCCCTCCAGATATATTCGCTGCGAGCCCCATCAACATGTAGAACCCAATCGGTGGCACGATGGGACTTGTAGTCTGCCCAGTTAAGGAAGAGGATCTTGGAGGTCCTGGCATCATCGGCCATGACCAGGGATGCTCAAGTGTAAAGTGGCCTCTCCCGCACAGAGTCTTGGCTTGTTAATATGAGAATGTGAACATTCAGTCTTCCCAAAATAAAAGAGCGTGGGTAATTGTTATGAGAAGGAATTCTTTAGTCAGTGAAAACTATATCCTCCCTCTGCTCCATTGGGAAGCACGAGGAAGGAAGGAAGGAAGGAAGGAAGGAAGGAAGGAAGGAAGGAAGGAAGGA
>JAKJMR010018184.1:54686-72255 GCA_024449315.1 Daboia siamensis | reverse complement strand
AGGAAGGAAGGAAGGAAGGAAGGAAGGAAGGAAGAGAAAGAAAGAAAGAAAGAAAGAAAGAAAGAAAGAAAGAAAAAGAGAGAAAGAAAGAAAGAAAGAAAGAAAGAAAGAAAGAAAGAAAGAAAGAAAGAAAGAGGAAGGAAGGAAGGAAGGAAGGAAGGAAGGAAGGAAGGAAGGAAGGAAAAGAGAAAGAAAGAAAGAAAGAAAGAAAGAAAGAAAGAAAGAAAGAAAGAAAGAAAGAAAGGAAGGAAGGAAGGAAGGAAGGAAGGAAGGAAGGAAGGAGAGAAAGGGAAAGGGAGAGAGAAAAAGAAAGAGAAAGTGAAAGAAAGGAAGAGAAAGAGAAAGGAAGGAAGGAAGAGAAAGAAAGAAATTCAAAGCTATCCTATCACATGTCACTCTCTATGGAACTTGGCTGACTCTATAGGGGAATGCAGGAAAATAATCACCTCAACTCGTAGTAATGTTACCTTCAGGTGGGAACAGAGATGTTTACCTTCTCATTCTAATTTGTTCAGATTGGTGAAGACCTTGACCTCAAGCTCATTCTCTAGGTATACCAAAAGTTCCTCTAACAAAGGCATTGAAAATTTCCTCTGAGCTGTGGAACTCCTTTGGAAAGTGTGAGTTTTAACTCGCCAAAGTGCCATTCCAAATTTGTTCTCTACAATATTAAAAATAATAAACCATCTGTGCATAATGCTTAACAGACTGCAAGAAGACAGATTCCTGCCCAGAGGGCCTATAATCTATATTTCTTAAATTGTTATGATTTGAAATTTAAAAAGCGTGCAGACGTGCAACAATATTAATTTTACTAACAAAATCAACATCTCATTTTCTCCTTCGTCCATATTCAACCCCCCCAAATGCACCTCTCCTTTTCTGCTCTTTCTTCCTGTGCTTTATGCAGAACATTTTAAATTAGAGATACGCATGAGTATTAAGGGGAAAACCTCCAAACAATTTGAGCGATTCAGCAATAAATTTGGACAGAGAGACTGTGTCTCCCTTTTCCGGTGGAGCCTGGTCAGTCATCTCTTGAGTCTAGTTTAATTTGGATAGTTGTACCAAAAGGAAGTTGACTTGGTGGCATCCATTCCTACTTTCTGATTCCATGATCTGTATCTCTGGGACGCAGGAACAAAGCCAACTGGGTGACTCTGGGCCAGCCACTCTCTCTCAGACCTAGGAAGGAGACAATGGCACTTCTGAAAAGAACTGCGGGGATTTGTCCAGGCAGTCTTTGGGAATCGGATATAATTGAACAGAAGACAGACAGGAAAACAGACAGACAGATAAAGGTGACGGTTCGTTCTCCAAGCTTGTGGGTAGATTTCTGAATGTAAAGTTTAGGGGACAGACAGACAGACATCAGACAGACAGACAGAGTTGATAGACAGACATTATAGATATGATTGGTAGATAGCAAACAGACAGACAGATACAACTTTGTAATAGTACATTGCAAGGAAGGAAGGAAGGAAGGAAGGAAGGAAGGGAGGGAGGGAGGGAGGGAGGGAGGGAGGGACTGCTCAGAACTTTTTCCAACTAGAACGAAGAATTACGATGTTATGCCTAAACATCTTAATTCCCTCTTTCCTCCAGCAAAGTGGCCATCACCCTGCCACAATTTCCTCTGTGGCATCTTAAACAGGATTTACAAATGTTTTGCTAGAATCTGGCTGAGGTTTCTTTTTTGCTTTTGTCTTTCTCTGTGTGTGTGTGTGTCTCTTGAGAATCGGGTTCCTGATAGTTGGTTCACACAGAAGGTGCCGATGCTCCCTCATTTCCCAAGCAAAGAACATGCAATAGCCATGTTCACTTGGTGTAGTTCTGCTGAATCACTGCTGTTCTGCAGTCACCTAGAAGGGCAATTACGGAGCAGGGCTTCAAGTAGTACTTTTGTCATTCTAATTCTCCTCCACAACTGCATAATCTCCATGGCGATTTTATTTATCCAGAAGGAAATGCATGCAAAGAATGACTCAATCAGCAAAAGTGTTGAGATTCAATGTACGGTGGGAAGAGTCCAACTCTTCGAAGATGGGTAAATCTCTCTCTCTCTCTTTTTTTTAATCCCCAGGAGCATTCCCAGGGCTGTTTTTCTCTCCTTCATTTTGCATCTATATTTCTTCCCAGAACCTCCCTGACATTTTGTGTGTTACACTTTGCACATCTCTGCTTGACAACAACCTTTCAGCCAGAACTGTGACTCTACCTCAATCTCCACAAATTAAGTCTGAAAGAAAACAAAGGAGCTAAATTAAAAAGAAAACGAAATAAACTAGCCATGCCAGCAATAATCACCGCCCTACCTGGATGCCTTTGCAAAATGGCACGATCATGATCACAGCTGGAGGGATGCTAAAGCAGCTTTCTAAAGGAAAGCACCATCTCGTGTGAGAGGATTTCCTCAAAAGGCATGGATGGGGGGGACTTACAATTGTGCGAAATCACACCGTATCGCCACTGTTTTTGTTAGAAATGGGCTGCTTGCTCGGAAACGGAGAAGCCCTTGCGAGGGGTGACCAAATATTATGATCTTTTGTTTTCTGCTGAAGAAACGGAGGAACAACTGCAAGAGAAACTGCACTGCAAATCAGAAGCAACCAGGCCAAGCACAAATTCCAGAAGCCAGAAAAGTTGATGCTTTGCTCTCCGGCTATTTTGTTGCCAACAAAAAGAGAGATTTTCCTTCTTGGCACCTCAGAAAACACAATATTCAGCTTTTTTTTTTTTTCCTTCCAATTTCCTCAGCTCAGTTTTATTCTTGACCACTTCACCTAAGCTAATGGACTGGGAGCGATTCCAGCTAAACCGCTCAGACCAATTTTGGATGTAAATTTTACCAGGAAGAAGGGTTGGATACAAAAAGCAGAGGATGCGAAGGAAGCCTTAATCTGCAGATGCCACGGCATAGCCAAGAGAGATTAATTCCAAGGAGGATGCAATTTATCCCTTTCTCGTTCAGCATTCCCCATGTGCTGGATCTGTCTCTCTGTTGCAGAAGAGCTTCATCATCCATCTTGGAAATGCTGTACTATAAAAAATATCCACTTTGACGTGCACACAGGTTACGCATGACTGAACGACATGTCAGCCCTTTTAATAGTCACAGAAACATTGCTGGCTGTAGGATTCAATCACTTCTCACTCTAAACCGAAGATATACATCTAAACAAATGTTGCTTTCTTATTATGCCGTTAGAAAGAGGGGGGAAAACAGTCTTATGTTTGTCTGATTAAAACAAAAAACTGCCATCCCAAGTACCTCTGCATAAGGCAAACTTCTTATCAAATGTAAGAATGACACTCATGACCAGGAGCCTTTAAGTAACACAGAGGAAATACATTACTGAGTGACAATGGCACATAATTTCAAGGTTGTTGGACATATTTGCAAAGATATATATACTAATATTTGTGTGTGTGTGTGTGTGTGTGTTGGTACTTTTTGCCCCCACCAAAACTATCTGCAGGAATACAAACCCTTCAAGATAAAAACCGCCCATGGAATCAAAGCACTGAGGATGGTTACAGACAGCAGCATTAGCCGGACTTTTGAAAATGGAAAAATCTGAAAGAGACACATCCTTTTAATGTTTCAGGTTTTCCCCTTCTAAAAGTCAGGCTAATGACACAAACTGTCCTATATCAAAATTAGAAGCCCCGCCAGGGTTTTTCCCCTGAAACAGCTTGTCCATCAGCCAACTCAATTAAATCCCAAATGAAATTAAGGTTCATTTTCTAGAGACAGGCTAGAGATGGCTCCATCCTCTGGCAGCAGAATCAGATAAGCTCCTCTGCTAACAAAGACAGCAGCACCCTGAAACGGACCACGGCTAAAGAGAGATGCTGATAAATACGTATCTAAGGCTTGCAGAAGTGGTGGTGGGGGAAACTGCCAAGGTGAGGAACAAAGCTCAGAGTGAACTGCAAAACAGACAGACAGACAGACGAGCTTCAGGAGTTGACTTTATGTAAGCTGAAGTCATGTTTTCACTTTGTGAAAATTTAATTTGAAAAGTTGCCAATCCTATCAAATCAAAAATAGATAAACTTTATGTCTCCCGGTACAATGCATTTGCTTTTTTTACATTGACCCCCCCAGAAAACTAGTGCTGTGTTAGGGAGACCTTGTAACGTCATCAGCCAGTGTATTCGAGCAGAAGCCCACAACTTTTCCCAGAGTGAGGACCACAGCAACCTTCCTATAGTTTGTGAAGAGGGACGCTCCGAAATGAAGTGGGCCAGGACCCATTTCTGTAGCTTTAAAGGATGAAATTAGTGATTTAAGCCTCTGCCAAATTCGATAAACAACGAAGATTAACTCTTCCCCCTTAGAAGAGTTTAAGCCGGGTCTTCTCGTAATGTAAGCCTGGCAGCTATCATCTCTCAAATAAAGTTCTACACTTTGGACTTTTTTTTTTTTTGTTTGCGATTGGTAGATCTGTTAACGGAAGGAAGACTTCTCCCTCAGGTTTTTAAGAATAATAAGAAGGAAATTCAATCTACAATTTTCTACAGCCTTAACAGAAACCACTGGGTGCCATTAGCATCTAAATGCAGAACATTCGTTCGCCAATTTCCTGAGCCTTGACCTCCTTTATTTAACTAAAGCAATCATGAGATACTAGGAAAGCGACATTACAAATGGGAAAATGAAAGGGATTGTCTGGTAAAAAGAGGAACGTGGCACAGCCTAGCAAGCAGAAAAGAATGTACCATCTTAAGGAGAGATAAGTGTAAAATAAAACAGTCTCACTTACAAGATAAAACAGAACATTCCCCAATTTAAAATGGATAAGGTCTCCTTGGCTCTAAAAGAAACAGCGTCTACACTATTGTCAAAGAATATTAAGTTATTATTTTTCGACAATATTCAAAAGAAAAATACCTTTCTTCCCCCACACAGTAACCTGCTTTCACGCTCAAAAAAACCTTAAATACATGCTGCATTCAACGTAAGGCCCCAACAGCAAGACTGTAAGTCACTAGTAAAGTATTGGCTTCGTTCTCTTGTATGCACTAACTTTACCACTTAAAGCACCCAAAGGAATATTAATATTACTCCACAAGTTATTTTGCTGTGTTTGCTTGGCATGGATCTGTTGAAGGATATAGACATCCAGGGATATCTCTATGCTTGGATCCAGAAAACTACAGACCAATCAACCTGACATCAATACCTAAAAAAAGATAATCAAGCAACGGGTCTAGGAATACCTAAAAGCAAGCAAAGTTACAAGTAGCACTAACATAGGTTTGTCAAAACAGATTGTCAATTTCCAGCTCAAGTATCCAAATAAAAGTCCAGGATTATTTTCATTTCTGAAAAGCTTACCATTTATTGAATACATGGGCTGGTAAAGGCGAGGTAAAAACTAACTCTAAAATCCCAAGGCATCGGACCGTAGTATATAACCATGACTTTCCCAGCCAAACTGCCCCCAGATGTCCACGTAGCTCATGTAAACATGTTCTCTTTGTTATGGGAACCGTCTGCTATCTTCTTCACACCTGCTAGAATGTCCTTGAAAGGTTTCCATACAGTTGACTCTTGGCAAGCTCCTGTAGAATTGGAGAGGTTTCGTTTCTCTAACTAGCCCAGTCAAAAACAACACCTCCCCACCCTTATTCTAATGGCAAGATGAAGACAACAAGCACGTAGCTGTCAAATTTTCACTCTTGACACAGATCATTTATTTATTTAATTTGTATACCGCCTTTCTCCCGAAGGACTCAGGGCGGTGAACAGGGCAATAAATATATAAAAGACAAAATACAAAAGTTAAAAAACAATTAAATAAATGCCCAATATAAAACAGTAAACAATTATTAAAATTATTTAAAATCCCATCCTTTAACCCATCAAACCAGGCCGGATTGCTCGAATAAATAAGGTTTTAGATCGCGCCGGAAGGAGCAAAGATCAGGAGCCATACGGAGCTCCACCGGCAAGCGGTTCCAAAGGTCTGGCGCGCCCACAGAGAACGCCCTCCCCCTGGGGGCCACCAATCGGCATTCTTTGATCGGAGGCACCCTGAGGAGACCCTCTCTGTGGGAGCGCACTGGACGGAGGGAAGTTGACGCTGGCCGCAGGTGTTGCCGTAGATAATCCGGACCCATGCCATGTAGGGCTTTATAGGTCATTACTAACACCTTGAATCGCACCCGAAGGATCATGCCAGACCAACCTTATTCCATCCTATGACACAGTGACTAAATTAGTGGACATAGTATACTTGGACTTCAGTAAGGCATTTTATAAAGCGGGCTGCAACCTACTACTTGGTTAAGATAGAAAAAGGTGGGCTAGACAGCATCGCCACCAGATGGATTCATAACTGGCTGACCAACTGCACTCAACATGTAGTCCTTAAGGGAACTACATCCACATGGAAGGAAGGAAGCAATCTGGTACCCCAAAGTTCTGTCTCAGGCCCAGTATTTTTCAACATGTTCATAAACAACTTAGATGAGGGGATAGAAGGGGAACTCATCGCATTTGCAGACGATTCCAAACCGACAGGGATAGCCAACATCCAAGAAAATAGGCTCAAGATCCAGAAGGATCTTGACAAACTTGAAAACTGGGCCCTATCTAACAAAATGAAATTCCATGGTGAGACAAGTAAGGTTTTACAATAAGGCAAGAAAAACCAAATGCACAGGTATTGAATTGGCGGAACCTGGCTCAATAGTAGCAACTGTGAGAGGGATCTCGGAGTCCTAGTGGACAATCACTTAAAATACGAGCCAGCTGTGTGCTGCAGCTGCCAAAAAAGCCAACACAGTCCTAGGCTGCCTTAACAGAGGGATAGAATCAAGATGGCTTCAGGTGTTAATACCACTTTATAATTCCACACTTGGGATACTACATCCAGTTTTGGTCACCACAATGTAAAAAAGAGGTTGAAACTCTGGAAAGAGGGCAGAGAAAAGCAACAACGATGGTTAGTGAGCTGGAGGCTAAATCATATGATGAATGGTTGTGGAAATGTCTAACCTAACAAAGAGAAGGACTAGAGGTGACATGATAGCAGTGTTCCAATATCTCAAAGTCTTCCATAAGGTCAACCTATTCTCCAAAGCACCCGAAGGCAGGATACGAAGCAAGAGATGGAAACTAATCAAAAGATAAAACCAGCCTAAAACTAAGGAAAAATGTCCTAATAGTGAGAACAATTAACCAGTGGAATGGCTGGCCTCCAGAAGTTGTGAGTGCTCCACCATTAGGGTTTTTTAAGAAGAGACTGAACAGCCACCATTTGAAATGCAAAGAGCAAAGAGATTTTAACATCCAGTCCCCTAATCATCTTTCTTGTTGTTCTCTACACCAAATACAGCTTCCAGGAAAGATTTCTAGAAGAGTAATGCTATGTTTTTAAAATTGTTGCAAGCGTGACAAGAAGTGCATCCCAGTGTGCCTTTGTACTACAAACAACTACATTTTAGGAGCAGGCAAACCACCACTTTCTAACAATCTGTACCCTTAAATGTTTCAGCAATCAGGTTTTCTAGCCTGCCTCAACACAGTGCAAAACAGTGGAATACTTTGCTGGCAGCACGGATGTGCAATATTTCCTGACTTACTAATCTGTGTTATGCAAGACTTCAGCTAATGAAAATTTAATCTTCATCACTTCATAAATTAGTGATCAGAATAATCCAGGGAGAATTGAATGCCTTGAATGAATGGATAACCCATTGCATAATTAGCTGGGAACCTGCTGATATAACTAAACTAGGCAGGATGAAACCTGCTTAGCTACCTAAGGTCAAAAAAAAAACTGGCATTACAAAACAAAAACGAGTAAATCTTACACCCTAAGGTGATTCCATGACTTCACGAGTCAACAGTGGAAGCTGATATACAGGAAAACCAACTAGAACGTGGATAAAAATCTCCTCCAAGCAACTGTTTTCTGCCATCTTCAACAATTGTTTAAGGTGGGGATAAATTTATGGAAGCTGAGAGTTTCCGTATGTATCTGTGGGGGTGGAGGACGGATTATGAGCTGCAACTGATGAAAAATTCATTGCAACGTTGGGATGCCAACTGTGTTCTAGGATCTCACACACAAATACATTATAAGTGGTATTTGAGTCGCAATGTCGTAATGCACACTAAAGAAATGTTATTAAAGTTTAAAGATAAATATTAAAATGGTTAATATTATAAAAGTACATACTACAAAAAAAAAAAACCAAGCGTAATGTTCTCATAGTCTTGCGCATTTATTTACTATAATGAATCCTAAAGTTCAATTCTCCACAGCTAACAAAAACAATGTGTCCCAGAGAGAAATCCCTTGTTCTAAGGGATGAAAGTTGATTCTTGTCAATCAATCCTGGCAGCCAAGTAACTCTATACACTAAATCTAACCAACCAGATATCCTGGTCTCACGATACTTTGGTTCAAATCTTTGAATCTGGGCCAGTAGATTAGTAACTATCGGTATCCTTGCTTTAACAGAAGTGCAAATCTTAAAACTGGATTGTCGTCTTAGCAAAATAACAAAAACGCAGAATTTCCTTTAAATATAATTCAAGTTCATACCAACTAACACTAGATCAGGGCTCTTCAAACTTGGCCCTTTTATGACTTATGGACTTCAACTCCCAGAATTCCTCAGCCAGGCACGCTGGCTGAGGAATTCTGGGAGGTGAAGTCCACAAGTCATAAAAGGGCCAAGTTTGAAGGCCTCTGCACTAGATAAATAAAATCCTTGTAAAACCAGGCAGAAACCTTGATTCATGGTCAGTAGATAAATAACTACCAGGATCCTTGTTTTAACAGACGTGCAAAAATGTATATCTAGATTGTCCTCTTAGCCAAATAACAAAAGTGTGGAATTTCCTTCAGATATATTTCAAGTTAATGCCAAGTAACACTAGATCGTGGGTCTTCAAACTTGGCCTTTTTATGACTTCTGGACTTCCAGAATTCTGGGAGTTGAAGTCCACAAGTCATAAAAGTCTGAAGACCCCTGCACCAGATGAATAAAAACTGCATAATCCTCGTAAAACCAAACAGAAACCTTGAATCTGGGTCAGTAGCTAAATAACTGCCAGCATCTTTGCTTCAACAGAAGTGCAAAACACAAATAACCATGTTTACCCAGTATAAAGTGCAAAGACCCCAGTTCACCATACGTAACGTTAAAAACAAGCAGCACTGCTAGGATTTTTGAAAACGACATAGATACGTTAAGTCGCAAGTTGAGTCGATTACTTTAAATGATGTAGGTGGAACACGGCGTATAATGTCCTCTCTGTTTTGGTCCTCGGAGGACCAACTCCACCTCCAAAGCTTGGAAGAGAAAGAGGTGAGATGGGTGGGTGGGGGGAAATCTTACAATTTAAAACAGCCTCTACCTATGCCCTTTTTTTTTTTCCTGTTGGTAAACTGAATCGGGCAAAATAAAGCAAATAAACAAGAAGAACCCCTTTTAAACGTTCTTCAAGTTCAGGACCAGCAATGCTAGAAAAAATACAACCGCCTAATCCTAAACAAACAAAAAGCGAGGATTAAAAATCCATTTCCTTCTTCTAACGTTGCCTGGAAGAACTGGTTTACAGAGTAAGGAAGACGCTGCTGTGTTTTAAATCTGCTCGTGATGGAGGATTTTCCATGCTGCAGAAAAGAAACTGGCGTGGAGATCCAGCATGCAGCCCTTCCAAGTAGCAGCCTTTTCTTTCACATTTCTCAGCAGGCAATAATGGAGAGGAGAGGAGGGGAGGGGAGGGGGGTTTGAATATTAATATCCCTTAGAATTTGCACATAAAATAAAACGGGAAGAGCTCTGCCTCTAACTCTCCAGCTCCATCATCTCAATTCCGGTGCATCCAGATTGGATAGCCGTATTTAAGCAATAATGCAATCCAAAGTCACATATGACGAAGTGGTGTTGCTACAACCCAGACTCACTTCCTTAGATGGGTTTTGGGGTAGGGGGTGGGGGGTGGGGGAGAAATCTGAAATCCAACTTTGCTTCTTGAGAGATTTCTCTCTCTCCTCTCTCTCCTCTCTCTCTATCACACACACACACAGACTGGAACTTGAAGATGTGGGGACTTCAAAAATCCCAGAATTCCCCAGTCAGCCTTGCTAAAGAAAGCTAAAGCAAAGTTAGATTGCTGAGCGCTGAGAAAAATGGAGAGTTGGAGGCAGCCCTCTTTCAATTTCATTTTATGTGCAAATTCTAAAGGTCATTAATATTCATCTCCCTCCCTACCAGAATTGCCTGCCAAGAAATAGAAAAGGGAGAGGGAGAGAGTGTGGAGGACAGAACTACTAACTCTTTTCTACACTAGGTACAACTACTTAGTTAAAAGCACCCATAGCCGCTAGGAGGGAGTTTGTTCTCTTTTTCATGCAGGCTGATATGCTTGTATGTCCATTCGATATTTGCTACCTCTTTCTTTTAAACAGCTTTGTCTTTCTGTTGTCGCCATCCATTATTAAGATGGCACAGTGGTTAGAATGCGGTATTGCAGGCTAACTCTGCCGACTGCCAGCAGTTCGATCCTGACCGGCTCAAGGTTGACTCAGCCTTCCATCCTTGCGAGGTTGGTAAAATGAGGACCGAGATTGTTGGGGCAACAGGCTGACTCTGTAAACCGCTTAGAGAAGGCTATAAAGCACTGGGAAGCGGTATATAAGTTTACGTGCTGTTACTACTGCTATTAATTTTATTCCTCTCCTGTTCATCTTCTTACATAATGACTCTGTTTCCTTTCTTGCAAACCCTGGTCCTTTATTTCAGAAAGTTGTTTTTTACGTTCAATATTTATTTGTTTGTTTGTTAAGAGCCGGGGTGGCGCAGTGGTTAGAATGTGGTATTGCAGGCTAATTCTGCTAACTGCCAACAGTTCGATCCTGACTGGCTGAAGGTTGACTCGGCCTTCCATCCTTCTGAGGTCAGTAAAACGAGGAGCTGGATTGTTGAGGGCAAATAGGCTGACTCTGTAAACCACTTGGAGAGGGCTGTAAGGCAGTATGAAGCGGTATAGAAGTCTAAGTACCATTGCTATTATATTTGGGGAATAGTAGGAAGAGAGAGCCTCATGACATTATCTCCCTCGTTTCCTTACTCAAGTGAGCAGTTTTACAATGGAGTGAGGTGGGAAAATCACTGAGAGGAAAGGAATGTCATCTTCCAATGGAGCTAACTGGAGAGGTGACCTGTAGAGTCGTCCATTTTGTTTGCACACTGTGGATAATGATCATTTACAACATCTGTGTCTCTGACTAGGTCATTTTTTTCTTTCATTGACCAACTGGCTGCTAAAAATAGCAAAATGGTCTGCAGTGACAGTCAAGCTGCAAATGTCCTTCCTTCAGAGAAAAGATGAGTCACCTGCATTAATGTAATTCTTACTCCAGGACCGGTGGACACTATGGCAAGGAAAGTGGATAAGGTGAACAGTTTGAGTTCAGCGATGCACCTGTATTTTTTTTTTCCCCCAATCTTCCAAAGGCCAAAATCACATCAAGAGATAAATAAAGTAGGACTCTCACGTTACAGTGCTATATGTTTAAAACAGAAGGGGACCCTTCTTTCAAGCTTTAGGCTTTGAAGATAGAACATAGAACTGTAAGGCTGGAAAGGGACCTCGGAGGTCCTCTAGTCCAGCCACCTGTTCAAGGCAGAAGGCCCTACACGGTCCTGGTGAAAGGGTTGTTCAAAGTCTATTTTTGAAAACCTCCAGCAATGGTGCACCCAGATTTCACTATATGTCTCATGCCCGGTCTCTTTGAGACCATTGCATGTTATTTTCTTTAAATGATTAATTTTGATCATGTGACCATGGGGATGCTGCAGAGGTCGTGAGTGTGATGGCTCACATTTTTCAGTGCCAGTCTAGCTTTCAACAGTCACTAAATGAAATCTTGTAAATTGAGGTCTGCCTGTAATTGTTGTTTGTCCATGTCATCAATGAAGACCTCAACACCATTGGTCATGTCTGTCAGAAATGGTGTAGGGTCTCCTGCTTGGGCAGGGGGTTGGAATATATGACCTGCAAGGTCCCTTCCAACTTCTATTCTGTTCTGTTCTGTTCTGTTCTGTTCTCTATATTCTATTCTATTCTATTCTCTATTCTATTCTTATTTCCTTTTTCCGTTCTATTCTATTCTATTTGTGTGTGTGCGTGTGTGTGTGTGTATGCACACACACACACACACACACGCACATAATATTTTATATCAGTCAACATATTTCATGCTCCCCATAGCCATATTTTCATGAAATGGGTGTCCATATAAATGAGATGAATGAATGAATGAATGAATGAATGAATGAATGAATGAATGAATGTATTCTCTCTCATACATACCTCCATACACACTGATATGCAATAGTCATCTAGTTACAAGCACAGTAAAATCCATAGACATCCAATTTTGCTCATTTATCCTGTTAAATTCTTCAACCAAGCCATCAGTAGTAGACATGAAGGATCGCATCAGTGATGAACTGCAAAGCAAATACTTCTGGCAACTTTTGAGAACTTTCTATTCCAAGCTGAATACCAACACTGAGCCAGGTTGCACAATATTCTGAAGATAAATCACACGAAATAAGGAAGGAAAAATAATAATAAGATTTTAATCTATCTCCAAAACTGTTTACTAAGCTAAAGATTCAGTCAGTGCCTTTGTGATGGAGCATTCACACAAATGATTCCTCTCCCATGCACCACATCTATTAATCAAGAGAGATTTTAGGCATAAAAATCTCATTGCTCTTAATTTATGCAGAAACCATTTTTTCCCTTGGACAAATCAATTGTATAGATGGACACGTCTGTTTTTCACCAGGCAGCAACATCAGTGTAAAAAACCCTGTTTATGTTGTTGAAACGAGATTCTGTAATTGCAACTTGATTACTAACATATATCTTCCATATCTAGATAGGCATAAAGACATCCAAAGACTGAGAACATTTTTAGGACATTATTTTTGCATTGCCTAACAAAGAATTTCTAAAGGCATAAACTTGGCAATAGAGTTTTATCTCCTTTTTTTGTCAAACTTTTTATCGATTTATCAAAATACAAAATACCAAGAGAATAATAATAAAAAAGGAATAGAAAACTAGGACAAAAGAGAAGAAAAAAATGGTATGAAAAAGGTAAAAGAAAAAAAAAAGGCAACCCCTTCCCACACTCTTTAGCACAGTAGCAGACAGCAGCATTACAACTGCAACTTTTTTACTTTTACACAACGGTATGTACAAGCCATTTCTATAACAATAAAGGTAAAGGTTCCCCCGCACATGCGTGCTAGTCGTTTTTGACTCTAGGGGCCGGTGCTCATCTCCGTTTCAAAGCCGAAGAGCCAGCGCTTGTCCGAGGACGTCTCCGTGGTCATCTGGCCGGCATGACTGGACGCCAAAGGCGCACGGAACGCTGTTCCCTTCCCACCGGAGTGGTCCCTATTTTTCTACTTGCATTTTGACGTGCTTTCGAACTGCTAGGTTGGCAGAAGCTGGGACGAGTAACAGGCGCTCACTTTGCTACGCGGCACTCGGGATTCGACCCTCCAAACTGCCGACCTTCCAATCGACAAGCTCAGTGTCCTAACCCACTGAGCCACCGCGTCCCTATCTAATTAGCAAAAGCGAAATCAAAGTTTCAGGGGTTTTTCCATTGCAAGCACAAAATCCGAAAGCAATTTCAAAACAGAAACAAGGTTGGATGTATTCTATATAGATAGAAGATGATTTCCCACAGCAAAGAGATGCAGAGATGGTCACGCTGGTTCTTTTATCCAAAGAACTTGGCAACAGATTTTTTTTTTTTCTATGAATAAAAACACAGTAAGAAGAAAAATTTCAAAGTATTCTTGATATAGTCTTCACAATAGCCTTCTCCCTATTCTTTTTCCCCCCCTGTCTCTTGGTCAAGGACATAGTTATAATGACCACATCAATCAAAGCCTGAGCGAAACATCAGAGGCCCTGAAATCAGAACTGAAAGTTAAGAAAAGGTCAAGGACAATTTACACTTAGCAAGTATCTTCTTTCATGACCTAAGGGAAGACCTTGATGGTGCAGCTGTTACTACACATATTCTAAGAATTTAGTCATGTGGACAAGAGTTCTCATTTGGTATACTAACTATATTTTGGGTCTCCACCTAGGTGGAATAAAGAGAGATGTCCCAGAGGAAACAAGTGGAAAAACTATGACACACACGGGGTCAATCTTTGAGACAAAATTTGCACCATGATGGCATCTGTATATTCTGTCCTTCCATGGTGGCCTGGCTGGATTTGGAGACATAGTAAGGTAAAGGTAAAGGTTCCCCGCACACGCATGCTAGTCGTTGCTGACTCTAGGGGCCGGTGCTCATCTCCGTTTCAAAGCCGAAGAGCCAGCGCTTGTCCGAGGACGTCTCCGTGGTCATGTGGCCGGCATGACTGGACGCCAAAGGTGCACGGAACGCTGTTACCTTCCCACCGGAGTGGTCCCTATTTTTCTACTTGCATTTTTACGTGCTTTCGAACTGCTAGGTGGGCAGAAGTTGGGACGAGTAACAGGCGCTCACTCTGCTACGCGGCACTCGGGATTCGACCCGCCAAACTGCCGACCTTCTGATCGACAAGCTCAGCGTCCTAACCCACTGAGCCACCGTGTCCCACTTGGAGACGTAGTAGGAATGCGCAAAAACTGTTGGATTACTTAAAGAACTTGAAAGGAGGATGAAGACTATGTTGAAACGTGACCACAAATTCAATAAACAAGGAACCTAACCTTTTTAAAACGATGGTATCCATATAATCTATTGATTCACCACAGTTGTTCATCCCACAGTGACAACACAGATCCTTTTTTCATGTACTAAGCTTCTTCAGATTGCTATTCAAAATTTAGTCAGGTACAGATACATTTTTAAAAGAAAACCAGATACCAATAAAAATGGTAAACGTGTATTGAGTATTAAAGTATTTATTTTTTTGGTAAGAAACAGAATGCTGACTGCTCCCTAAGGTCTAAAATATTGTACGAGCTCAAATTTGAAAATTATGTAGAGATGCATGAGGTAGGAAAAAAAATGAGGTTAAATAGATGTATTGTAATAATATCAATTTGTAAGGCAATGAATTTAGCAAAAAGCCAATCGTGTGAATACATACGCACACGCGCACACACACACAGACAGAGTCATTTCTTAATGATTTGCGCTAAATTCATGAAAGGAACCCAACCACTTATGACTGCTGCGACTGCAGCAGTCCCATAGTCACGTGATCAAATGTTTGGACACTGACTCATATTTATGACGGTTGCAATGTCCCGGGGCCATGTGATTTACCTTATGCGACCTTCTGACAAATGAAGTCAGCCGGATTCACTTAACAACCGTGTTACTAATTGAACAGCTGCAGTGGCTAGAAAAGTCATAAAATGGGGTAAAGTTCACTTAAGAAATGTCTCACTTAGCAACAGAAACTTTGGGCTCAGTTGCCGCCGTAAGTTGAGGACTACCTGTGATCCTGTTGCCTTTTAATCTCCTTCTAAAATTAGAAGATCTACATGATTTCTCTCTCCCCCCTTTCTCTCTCTCTCTCTCTCTCTTTCTTTCTGTCTCCTCTCTACCTCTTTCTGTCTCTCCTTTCTCTCTCTCTCTTTCTTTTGGGCTCGGTTGTGGCTCATTATTTACCTGTACTAAATAATGTAATAGAAACAATTAAATTAGTAAGATATTTCATAGGTTGTTGATTGCCTATATCACCACCCTTCTCACCATTTACTCCCCTAGCTCAATCACAGCATTTGTGAATTTAGGAGAGAGATCTTTTTTCAGAGATTAAAACGTCCTTCTGAAGGCTTCTATGAGAATACATTAGCAATTTCAAAGGATAAAACGACTTATTTCTATATAGCAGAATCATTGCTCAATAAATACGGACTAGCCATTCCTGCAATGTAAATGTAAAATATTAACCAATTCTAGACCCCCAGGAATTGGAGGAAATCAGGGAACCCTAACCCCTTACTTAGTCCAAATGCCCATTTTCTTTTTAAAGATAAATATATCAACAGAAACAAAAATATATAAAGGCATAAAATAAGAATAAGCAAGCAATTTAAGAATGTCACCAAGATGACAGTACTAATATACCTAGAGTCACTTTGCAGAATGAGATGGGGGGGGGGGGAGAGACAGAAATTTAATAAATAAATAAAATAACAAATATTAATAAATAATTATAAATATTAGTTAATTATGAATAATCTTCAAGGCTTAGAAAATTGCTATTAAGCCCTAAACTAAACAAGAACATTAATCACTTGGAGGTGGGAGATACTTCCAATGTAATCTACTGGATCCCCTGCAAGGATTGCACCTATTTGGGACAAATGGGGAGGAAGCTTAACCACCAGACTGCAAGAACACGAGGGAACAGTCAGATGAGGGGACCCGAACTCACTGATAGCCTCAAACTGCAGTGAACAAGGACACACATTCAATTTCCCAATTAGTATGATTGTTGGACGAGCAGGGACAAAAACAGCCAGGGAAGTGATTGAAGCCTGGGAAATGGGCCCCTCATCAGTCAACAGGAATGCTGATTTACCCCCAGCCTATCAAGTACTTGGAAGGTGAGGGCTGGGCAAACAACAGCCAACGATGTAAAAGCCACCCATCATCAACACACCCCAATCAACAACTAAAAAGCCACACACAACAGGCAGCATGTAAACACCACACAGAAAACCCCTCCCTGAGGATGGTCCCAGTGGACCGACCCAGACTGGACACGTAGATTCATCTTCATTCCTGAGAAACATAGCAAAAAATCATGGATGCCGGTATTCAATTGCCACTAAAAAGATAACATTTCCTGTCTGTGAAAAATGTCTTGATTTTTATGCTTTCTAAGCAAGCTAGAATGGTGAGGGGTACAGGTTATTTCCAGGGCATATGCAACCCATATTGACGGGGTTAACAGCACATTTTAAACAAACCTTAAATAGTTTTGCAGGGCTAAGCAATATGGACGGGCGATTCTGTAACACGCTTCACATGTCAAAATGATTTTATTATTATTATTTTTTCCTCTTTCCATTCTGATATACATCTAGTTTAACCATTCTGGCCAACCCTTGAGCTTCTATTGACGTCCCTCCATTTTCCTTGTCCATTACTTTAGTTGTTATTCCCTGGGGGCATTTCACTTCAGAAAAATAAATTAGAAAGCTACAATCTGAGATCTTACAATACACAGGATGAAAAGGAAACCCATACAACAGGTCCCCTAATATAAAAGCTACAAAATCAATAATCAGGGGAGGGGGAAGCATAAAAAAATGTATACTGCAGTAAAAGGGTTATAAAACTGTTGAATTTTCATTTCGGGCTGGGATTTCAACCACAGAACTGCATCTGAAGAAGCATAGCCATTCATTTGCTAGAAAAGGGGCGAGCAATATGAATGCTTCAGATTTTAGGGGTAGCCTTCCCCTAGACCAGGGGTCTTCAAACTTGGCCCTTTTATGACTTGTGGACTTCAACTCCCAGAATTCCTCAGCCAGGCACACTGGCTGAGG
>JAKJMR010018184.1:26124-42461 GCA_024449315.1 Daboia siamensis | reverse complement strand
TTCCTTCCTTCGTTCCTTCCTTCCTTCCTTCCTTCCTTCCTTCCTTCCTTCCTTCCTTCCTGAGGATGCTTTGCAGACCTTTCTTGTCCTTAGCTACTTTAATCTTTGATGTCATCCCTACAATGTTTATCTTTCATTCTTTCAACCTGATGCATTAATTTTAAAAAAGTCACCTTGGTGCGATCAATTTAGCCCAGATTAAACTCACACACGAACATGCACCGTACATCAAAAAACCCTTTAAAATGGCACAAATATTTATTTAGACATATCTTTTCATCCCAGTTCAGGGCGAAACTAAGCACCACCTAAGTCCAAAACACAGAAAGCTGAAACTTCCAGAAAGCTCACTGTTTCTTGTGCCAATCTACATAAAGTTCCACTTGTCAGAAATGAGAATCAATAAAAGAAGTATGCAGAAGAAGAAAAATTACGATGCTATAATTTAGCGTCTCAGTTGGTGGTAAGTTATCTGCTCTTGGCTCAGAAGCCAAGCAGGAAAGGGTCCTGATTACATGCTTTGATGTGAGACTATCAGAACCCCAGGCTGGAAGAGAACCAAGAAGTTGAAAAGTATCCAGGAAAAAAGCAATTAAAACCAATTCTGTACTTTTGCCAAAGTTCAGATCAATCAATCAAAACCGCTCGAACCTGTCTGTGAAATAACGGAGAAGTTAACTCAAAAAATTTCCCTTTTTCATTTGGTCTTTGCCTGCTTGATTGTCACCCCTTGTGCTCTGGAGTAAGATTCCCCCCAGAGATCCGTGTGGGTTCTCGCCCCGATTCCAAATTCTTTGAAAACCTGGCTGTTCTCCCTGCGATTTGATAGGGAAAACAAACGTGTGTCTTTGAACGAGAATTAATTGAGTTCTTGCCCAGTTTCAAATGTAGTTGTTCTTCTGCCTTGATTTGTTACCAGGAATTCCAAGGCAAACTCTCATTTCCTAGATGAGCGTGTCTCAAGTTTGGCAACTTTTAGGACTCGTGGACTTCAACTTGCCTATAATTTGACATAAAACTATGCTTATCTTCGACTTCTTGAATCGGCATCTTACAAAACATAATCCTGCATATTCACCGACAACCAGAATTTGGGCGAAAATATCCTATCAGGGTGTCTGGCTGCTTAACCTAAGCTGAAAGTGGTAATCAAGGAATGTTTGCAATCTGACATTATCCTTCACAATCATCCAGCTTTGAAACAAAAATCCTTGAACATATCCTTCATCGTGTAATTCCCAGGGATGCTAGTAACAGATTATTTCTGCCTCCTCCTCAATTATTTTTTTTAGAAAGTGGAAAGGGAATAACTTTATCCAATCATACCTCTACTTCCCCAATGTATACTCTCTATCCTTAAGTTTTTAAGGACTAGAGTATAGTCCCTGGATATCTATCTATTTCCAGTTTCTACGGGGAAAAGGAACAGATAATTTCTCTTCTAAACTGAATTCCTTTCGGATATGTGATTTCTAGGCAACCTCATTACCTAAACCCTAATGAGGAAACCTAAGAATTATATATATCTTTCCCCAGGGTTCCACTTTCGATTAATGCATTTGTATATGGGTGTATGTTGCAGGCTACTGTCCTAGTCCAAAGGTATTTTTACAAATACATGGTCTTGATGTACTTGTGATTTCAAGGTCAATCACAGGGAGAAGATAAATTATTCACTGCAAAGTAATATTTTGGTCTGCAGATCAGGCCAGGAGGAATTTGCACCTCTCTTTAGCATGGAATTATTAGTCAATTCAAAACACTTCAACAGTCTTAAGTCACTTTTCCAGGGCAGGAAGAATCGGGAAGGCAGCCTGAGATCCGAAGCTGTGTCAGTCAAAGAAATACTAACAAAAACAAGGCTTTGGACCTGATAGGGCAATGGTCTCCAACAGAGCCAAAGTGTGTTTTCATAATAAAGACTAAATCATATCCCAAGTCTAGAAGGGTCAGGAAAGACACTCATTGTGTCCGCATTTCCAGAACTCCTCAAGATCTTTTTTGAGTATCTATCAGAGATCTTCTCTCTAACCACCACATTGTTCCTGGATCCATCACACTTTCCCAGGATCGTGGGGTGCTTGAAGCTTTCTGAGCTTGGTAGTTTCCTTGCAGACATTTCATTACCAAACTAGGTAACATCATCTGTGCTAGAAGGGGGTGGGGTTTGCAGGGAGGAGGAGGAGGAGGAGGAGGAGGAGGAGGAGGAGAAGGACGAGGACTGTGGGATCCTTGGTGCTCTCTGAGCTTGGTGGTTTCCTTGCAGACATTTCATTACCAAACTAGGTAACATCATCCGTACTAAGAAGAGCGGATTTTGCTCTCTTTTTGCATACTAATGGCTTGCCTTGCAACTACTGTTGGTAGTAATATTCTTGATTAGGCTGTTATTTACTGTTATTTACAGTTTGTCTGAATTTGTCAGGGCAATTCACTATTAAATAAAAAGGGAGCAAGCCTCACTCCCTTCTAGCACTGATGATGTTAACTACTTTGGTGATGAAATGTCTGCAAGAAAACAGCCAAACTCAGGAAGCGCCAAGGACTCACCAGTTCAGTCTTAAGCTTCCACTATTCCCTTCTATTTCCCAGTATTCATCTGCCCTTAACAACAAGAGTTAAATGCTTATTAAGTGGAGCTTATTAACTGGTCCAGTTTCTTTCCCATAGCAGGCTATGCAACCATGCAATCTTCAGCGTGTCCCAAGAGATAGGAACAAATCAGGCCAAGCGGAAATCACCACACTTGCGTGACACAAACTGTCAGGTTTTGCACAACTTTTTGTACTCTCCTTCCTATTAATCTCTACATATGTGAAGTGATGGAGGACCCAACAGTACTTTTTTTAGGAGGCAACTGGACTTCCTTGTTGGAACGTCAACAGGGAAAGGACCCAGAAAATATCCTGCACCAAGAAGTCTCCACGCCCATTTGCACACCTACTCAGATGACCTTGAGGACACAGACAAACCTCCAAGTGGCCTCAACGACTCTCTAAAAGAAGGCAAATGACCAGCTGTCTGCAAGGAGTATAAATCCTTCCATTCCCCACCATCCAGTCAAAGCTGATGAAGCTCCGTGGAAGAGAAGTGAAACGTCTTCAAAGAAAAACAAGGAAGTCCAGTTGCCTCCTGAAAAAAGCACCTTTGGGACAACCATCACCTGGATGATGGAGAATCTCCACAGACATGTGATGAAGGAGATCTTCCAGGGCAGAGCCCATGTCTAATTACACAACAAAGCACACAACATGGATTAGGAAGTTACAATGCAACTCGGCTTACCTCCCTTGATTGGACTGCACTATTACAGAATATTTCAGTAGTAATATTCCTCAACTTACAACCGTTTGCTTAGTGACCATTCAAACTTACAACGGCACTGAAAAAAAAGTGACTTACGACCATTTTTCACACTTACAACAACTGCAGCATCCCCAGGGTCATGTGATCAAAATTCAGATGTGTGGCAACTGACTCACTTTTATGACAGTTGCATAGGGTCCCAGACTTTTGCAAACTTCTGACAGGTAAAGTCAACGGAGAGGTCAGATTCACTTCACAATTTTGTTATTAATTTAATGGCTGCAGTGATTCACTTAACAAATGCGGCAAGGAAAGTTGTAAAATGGGGCAAAAATCGCTTAACTAATGTCTCACTTAGCAACATAAATTTTGGGCTCAGTTATTGTCGTAAGTCGAGGACTACCTGTATAGACAACGGCAGGGTGCTTTTCTGAATAATCTACTGAAATTCGGAAGTAATCAGAGGAAAAATTTCCTTTTGTCTCCGTCTGATTCTTTAGTGATACAGTCCAAAAGCCCATTAGATAGTGAAAGGGATCAGAGGAGATTATAGTTGATTGATATTAGACTATTACAGAATAAGGTTGGTGAAAAGGTCTCGTATCTGAAAGAAAAAAGTTGAGTCGGGCAATTGGGCTACAATTGTTGCCTTGGTGTTCCATTTTTTTCAGTTTGGCCATACCTGTCGCACACCGAGACATTTCATAAAACCTCCTGATGTTGTGTTTTGTCTCTTAATCCCTTTCAGAAGTTGCGTCCATCAGCACCTGAACTTTCCAAGATTCATATCCTCCTTTTATGTCATGTATGTAAATCCAGGATGGCTTGCTGAACGTCACAACTTACGGCCAATGGTGGGATTCAAATATGGGAACAACCGGTTCTCGGTGTGGCTGCCGCTTCTGGAAGTCCATTCTGGGCCTGGGCAACAAAAAATTAGCTATCGGTTTTGCCATGCTGGCTGAATCCCAACACTGCTTACAGTGCTGATCACAATGCTGCAAGCTAACCCACAGTATCTTCCACTGCAAAGGGTGCTGGAGCAGGAAAAAAAAAAAAGGACCATCAGCTTGACTGACATCTGACAACTGTTACTGTTTAATTTTCCAGCATAAGACCTACATAAAATATTTTGATAGATTGTCTTGTGCTTATCAAGTAATGGATGCCATCAATCAACAACGGCTACTTCATCCTCGTTAATCAGAGACGTTGGATCGTCTGTCAGGAAAGGCTATGGCAGACCTAATTGGGGAAGGGTTTTCTATGGTGAGAATATGACAATATTTATTATTTTATTTATTTTATTTTATTACATTTATATACCGCCCTTTCCCGAAGGACTCAGGGCGGTTTACAGGGTAATTAAAAACACAAATATAAAAGTTAAAAACAAATTAAAATAAATTATAATAATCCCTGTATTAATTAAAAAAAACCCAATTGGACTAAATTAAAATTAAAAATTCTCAGCCTGGGGCAGAGAGCTCGAAGAGCCAGGTCTTCAGGTCCCGACGAAATGAACGGAGGTCGGGGGCAGTCCTCAACTCCACCGGCAGCTGGTTCCAAAGGGCAGGCGCACCCACAGAGAAGGCCCTACTCCTGGGTGTCATCCGCCGGCAATCTCTCACCGGCGGCACCCTGAGAAGACCCTCCCTGTGGGACCGCACTGGACGAAGGGAGCTTGATGCCGGCAGCAGGTGTTCCCTCAGATATCCCAGACCCAAGCCATTTAGGGCTTTATAGGTCATCACCAGCACCTTGAATCTCACCCGGAGGGCAACCGGAAGCCAATGCAGCTCGCGGAGTAGAGGTGTTACATGGGAGTATCGGGAAACCCCCATCACAACTCGCGCGGCCGCATTCTGCACCAGCTGAAGCCTCTGAGTGGTCCTCAAGGGCAGCCCCATGTAGAGAGCGTTGCAGTAATCTAAACGGGAGGTCACGAGCGCATGAGTGACTGTGCGTAGGGCATCTCGGTCCAGATAGGGTCGCAACTGGCGCACCAGGCGAACCTGGCCAAAAGCCCCCCTGGTCACGGCTCCTATATGATCTTCAAAATTGAGTCGTGAATCCAGGAGGACGCCCAAGTTGCGAGCCCTATCAACGGGGGGTAACACCTCACCCCCCATCGTTAGAGATGGAATAATTTGGTTAACCCGAGATGCCGATATGCACAGCCACTCAGTCTTGGCGGGATTGAGACGAAGCCTGTTTCTCCCCATCCAGACCTGGACCGCCTCCAGACAACGGGACATCACGGAGAGGGCATCGCTGGGTTGGTTCGGGGTGGAAAGAAAAAGTTGGGTATCATCAGCGTACTGATGATACCCCACCCCGAAACCACGAATGATCTCGCCCAGCGGCTTCATATAGATGTTGAACAGGAGAGGCGAGAGAACCGACCCCTGAGGGACTCCACAAATGAGAGGCCTCGGGGCGGATCTCTGCCCTCCCGTCAACACCGACTGCGAACGGCCCAGGAGATAGGAGGAGAACCACCGTAAAACGGTGCCTCCCACTCCCAACCCCCTGAGACGCCGCAGTAGGATACCATGGTCGATGGTATCAAAAGCCGCTGAGAGATCTAATAGGACTAGGACAGAGGAACAACCCCTGTCCCGAGCCCTCCAGAGATCATTCACCAGCGCGACCAATGCCGTCTCCGTGCTGTATCCGGGCCTGAAGCCCGATTGGTACGGGTCCAGATAATCAGTTTCCTCCAGGAACAGAGGGAGTTGATGCGCCACCACACTCTCAACAACCTTCGCCAGAAAGCGAAGGTTGGAGACTGGACGATAGTTATTTAAGACAGCCGGGTCCAGGGCAGGCTTTTTGAGGAGGGGTCTCACCACCGCCTCCTTCAAAGCGGCAGGGAAGACACCCTCCTCCAAAGAAGCAGCTATTACTGCCTGAAACCAGCCTCGTGTCTCCTCCCGGGCCGCATAAACTAGCCAGGAGGGGCACGGATCCAATAAACAAGTGGTGGTGCTCAGCCTCCCCATGATCCTGTCCACATCATCAGGGGAAACAGGATCGAACTCAGTCCAGATAACATGCTCAAGACCGTCCGATTCCTCCACGTCAGATTCTGCCCAGTCAGAGTCCAGACCGGTCCGGATCTGAGCGATTTTGTCCGCAAGATGATGACTAAACTCCTCGGCTCGTCCCTGTAAGGTATCCTCCCTCACCTCCTGGTTAAGAAGGGAGCGAGTCACCCTAAACAGGGCGGCCGGGCGATTATCTGCGGACGCGATGAGGGCAGCGAAGTAATTAGACTTCGCCGTCCTTATCGCTGCAAGATAAGACCTTATGAAAGATCTTAACTGCAATCGGTCAGATTCGGATCGGCTGGACCTCCAACCGCTCTCTAGGCCCCGTCTCCGACGCTTCATCTCCCAATATTGATGAAGTCTACTCAGAAATCTCTTCCAGACTTGGTATCAGAGACAACATGCAAAGGATAAAGGATCAGTCAGAAACTTCAGAGAGCCTGTCAACTCTCCAACTAGCAAATTCAAGAAATGGAACCGGCAAGGCTTTTAAATGCTACAAAAGATCAGCTTTATTTGATACACATCTCGGGAACGAAGTAGAAAAAAACCAACTCCATTTTCCCGTGCAAAAAATTGCCTAGTTAAACAATAGCTTCCCTTATCCTAACCCTCCCCACCAGGTGTTCACGTTGTCAAATCACAGAAGTTTGTTTTGTTGGAGGAACAGTCCACTTCTCCATCAAGCACCTGCATTAGTGACCTTGGCCTTCTTGCAGGCTCTCACGATCTGAAAAGTGCTTCTTGGGATCCCGTTTCCTCCCTGCGCTTCCTACCACTCCCCGCTGTTCCCATAGCAAGTTGATTAGCGACAGACGTCAGCAGGCATCCTAGCAATCCAACCCTGACCCTCCAGCTGACGTCAGAATCATGTTTAAGATTGATTTCCAACTTCTGAGTTTGAAGAGGCTGCTTAGGCAATGGAAGGCTTCTGAACGTAAGCGGAAGGACTGGTAGTAAGTCACTTTCTTTCGGTGCCATCATAACTTCAAACAGTTGTCGAAATAATGACCGTAAGGGTTTTCTGTATTTTTAAGCTCCAGGCACTCCTCGAATGGTGTTAAAAGTGGGATCAGCCTAGAATCCCTTCATGGCCACAAGCAGAACTAAGTCTAACCTGACTTGAATTCCGTGGTCTCTTTATTGAATTCCAAGCAGATATTAACCATTAGTTGAGAAGATTTCTGTGCACAGGCCTTTTAGTAATAAATCAGCTCAATTGGACCTTCACGCGTGGACCTGGTCTTGCTCACCTGACACACAGGTAGTCCTCGACGTACGACCACAATGGAGCCCAAAATTTTTGTTGTTCAGTGAGACATTTGTTAAGAGAATTTTGCCCCATTTTACAACATTTCTTGCCACAGTTGTTAAGCAAATCACTGTGGTTGATAAGTTAGTAGTAAGGTTGTGAAGTGAATTTGGCTTCCCACTGATTTTGCCTGTCATGTGACCTTGGGAGAGGGCAACGGTCATAAGTACCAGTCAGTTGCCAAGTCTTCAATCATCTTAGTTGCTCTTCTTTGCCCTTTTGTCCCCAAAGCCTCAACATCTTTTTTTGTAACGTGGTGACCAAAACCGGATGCAGTATGAAAGTATAAATCTTCAGCGCACAACCCAAATGGGAGCATCCAACATCACTGGCTATTTGGGGAGGAAGAAGAGTGGGTGGAATTTGGGGGCCACATGTGCACCTCAAGCCCCAATTTCACCCACTAAACACCTTGGATGGATTTTTTAAAACAAAAGCACCCCAAAAAAACCACGGGTGCCTGAAAAGGCAAAACAAAACAGGAAGCTTGGGAAAAGACGTCGCTATGGCAGCGTGGGCTTCTTCGTTTCTGCCTTCAATATGTCGCTGTCTTCTCAAATGTTGGGGTTTCATCTTGAGCCAAATATTTAATCTTTTTTTTTTAAAAAAAAAAAAAATAAAATAAAATAAATGCCTTTGGGAGTGGGCGGGAGAGAAACGAGATGAGAACGGCTCGCTGGGATTGCCAAGGCACCGGCAGCAGAAAGTGCTATCTGCACAGGAATTGAAAAGCACGCCACTCACAGTGATGTGCGAACATCTCTTAGCAACAAGAAACCGGAACATGAGTCCTAATTCAAGCCTGACAACTGCCCACATAAAGTTATAAAACAAAGCGCAAAAAGGGAGCGGTTCCATTAGGAAGCTACTCCACTGCAGCTCTTAAATGCTTCTGCTTGAGAGGGAAGTCACTTCCTATATATATATATATTGAGATAGGAAAAAAAAAGCTGGTCTTCAAAAGCTTGGTCATTTTCCTGGACAGGAAATCCAACAGCAGAAGGCTTCTGAACTACTGGGGACTTTACTCCGAATTCAAGGCCTTACTTACTAATGTACAGAAGGACGTATCCGTTCCATTCATGCCTACAACTGTCCATCAAGTGAAAGTTCATGGCTAGACCAGGGCTCAAACAGAAAAAAGAAGGACTAGGGGTGACATGATAGTAGTATTCCAGTATTTGAGGGGCTGCCACCAAGAAGGGGGGGGGGTCAAGCCATTCTCCAAAGCGCCAGAGGGCAGGACAAGAAACAACGGATGGAAACTGACCAAAGAGAGAAGCAACCTAGAACTAAGGAGAAACTTCCTAACAGAGAGAGGACAATTAACCAGTGGAACAGAAGTTGCCTTCAGACATTGCGAGTGCTCCATCACTGGAGGTTATTAAGAAAAGACTGGACAGCCATTTGTCTGGAATGGTCTAGGTTCTCCTGCTTGAGCAAGGGGTTGGACCAGAAGACCTCCAAGCTTCCTGCCAGTTCTATTCTAATTGATTGAAATCAACATTTCATGGCTGGCTTCTTGTTTTTCTGGATCAAGTAGTCAATAATATTAGCTAGTTTGAGGAGTCCTTGGGACTCTTGTTATCTTGGAAACAGAGCATCTATAGGACATATTCCAATGAAATGGACATCCATGCAACTTTATCAAAAAATTCCCTGATCACTCAACCCAATACAGCACAATCAACACAAACCCTAAAAAGAATTACATTGCCATAGACCAAGAATATCTCAGGAAAAGTTTCCTACCACCACACGGAATCAGCGTAGCACACAAGCCAACTAAAGCCCTTCCAAACATGCTAAGTCCACCGAAAGACTCAGCGACCCCAGAAGAAGAAGAAAAAACAGGAGTCATCTACAATGCACAATGTCAGGACTGCAACAACCACTGTGTAGGACGAACAGGCGGAAGTCTGGTAGAAGGCATCCACGAACACCAACTGGCAGTCAAAAGGCATGATGGAAATTCTTTGACTTCACAACTTATAGACAGATTTAACCACAGTTTCGATTGGGAACACGTGACCGTCCTAGACCAGGCCAAATCCAAGAAGTCCAGGGAATTTCTTAGAAGCCTGGCCCCTCTGAATAATCAGCCATCAATGGGCCCATAGACATCAACAACATCTACAGACTATGCAAAAGAGACAATCAACATCATCCCCAAAGGGAACAAAAAGACCACAACACTTCTCCACCAGCAATTAGCCCTCAGACCAGCATAGATTAACTGCAAGGTCAACTTCAGACCACAATCAAGTAAGAAAGTAAGCAGGACCCCAATCAATAAACTGCCAAAGAGCCATCAGTAAAGAGCCCCACCAAAGAATCCCTAAGACCCCCCACCCACCCAACCAGACAGGCAAGACACCAGAATATATACTGACAGCAAACTGCACTCCTTACTGGCACTGATAATGTTACCTAGTTAGGGTAATGAAACGTCTGCAAGGAAACAAGCCAGCTCAGAGAGCACCAAGGACCACATAGTCCTCCTTCTCCTCCTCCTCCTCCTCCTCTTCTCCTTCCTCTGATGATGTTACCTAACATCTGGAGGAAAACAAGCAATCTCAGAGAGCACCAAGGACCCCTCATTTCAGCCCCGAGTTACAAATATTTTCCTTTATTATTATTACCTAGTTTCTCCATTACATTTGCTCTTTCCAGTGTGAGCCTTTACTTGAGACATGTGACCTTAAAAGTTAGTCTAGAATGGATTTGGCCTTGGCCACAAACACACTGTGGCCAGATCCCAATCAAAAATAACCAGGGGGAGAAACAATTTGCTGCAAGAGCCATTTCATCACGCAGAACGTGGCTAAGTAAGACTTGGGAAAGTAAGAATGTGGTGCGTGTCTTCAAATTTACACTTTTTTTTTAAAAAAAAAAAGTCTAATAAAAAGTGACTAAGAATCAAATGCCTACTTATTGCAGCCACATCACCAGGTGCAAACTCAGTTGTCGGAAAACTGGTGCAACCTTGGAAGTTAGACACAGCCAGAAATTCAGGGCTACAGACCCAGATTCAAAATCAACTCTCGTCTCTCCCCATTTCGTTTCTATAAGAATAAAATGTGGGACAGTTTGCAACTATCTTTTTTTCCCTTCTCTCTTCCTTGTTTTTCTCACTTCAAAAAATGTTTCATTTGTTGTTCAGACAACAGATGGGTTGCCGTTGGTACTTAAGAGACAGAAGCGTTAAAAAATTGACAAGCAAAATGTTAATAGTAACTTGAAACTTTATGGTAATTTGCCTTATGTTGTGGATGGCTAATGGTCAAACTTTTCTATTGATCTTGAAAAGCTTCATCACCACCACAAACTCTTCATCAAACATTAATTTCTCTAGGGATCAGGTGTGTTTAGCCCAGGGGTAGGCAACCTCGGCACATTTATGACTCGTGGACCTCAACTCCCAGAATTCCTGAGCCAGCCATGTTGGCTCAGGAATTCTGGGAGTTGAAGTCCACGAGTCATAATAGAGCCAAGGTTGCCTACCCCTGGTTTAGCCTAATGAAGAAGGCTTAGGGGAGATATAACTGTCTTCCAATACTTGAAGGGCTGTCACAGAGAAGAGGGCATTGATGTCCTGAGGGCAGGACATGAAGCCATGGATGGAAGCTTGTCGGAAGGCCTTTCAATCTGGAAATAAGCAGGAATTTCCTGACGGTGAGAATGATTAAAGAACAAAATAGCTTGTCTCCTGAAGCTGTGTGTGGTCCATCGCTGGAGGTTTTCAAGAAAAGATTTGTCTGGGACGGAATAAGGATTGGGCCGGGGGCTGGACTAGAAGGCCTCCAAGATCCCTTCCAGTCCTATGAGTCCATGATTCTTCACAGAAGTCATTTTTTTAAAGAAAAGATGGTTTGATTGATGCCTTCATGCATCAATCTGTTTCACTAATACTAACACCTTAGAGCAGAGTTCCCCAACCTTTTGGGATTGGTGGCCAGGAGTTGGCGGGGGAAGGGAAAGAAGGGATGGTTTTGTGTGTGTGGGGGGGTGAATCCATGAGCACGCACACACACATACGTTGCTCACGCGAGTGGGGGCCTGAGCTCTCATGCAAGTGGGACCACGAATGCCTGTGATGCTCACAGCGAGTCTTGTGCAAGAGGGGCCACGAATGCCCGTGTCGCTTGCGGTGACGCTCACAAAAATGGGGCCATGAATGCTCACAGTGACACTTGTGCGAGTGGGGCCATGAACACCCACAATGCTTGCGGTGACACTCCTGTGAATAGGGCTGTGAACGCTCATAGTGACACTTCTGCAAGTGGGATTGCAAACCCCACAAGGCTTGTGGTGACGCTCACACGAATGGGGCAGTGAATGCTCATAGTGACACTCGTGCGAGTGGGGCCACAAATGCCCACACTTGCGGTGACGCTCGTGAGAGTGGGGCTGTGTGCACACATAGATGCATGTACCAGCCATAGGCTCACGCAGCCCGGTAGCCAATAGGCCACGGCCTGATATGCGCAGCGGCCCACAGATTGGGGACACCTGCTTTAGACAAAGCCTTAATCTCTTGTAATCCATCAGCAAAATAGCAAATATTTAGTGTGAATATGTATGAAGATTCATCCATAAATCTAATATGTATGGGAGGAGGTTCTCTGAAACATATCCTGCCTCTTATCTGATCTTAGCATCCTTCATCCCATCTTCTTATTTATCATTACAAGAATTACGGGTGCCCGCTGATTTAGTATTGGTTTATGACTGTACAATCTTAAAGGATATGTTATAGACTTCTATATCACCAAGAGACATTTAGTTTGGGGCAGTATATTAATATTTTCCAATAAAACAACTGGGCTTCTTTTGTATCAATCAAACCACCAATGTTACCTCTACTTTGGCTAACACAAAGTTAACAGATAGTTTTCCATTTCAGCATTTTTTTAATGAAATGTTTGTCTTTTGCCTAAGGTTAGTTCCAATTATGTTGATATTTTCAAAATTGGAAGCTGCCACTGTTTGCTTCCTCAGAAAAGCAATCCATGGATACAATCAATCCTCCACAGCAGAAGAATGGATGGAAAAACTGATGGGGCAAGCAGAAATGGCAAAAAAATAAAATAAAAAAAATAAAAAATGGCTGTTTTAATTAGAGAGAAGAACATACCCAGCTTTATTTCCACTTGGAAACTGCTTCAGGACTTTCTGCTCAAGAGAGAATAAAATGAACTTTTCGATGTGGAGTTTTGCTGATGAACATAGTTTGCGTTAGAGGCAATACTTGCTAAGTTGGTAGAGTAAAAAGTTGAGGCTGTAATTCTATTCTGAACTTTACTCCACTGAAAGCATTTAAATACCATAAATAAATCTTATATTTGGAACGGGCTGCTTAAGATACCCCTCTTATTTTGAAGAAAAATTAGTTAAGGAGAAGGAACTTGCCAGCTGATTCTTCCTGCTCCTTCTTCCGACTGATCATGGGATCCGTTCCTTTTCAAAAAATGTGACAAATATATTTTGCCAGTCACAGTGGCTAGAAAAATGCACAGTGGTTCTAATATTCTATGAGCAGACATCTACCTGCAGGATAAGGCCTCTCATATAACAAACTGTATATATCCTTGGAGCATGCTTAAAAATATTGCAATGAGTTTTTATTTTGCAATGCTGAAAGCAAGCATGCTTTGAAAATTCAATTTTGCCTTCTAAAGATTAAGAGAGGGGGGAAACGGACTTCGCTGTCAGGTTTTCTCCCAAACTGTTATAATATGCTCCTTAGGGATAACTGTGGCATTTGGTCAAAACCACCCCTTATTCATTATGCGACCCCAGCCGTTCCCGCTCTCATTCTAACAGTTCAATTTATTATGTAAGGCAACATTGCATAATTGAACTGAATGTTTAATCCTGATTCTCTTGTCTACCGTGCCTGGATGAGATTTGAAAGCTGGTGGAGCAGAATGACTAAGCAAGAAGAATGTGCAAGAGTCATCCTAAAATGAAATAATCCTGGGGCTGCTTAATGAGGTTGTTGTAAATTTACTAAGATAATAAACACAAACCGCCAGCACGCTAAGTTATTACTACAAGGCCTCTATAGGGTGATCTTACAATTGGAACGACTGTTTCACAAAACCTCAATGTGATATTGCACTCGTATTTCAAGACACACATACAAACCCAGATATTTCTGCAGCTCTAGGTCTGCAATGTATTCCACCAGCGATAGAGAAACATGTGGAAAGTCACAGTTAAATTGGTTAAATGGAAGCATCCTTAATGCTTCTAAAAAAAAAAAAATCAAATAGCTCTTTTTAGAGAGATTGGATCAGGAAGGTTAAATTCCGGTTTTGAACTTGTATAATTCTGGCAGCCTATTTGTGACCAAGGTTTCTGCCACAGAGGAATTAAGCTTTTATTAAAAGACACAGAGGTCCCGTACATCACTTCTTCGATAAGACTGCTGATGTAGAACAATCATTAGGGAAAAAAATAATAAATCACTGTATAACTCAAAGGTGAGATCATTATACAATAAATACTACCGCCCTGATTCTCCATATTTTCCATCACCATCTGCAGAATACTCTCAAAAGCTTTCCAGATCATGAAACTGTTTTTAAAGAACAGTGTTTAATGAATGTCTACTCTTCTTTCCCCGAGCGAGGAGAAGAATTAGATTTTTTTTAAGCACCATGGAAAAACTCGCAACAATTTTTTCTGAAGTCTGATTATCCAAGCCAAACAAAATACATTTAAACTAGGCACCTGACAGTCAATATTTGTGACTTGTTTGCATCGCAGCCATGAAACACATGCGTTTTATTTGTTAATGGGGATGCTTAAGGCTCGCCAATGAAGAAACCGTCAGGAATATTTATGCCCTGCTACTTTAACTGGACACAATAAATTCATATTACTCTGTGCTATTTTGCCCCGCGCAGAGACACCTCACTTTCAATCTTCTTTAAGAGAATGTATTATCACTTGGGGATTTCTGAAAAGGAAAGCCAAGTTGGCATAACGTTGTTAGCCTAATGCCAATCCTGCAATTTAACAAAGAGACCCATTAAGGCAAGGAGTCCATTTATGGGATCTGAGCGCAGAGGCCATTTTATCCCGGGAGACTGTTCTCTGTCACCTACAACAAATGACTCAGTTGTGTCGTTTATCACTGCTGACTCATTTGACAACGAAGGCGAGATTGACACAGCATTATTTATCCTAATTCCAATTTTATTCTCCTGGAACAAAACAACCAGAGACTCTGTTGATACTCCAAAGATGAATATTTATTTCTAGCAGAATAAAAAAGTATAAAGTAAACTCTTGGTTTACACAAGCTCAGTCCCATCCTTGTAGGAGGAATTTCCTGACAGGGAGAACAATTAATCAGTGGAATGGCCTGCCTCCAGAAGTTGAGAGTGCTCCAACACTGGAGGTTTTTAAGAAGAGCTTGGACAGCCATTTGTCTGAAATGGTATACAGGGTTTCCTGCCTGAGCAGGGGGGGTTGGACTAGATGACCTCCAAGGCCCCTTCCATTCTGTTCCAAAAGAGGTCAGACTAAAACCTGGGAACTTCCTGATGCCATTCCAACGCCTTTCATCACCAGACTACAACTGTACCGCATACGTTCCTCCTTTCCCCCCCCCACAGACTAGTCATACCTTTTGATGAGCAACTGCTTTAATTAAAAAGCACAACTGCATTTTGTCAGCATCCGCACCAGCTTACTGTATGCTAATCGGGAAACAAGCCAAAGCATCGCATCCTTTTCCCAGAGAAAGGAACAGACTAATAAGGAAAGGGATGCTTTATTGCTCTGCAAAACCTAGCTCACACCCATTGAATCGCATGAGAATATTCAGCTGTACATCAACAAATAATTGCCTGTCGCATTCAGGTTATCTGCTTCGTTTGTGTTAGGTTTGATATGTGAATGCCTCTCCAGAGTGTGTGTCTGTTGCCTAACTCTGTTTTCCAAACGGCAGGAGAACGCTGGGACCCTCAAGCTCCACTAGGCCGTTTGCAATTACCAGCTAATTATTTAACACGCTTTTCAATTAGACGAGTTCACTTTGTCATTATCCCATTTCAGAATCAGAGCTTCCTGACTAAAACGTATTGATCTCCGCAAAACAGCATGAGCGTCTTTAAAAAAAAAAAAGTAATAATTAAAAAATCAGAAAGCACGCGGAATTTTATCTCAAGATCACATCTTTGGAAACAGTTTGGCACCTTCAGAGGTGAACCGCAGGATATGAGATTCAGCAAATGCCGTGTAATTAATTCATTGCAAATAAAAAGGGCAGGGAAGCCTTTAAACCCTGAGAGGCATAAATGGCAGAGTCGGCTGGAAAAGGTGAGCTGTTTTATCCCCGTGGCGCCTGCAATGAGGGGGAAGGAGACCTAGATGACCTCAAGCGGCCCCACACCAACTTACAGAAGACAGAGCTGCTCTTGCAGCGTGAAAACCAAATGGGAACCTGTTTATTTATTAAATTTATATACTGCCTATCTCATTATTGAGTGAAACACAGAAAGGATCTGTGTTTCCTGCGGGGGAGGGAAGCCTTACTCTCTCCAGATATCTGAAAAACAACAACAAAACAACAACAACAACAACAACAACAACAACAACAACAACAATAATAATAATAATAATAATAATAATAATAATAATAATAATAATAA